>CM019179.2:50491161-50731810 GCA_009739505.2 Apolygus lucorum
GTTCTAGTAATAATAATATTTTGTGTATAGAATGTTTGTTCATTGTGTGGTATCAACATTATGTAAGAAAAAAACATGTCTTGTCTTGTCGAGTGTCACTATTGCACAATTCCAACAAAACGTTCAAGGATTTTCGAAATTCATTGGTATAGGAAATTGAAAAACTAAAAGATTGCCGCTGGAATCATCAAAATCGATCAATAATTGCCAGAGAAATATGGAATAAACGATTTTTTTCCAAATTTCTCTGGCAATCATCGTTTGATTTTGATGATTCCATCGGCAATCTCCTAGTTTTTCAATCCCCTACGCCCATGTACTAATGAATTTCAAAAATCCTTGAAAATTTCAAATTTAGGTACAACTTTTGAAGTTTGAGCTACTCCAATTTAGAGAAATACTGACCCGAAACGAGGAACGAACGGCAACCGACTGAGACCCCCTTAATGACATGCACAAAATACGACACGATAAGACAACATTTATTCAACGAACTTTCAGAAATACTTGAACCTTTCAATTACATCAACGTTACTCAAAAGATAATCAAATTCCCCACTGACTCTGACATCAACATTTCAGGACATATAAATTTTCAAGATATCAAATTTCAGGACACAAGACCGTGACCCATATTAATCTTGACCTCTAAAATCTTCCCAATATGCTGGTATGGACAGTCATCGCTTGCGCCCTAATCCTTCTTAGCTGAGTGGGTCAGTGAAAGTACTCTTTTGCGCCCCCAGGTAAAGGGGTAAGAAAAATCTGAACAAATCATGACAGGATTACTTTTTCTAATAATCAATAATTGCTGTCTAACAACAATAAATAAATACCCAACTCTGAATCTCTGAACTCTGATCCTTGGAAATGAGTTGACAGCCCAAAACGCTGAACTGCCCTCCACCATGAGTGACCCACGTGAAGTCTACAGGCGACCAATTGCACAGTTTTACATGCGTTTTGAATCCCGATTTCCAATTCTGAAATTATCTGTCTGGGAGAAAATGCCAACCCATGCGTGCCATAAATATCATTAACGACGAGCTGTGGGCGCAAAGGAGTATTATCACGAAGGTATGGTGGGGCCCAAAACAGTAAACTTCCCTCTTTTACGTCCCTTGCTCGAGAAACTTCTTCGCACTATTGACTTATGAGGAATTGGGGCCCAAGTGATGATCGCCCGCTGGTACTTGTACAGTTGTACACCCGTAAAAACCAATAAGAATATTTAAAAAAAAAAAAAAAAAAAAAACAGCTCATTCAATGCATTTATAGTTTTGGTATGATACTAAATTTGTCTGTGGACCGTTGTACTTATCAATTAAGAATCTCCGGTCTAAATTGATCACCCAGTTAAGAGTTTCACGTCCACATTCTCAGCAAGCGGCCATTCTCTAGATTTTAGCCGGCCGAATCTCTGATGCAGACCGAGTTTTCGTACAGCGCGTCCCTTCGCGAGTGTGTAGCTATTTGATGAAGGACTGAGCTTTCCCGGAGACCTCCTCAATGGATCCCTTTTCTCTTCTCACCGTCCCATCCATTGTCCCCCGTAACAATGGCGCCCCACACAATGCTCCGATCAGGAACAATTCAACAATGAATGGACCCTTTAAAGTTTGCCTTCACATTAAATTGTTACAAATAATGTGATCCTACAGGCACTTTGTTATAAAAATATATATTTCAATCGACTTCAAACATACTTAGCAGTAGGCAGATAGATTTGGGAGTTTCTTGCGTCACTAGAGACAACCTAGGATATTTGCCTTGAAGATACAAGTTTTCCAGTCACACCAGCTCAAATTTGCACCGGGAAGGAAAAGGCCAATAAATCAAACCAAGTGTTATTGGTGTCAACATAATGGAGCAAGTTATTGACGTCAATAGGAACGGGCGGATACTCCGACGGACGTCACCGAAAAGCTATCTGCTCGCTCACCGAGCTTCCGCACAACGGTTTCCTCGATTTTTCTTCAGAGAGGGGGGAAAAGAGCCTTACACGACGGTAAAGGGCTTCCCAAAGGGATGAAAAAGAACGAAATATCGCCCTACTCAAGGTGAATAGAGCGGCGTCAAGAAAAATCGTTTTTCTCGCTAAAAGAAATTTTGCGAGGTGATATTTTTTAGCTTGAGGATCCGAGGTTATTAAGATACGTATTAATCATCAGTGCACAATTTATAAGTGTATGACTTGAAAAGGAGATTTTTCCGAAGAAAGTGTGATTATTTATGCAACCCTGTCGCGCCGAATGGAAAAACCTACACAACCTGCACAAAATGAGTGTTTAGGTACCTTTAGAATAATCTAATGGGGGAAGAATTGAGGGAACTAATAGCGCAATGAACCGATTTCCCTTTTATAAGGGTACATACATTCATAACATAAAATTTTGAATTTATGTATACATATACCAGTTTATAGGGTAAGGGTTCCTCAGAGAGAGATACCCACTTAAAAATCAGGGTGTCAAAAATCTACCAAAATTCTGAGAAGAACCTGGTGCTGTGTTAAATTGTAACAACATGGGTACCAGAGGGTTTTTTTTTTCAAATTTTAAAAATCATTTTCAACGAAGAACTCTTGGAGTCTAGCTAGAAAACAGACATTTAAACCACACTCAAAATTTGATGGTTTAGATACTTTTCACGCTACGTGGAACTCAAACGTAAATATAATATGTAAATAATAATAATTAATAGGTAATAATAATAATAATGTAAATAATAACTTTAAAAATATGGGAATCAAACTTTACAGGGACCGATTTTGATGAAATTTGATAAATCGTCTCTACTTGGTTTCTATTTTTGCCTAGTTCCACGCCCTAGCTCGAAAAACTACAATGTAAAGTTGTTGTTTTTTCATAAAATTGAAATACATAGGTACGATTTTTTTGGAATCTGCAGGACCAAAAGTTAGACTTTTGTGAGGGTAAATAGTGAAACAGATCCAATTAAATGAATTAATGATTGTTTGTTGTATGTAGATGATCCCGTATCAACTTCATCGTCATCAGATAACCAGCAGCAAAACTTCTAGTGCCGAGACTTCTTCCCAGTTCCACGCCACCAGGTATGCGCCCTACATCAAGAGCCACGTTTTCCTAGAGTGACGGTTGGTGTAACCGACTTTCATTTGGAAGGAGGGATGACAATCATTGAATGACATATAATAAAAATTATCAACGTCGAAAATGGAAGTACACCGATAAAATCGAAATTTGAAGCTAGAAGAATAAAATTCATCGTTTGCAATAAACGAAACAGAAACCTGAAACCTTTGATCAAACCGTGTTCCCTAATTGAGTTTCCACCACCCTCTGGTGTCGCCAACAGGAGCTTGTTGTTTTCCCGTTGAACCCGGAGAAGGGGATGAGACGGGGGAGGGGGTTTATATCAACTTATAATCGGATTGCGTTTCACAATGGAACCTAGTGGGCCGCGGTGAGACGGCCGAGGTGAGTCGAGAGGGATTACGGGGGAAATGTGCGGTTCTCTCCGTTATGTGTGGATTCCGATGTTATTGCGACCTCCGCGGCCAGGCTCAGTCGAAATGCGATCCACAACCCATAAAGTTATCTCTGGAGTGAATTGTCGACCCCGTCTGGCATCCTGGATCACCCCTTTCTTGTTTATTTGCTGTGGTTGAACCCTCGCATCGCACGTAGTGAAAATTAGTGCTGATATTATTTATACGAAATGACCACGTGACAATCTGTTGAACGCAGATGTGGTTCAGGACGGATCCACTCGGAGAAACAAGTTCCGATTTCCCGTTCGGCACCCAATGATGTACATCTGTAAATACTTCCACCAGAACTTGATCGAAATTTCATCTATGAGAGACATCGACTAAACTCAAGTAAGACTAGCTTTCTGTAACCACAGCGATCATTGCCTCAACAATCCAAAGGAATGTTTTGAAAAAGTTTCCAAGCTTCGTTCAACCAAATACCCATAGAAACAATTCTAGAACTGGTTAGAAGACATGATAGGGAAAGTAATCCAGAATATAAGCTGAAAACATTGCTGAAGACGACTCCTCCATTCCACCTTTGTATGGAATTCCTCTTCAAGTGAACACTGGTCCAAAACGAGTGGCGTTCTTGAACTAATTCAGTAATCCTACAGAACAAATAAATTTGAATGGACTTCAGAATAGGTTTTTTGATTTTTAAAAACTGTTTGGTGACACCAGGCCTTATTGCCAACATAAAAGTTCATGGTGGGACAGGGTGTGTGGGACAGGGAGAAGGCGGCTTTCTTTGACAAACGCGTAATCAACGCCGACGCCCCTTCCTTTTCCACCCGAGACTGGCCAACCATTGCAGATGAAGCAGCACGCGCCAAACACCACAAGTACGATAGAGCAGCTTAGGACCTGCGAGGGTCCTTCACACCTCTCATCACCTGATGCGAAGGTGTTCACCACCGCGAGTTTTCTTTTTGCAAAAAAATTTCCACATCCTCTCTGACAAATGGGGTAAACCCCGTTCCGTAGTGGCAGGATGGGTGTAAGTGACACTGCGATCTGACCAGACCCGGCCTGACTGGACCTGATCGAGACCAGACCGGATACAGAGGTCAAAATACAGATGGCAGTCATCAGAGCTGTCACCATCCGGCTGTGGGAATCCCGACGACCTTTGAGAGGAATTTCGCGCCTGGAGAGAGAAGTCCATCATGGAGTTGACTTGGGGATGAAAGATGGTGCTCCACTGCCGCTTCCCATTGACTGAAGAAACCGTGGCACAGAAGAAGCTACGAGGGATGACTGAGCGGACGGAAACCAAAGGAGATTTTCACTTTAATCCCCGAAGTCCAGTAAATCATATGATCAATGTTCTATTCGATTAAAAAATACCCAACGTTGGAAAAAAAAAATTCATTGTCATAAAACAAAATATCATGTCTCATTGAAGGATTTTGAGAGTCATTGATTGGCTGAGCTCTCCGAAGTTTACTTTAAAAGTGGCCCAAAACACAACAAGCGGCGTCGGAGTTCAGATTTGTTTTTCTTCCGAATCAACAACAAGGGAACCGACGTTGAGCGGATGATCGGAAGCGTTTAGCATGAAGCCCGCTTTGAATTACCTCAACGTTAGTTCCAACTCTTAATTAGGTTACCCTGTTAATGAGATGTTTACTTTATATCAAACGGCCTTTCCGCGAGCACGGCCAGATAATTTCCCTCTCATCAGTCCGTCCCGCTACAGCCTGTCTGCTTGCATGGCTTCGGCTATGATATGTATATGTGATTTATGTGTGATTCAGTTTAGACTTGACTCAACCGATATCACTAGAGGATCAAGCAGTGATGTAAGTGCCAGTGTTCATTGCAGAGATTCCCAACTCTCCGCGCAAAAGATTCACATTTGACTCCATATTTGACGTCTAAAGGATTTCTTAGAATACGAGTAGTCACAATAGGCCGACAAATCCTAATGAAAAGAATTACCAACATTTTTTTTTTTTTTTTACAATGAAAAAGTTCTGGTAATGCGATATGAATGTATGAGCAAATTTTAGATGGAAAACAAATGTTTAAACCCATTTTGGTTTATTATTTTCAATGATGAACCTATGGAATCGAGCAGGAAAAAGTTTTTATTTTACTTTTACCCCCTCCCCACCTCAAAATAGTATAGCTTACGTTTCAAGTTACCTACATAAAATCCAAATATCGAATCGAAAAATTTTCGTCCGTCGAACGTGGCACTTTTCTCAGTTACCAGGGACCGATTTTGATGTTTTGTTGACCGAGATTATACATAAATATAGTGCATTCCTTGAGGCTGAGATCATTCTCATGGATGATGTATAATGAACAGAACGATGTCAATACTTTATAATGGTACTGCAGCCATTAAGTCAATACTTAATAATAGTATGGTAGCCTGTATTTTTCACCATTTTCGAAAATTGTATTGGTTTATTATTTTCAATAATGAACCTTTGGAATCGACAAAAAAAAATTATTATTTTAACCCCCCCTCAAAATTTGTTGGTTTACGTTTCAAGGTACGTAGAATCCAAAAATCGAATAAAAATTTGGCTGTTCGCCGGACTTTCCTCAGTAAGCACTGACCGATTTTGATGAAATTTGGTATATGGGCTCCATTTGGGGTCTAGTTGTGCCCCGAAGATGTTATGTTGGTCACTTCTAAGGGTTGAAAAATAGGGTTTAAAATTTTGAAACCGCCTTAACTGAAAAAAATTTCATATAAAGGTAATGTTTTTCCATCAATTTAAGATAGTCTTGAATTATTAGAATTTTCACCACACGGAGCGTTGTAGGACAGTTCGCTCCCTACGAGAACTTAAGGGTTGGACGTACGATAAATCAGAAACACGAGTGTGACTCGCAAAGAAGGCCTAATCCCCGTTCAAATGTTAGCTGACCGAAATACGATCGATGTTTTTCTTCAAGTTGGTTGGTGGTAATGATGGCAAACCCGTGTTCTTTGCAGACGAGTGATCTATATAGAAAAAAACGCTGCAAATCATTGCTCAAAGGTTTCTTATTTTCTGTATAGATCACCCTTCTGTATAGATCACTGGTTCTCCATCAATAGCACCTACCACCATCTGTATTCTCCCTTGACCTTCCCTCTATTTTTCGAATTGTATGTACCTTGAAACGCGAAACATAAAATTTTTGGTTTGCTTTGAGCAATGGCTTCGGAGCTCACTCAGCTGATCAGTGATCTGAGGAGTGAAGAAGATCTCCTCGAATGCTGGAGACGCCTGGAAGAGCACTTCCATTCAATAGGAGTAAAAATGGCTTTGGAGCTCACTCAGCTGATCAGTGATCTGAGGAGTGAAGAAGATCTCCTCGAATGCTGGAGACGCCTGGAAGAGCACTTCCATTCAATAGGATTGAAAATGGCTTCGGAGCTCACTCAGCTGATCAGTGATCTGAAGAGTGAAGAAGCCTTTGAGCAATGATTTGCAGGGTTTTTTACCCACCAACATTTTTTTTACCTACCAACTTTTTTTAACCTACCAGCTAGGTACTACCTACCACACCATACTGGCTTCACACCTTCACAATCAAGTTTATTAGAAAGAACTAAAAGCTTCACACTCGATTGGAAAAATAGAAAGCTTCATATGGAAATTTGATTACTGGTTACGCAGAAGGCAAAACTGTATACAAATCGGAGAAATGAACAGCGATCGCAATTTAGTCCGATAAAATTTGAATGGAGATTAGACCTCTTTTGCGATTCACACTCATGATTCTGTTTTATCGAAGGAAAACCTTCAAGTACTCGTAGGGACCGAACGGTTTGTCCTACAGAGCTCCGGGTGGTCTCAAAAATTTTTAAAGATTCAATACTATTTAAAATTGGTGAAAAAACGATATCTTTATTTCGAGAGTTTTCGAGCTAGGGCACTCTTGAAAATTTCAACCCTTAATTTTCACCCCTTAGAAGTGACCTACATCAACCAAAAGCTTCGCGGCACAACTAGACCCCAAATGGAGCCCATATACCAAATTTGAACCAAATCGGTCCAGTGTTGCTAAGAAAAGTGCCGCGTACGGCGTACGGACGGAAATTTTTTTATTCGATTTTCGTATTCTACGTACCTTGAAACGTAAAACATCAAATTTTGAGGGTGGGTTAAATTTTTTTTTTTTTTCTTGCTCGATTCCAAAGGCTTATTATTGAAAAAAATAAACCAATAATAAACCTTTGTGTAATAATTTGCAGCTTTTTTTCTTATTTTTATGAACTTTTTTCTATATTATTTCTTCTTTATTTCTCTGAAAACTACTAGGTATATCTACTAATTAATAATAATGGGGGGGCGCAACTCTTCACAATGTTTTTGGAATGCAAATAAACGCATTGAATTAAATTGAACTGATTTTAATGTTATTTAGTTTATTAGGTCTCTCTGAAGCTCTTAGTTGGTTTCTGTCACTTCAATAAGCTAAACAATTTTCAAAACGCCCTAGCTCGAAAACGTTAGATATTAAAGTATTGTTTTTTCACCAATTTAAAATACAATTCAATTTTTAGAATCGGATGAGACCATTCAGAACTCTGCAGGACCAACCGATTTATATATCGCAGATTTCAAAATGTGCAAAATATGAATGAAAACGATTTACGATATCTTAGTGCGAAATTGTTTCTCTCGTACATTTCTGATGGTGCGAACGCGAAAGCGCTTAGAATTAATCAAAAGCTCGAGGATTCCTGAAGATATTCCTCGCCCAAATCATAAGGTACAGTTTTGATCAGAGCAATCAATTTCGGATTAGTTTATAGATTGAGGTTATATTCTTATGACTAGAGCTCGGAAAATATGCACTTTTTTAAATCCAAAATTTTACGATTGGCAATATATGCAAAGTATGTATGTACTTGTCCAAAAAAGTAGGTATATGCGAAAAAATATGCACTCCACCAAAATACTATAATTTGACGACGATACTATAATTGACCTACTAATGTAGGTAGAATTAAATACAAAAGCAATAAAACAAAAATTTTCACTTTTTCATAATTAATTACTTTATTTAATAAAATCTAAATCATCAGCAAAATTATTGTATTGAACTACCAACACTGTTTCCAAGTTGTTCACAGAAAAGCTATTTCTTTTATCGCTTAAGAACAATTTTAAGTAGAGTAGGACCTCTCTACGTCACAGAAAAAAATAGGTAAACATTGTTCTGAACTTGAACAATGTACTGCAGGTGTATAACTTTTCAATAATTCACCACCAGTACGCTCTCCTTCAAACACACGTGTAAATTCTCTTACTGCTTGCCACCCTGGATTTCTCTTGAGGAATAACAATAACCGGGAGCTTTGGACCAACCGATCGGTCCTATGAGAACTTATCAGAAACACGATTGTGAATCGCAAAAGAGCCCTAATCTCCGTTCAACTTTTAGCTAACCAAAATGCGATCCCCGTTTGTTTGTTAGAGTTGTTCTCAGTTTTGCGTCCTTAGCAACCAGTATCAATTTTCTTCATGAAGGCACCCACAACTCCCGGTGTTTTCGAACTGAGAGTGAAATAGTTATGCAGTAGATAGTACCTTTGGTTGGAAGGTGGTGACAATGGCCCCACGCCTAGAGTAACCAGGTAATGTACCCATAAGGGGATTAATCATCGCCGTCACTTCCCTAAGTAGTGACAACCCTTAAAAATAGTGGTCTCAGGTACCGAAAATTAAGGTCAGGTCGATCAGCCTTGAACAAAAGCTATTTTGGGAGATGTTTCTAAACTTGTTTGTTGAAAACATAAGAAGAAAATGTAAAATATACAGCAGCATGCCAAATATGAGAAAATATGCACCAGCAACCAAAATATGCTATTTAAAAGGCTCTAATGCATTCAAAAACCTTCTAAATGTCTAAATAGGAGGTTCCACACTCGAAAACCGAAATATGCAACATATGATAATTCCAGGCTTCACTTATGACCATAGTGTTCTCTGTAAGGGAGATAAACTGCCTACCCAACGTGGCAGACATTTTTCCTCTTCCGGCAGTATCAGCTTTTGGATTTATACTGCTGAGAGCGGAGGTATTTTCCGGATTAGAGTAGTAATTGTGGTTGTTTTTATTGCAGTTACGGATTCAACCAAGATTACCACGAAAATAGCTTGAGAGAGACATAATCCGAGCCTACGACAGCCTTGAACATGAAGCACTTGTGGTGGAGGTAAAAAGCATCAGAGCAGGAGTGTATCAAAGACGACGAGACGGGTTATAGAGGGTTAAACCGTCTATGGTGGAGAGTGAGCCACGGGTCGTAAGAAGAGAGGTGGGTCATCAACCAGGCAGAATGTTTCGCCTGTTATGAAAGGCGCTAGCAGGAAGGGATAAAAGTGAAGAGAAGTTAGAGCCCTTCAAGGACCCGACAGGGACTCTAGTGCCCTACACGAGGCCCTACGAACCCTAAATGACCCCCTCTAAATGTCCCTCGCCCGCATCTCCCACTCAGGGGAACTCCGACAGCCGTTTTGTGATTCATTCAATGGCCACTCCAAGGAACGTCCGAAAGGGTGGTTTACATCAGTTTTCAACGGCTCAGTGGCATCTCCTCGTTTTCCCTTTACAACTCTCCAAAATACGGTCGAGGTTATGAATCGCCGACGAAACATTTACAATCCTGGTCTAAAAGTTATCGCCCAGTTACGAACATTACAATCCCGATTGACAAGTTACAACTGTCCGAATCGCAGAGAGAGGTAGGAGAGGATTAATAATACCTATCTGAATCTCTCTGGTTGGATTTCACTGCCCTCATTGATGTACGCTAACTACATACGAACCCGCATCAAAAGTTACGGTCTTTCATGGTGATCACTAATTAATGCAACTCTAGTCCCAAATTTCAGTACGTAACACGGTTTTCCCGGAACTCAAATCCCAAACAAATGCTATGGCGTAGTAAAGGAGGGAGCAGAGGGGTGGAATGTGCTTAATTATGAACGAATGTTTGGTTTGACGAGATCTGTTGTGTAGTACGACGTCATGAGCAAATTTTCGATACTTGACGAAACATTGAGATTAACATGTCCATTGTACAGCGTATGAGCGTCCATTTTATTAGCGTTTTTTCAATATTCTGTTGGTGTGGGGGGAGGGGGGTACGGTATGGCAATTATGACAAAGCTCTGAAATGAAGGTATCTACTGTGAAGTATGAATATATTATGAGAAAATTTTTGAAATGACAGTATTTGTATGTTGTGTAGTATGACTTTATGAGCGAATTTTCGATGTTGAGCTGTGGAAGGGGAGGACCACAGTAAGATGCTTGGGCGAATTTTTGATATGAATATAATAATCCATAGTGCAGTAGAATGTCTAATGCTCGAATTACCACCATGACTGGATCTACTGTGCAGTATGACTTTATGAGCGAATTTCCGATATTGTGTTAGAAATAGGAAGAGTACGGTACGACAATTTGAGCGAAGCTCTGAGATGAATGTATTATACTGTTAGGTATGAACACATGAGAGAATTTTGGAAATAAAGGGATCTTTTGTGTAGTATGAGTATATGACCGAATTTTCGATATTGCAAGGGCATGGAAGGGAATTTTCGAAATAATGGGATCGTTGTGCAGAGCTATGAAAATGATATCTATACCCGAAGGCGCAAATTACCATCATGACGGGGTCTACTGCGCAGTAGGTATGACTTTATGAGCGAATTCCTGATATTGTATTGGAAATGGAAATAGTAAGACAATTTGGGCGAAGCTCCGAGACGAAGGTATTATTCTGTAAGGTTCTTGGTTTTTAAGAAAGCTCAACTTAGTGAAATGAAATGTTATAAAACAAAAATAGATCGCATTTGATCAACTGAAATTTGGCTCACTTCCGCCAGAGAACGTTCATGTGCAATTTACACGCGTGTTTCTCACTCATCATTAGTTTAACCCACAAAGTAACGGAAATAAATCGACCTACCTTGCGATAGAACTATAAATCACCTTCTAAAGACCAGGAATACTTGGGGGTAAGAGGATTTAGCCTTCAGGGGCTAGGAACCTAATTGTGTTCAGATAAATTTCACAATTATTATAACAATTAATAATAATTTTTTATCATCTAGGTGATATCGTTTATTCCTGAAACACTAAATACCACCTTGAATTGATGAAAAGACATCGTGGAATATTAATTGATTGGGTGAATAAATTATCGTCTTCAAGCAAACAGACGAATTCTTAATAGTCGAGAATTCTTAATAATCATGCCATTTTGAATCATTGAAAACAAGAAACCTGTGTATTGGACGTTTCTTCGCTAGGCTTTGAAAATATTTTCCCCAACTTTTTACCTCTTGCGAGTGACGGGCAGTAACCAAAATCATCTGAGCACAACTAGACTCTAAATGGAGCCGATGTACCAAATTTCACCAAAACCGGTACAAATAAGTGATGTTTTATTCAATTTCTAGATTCTAGGTTTCTAGAAACATGAACCATCATATTTGTGGTGGGGGGTGAGGGGCTTTTTTTCTTGCTCGATTCCCGAGGTACAATATAGTAAAAAAATGTAACAAAATTAGTGTCCTCAAAGGATTTGCCATTCAAAACCTCTTCAAGTAATAGGCCTCAATATTTTCCGAACTTACAGAAATCTGTGTCTTTGTGAGGGAGCTGTACTGCCCACCAAACTTGGCATACGTTTTTCCTTCATTGTAACTAATAGAAACGGTCGGACTACAACATCAACCCCGGAACGTAGAAATGAATGAAAGAATGGAGAAGAGAACATTTTTACTCCCTTTTGAAATTCATCTGGAGGGATTCATTTTCACGACGATTTCAACTTTCTTCTCCTTCGCAGCTGTTCCTTCACGATATTTCTTTCTTTCTTCGTTATTTTTCGCACAGAAAGAATCCTCTAGACTCGATAAAGCGGCGAATACACTTGTAATCTCCCCTCCGCGCCTCCTCATCACCAGCATCTCCACCATTTACCCAACAATTCTCGAGTTATTGCGAGCAACTTCAAACAAAAACGGCGCCCTGGGGATCCATCTCACGACCTCGGTAGGCAGAGTGGAAACTTTTCTTAGGAGCAATTGTTTTCAATTTGCGTTAACACAATGGAAAGACAATGGGCGTTGTGCGTCTCAAGTGTCTTCGCTTTCCCCCTCGTGTTTTAATGTGTTTCACGTTTTGATGCCGGGGAGAACTGATATATGAGGACTTTTGCAAACACATGTACATCATTTCCAACTTCACTTTGAATAGAATTTCATCTGATCACGGATTCAAAGATCAACACTCAAGTTAGTGTGTTTACACGCAGTTGACACCCTTTCGTTGCTGTGTATTTACTCTTGAGTAATAGAATTGAGGCTTCTGATTTCGAATAGTGCGATTAAATGAGTTAATAAGATTTGTCCCTAAAATTCCGAAAATGCTTTGGAAAGTATGCATTTTCTCAATTTTAGCGTAATAAAAAACTGCAAGTCACTTTTCCACCCAAAACAGAAAGGACGAAGACTGAACATTTATATATTCATAGTTTAGGATAGAAGATCATGTGGTGAATGTACAATTAGCTAATAGGATTAGTTTTATCTCTCCCTTTCACCTGAAATGACCTTTCACCACGTGGTCTCGTTACCATGTGACCCCATCCTTTCCTTTCTGATCCTTTCACCCAGACTATTTAAATAGATGGACGGACTGACAAACATTAGTACTCTCTCGACGGCCTGAAGATGAGGTCCTTACATCGAAAGCGCTCGCCTCCTGTTGCTGGTTACGACGGATTCTCCAATACGGTACTTAGATAATAATTGTAAAGTTTTTATTAGTTTTTGTTTAATTTTTATTTTTATTCGATTTGATGGTCAATGGGCAACCACTGAAATCGTCATATTCTCGAAATATTGATGTAATTTTGAAATTCTTCCATATGCAGAGAACAGCTGGAAATGAATCAGTGACAACGAATGTGAAACTTTTGAAGAACTTCATGGAGGAACGTGGAGAACAACACTCACTGCGAAATGTTCATCATTCAGCATTTTTGTTATGAAATGGATGGCGAGCATCAATCCTGGCTAAAGGCGGATATACGTTTATGTTCGCTACACGAGTTTTAGTAGGAGTTATGAGATTAAACGCTCGACGAAGCTCGTAATCCGCAGTGAAGGGCAGCTTTGTCAGCCGTGACCAGGTGGCCGGCGGACTCGCGGATCACGCTAGGAAGGTTTGTAGTCTCCCCGTTGCACCAGCCAACTACCAACTGCCAACAGTAGTCTTCTCGTAGTCTCCCCGACCTGCTTCGGGCCGTCAGCGTCGGCTGGATTTGTCACAGACAACTCGTAACACGGCGGATTACCGCGACTGAGTCCACACTCGGAGAGGATTAGGAATTACCCGCCGTTTACCTCGAGTACACTCTGCGACCCCTAACGGATCCCACACAACACCGAGGCCGTTCTCATAGGCAACTGCTTTCCCCTCTCAGAGTCACGGGGATAATCAAATAAATCGTTAGTAAATTTTCAAGGACAATTTTTAGAAACGGTTTTTTTTTGTTTTCACTGAAATCCGCCTCAAAACTATTCCTAAAGTTTTTCCAAAAACCATATTTATTATACATAACGATAAAGGTGAACAAACAAATAGATTACCACTTGAACAAATAGATACCTAGGTACAACACAAATCTAACCTAATGAGCAACAGAAGAACACCGTCGTCACAAACCCAGTTATTGACACATGTGTCTGTATGTGAAGAATGAACGGTTTTCGGATCCAGTCAGCCAGATTCAAACCAATTTTGAATCCCAACCTAGTTCCGTTCGCTAATTATTTCAAATAGAAGGGGGAAGTGTCAATAACTGGGAGCGTGTCAATAATTGGGCTATTTACCTTATGCTGAAAATTCGGAAACACGTGTAAAACTGAAACTTTCACCGATTCACCTTGATATCTGGACGGGTAACGTCGGTCGTGTCCTCAAGACGTTATACGCCGCAAAAATTCGGGAGTAGATTCTACGAGGGTGGTTCAAATATAAACAGGCTGTAATGTACCATTTACTCATATATCTTAGTTCTCCAGTAAAGGACATAAGGGGAACCCCTGAGTGACTCATCGCGCAGGTAGGTGGAGTGAGGTATGGGGGTAGAAGACGTCATCTGACGTCACTCTCCTCTAATCTCCCTTTACCTTGTCAATCGTAATTTAAAAGAACCACTCAGGGCTTCCACCTCCTGTATTCTACCACAACAATTCGACTTGTTCATTTCTGGCTCTTTTGTCTCATTTGGAAGCCCTTGTTCCTTGGAGACCTTGGTTCGCCATAGGGCGCCAATCTCTGCTCCCATCTTACCTAGGAGTTGTCTTCCCCTACTAGCCACCTCCCTTCAGTCTGCTGCTATCGTGCCGAGAAAAGCGGCTGAGCAAATCTCCTATGCACTCCTGCAAACGGTAGAGCGGAAACGCGCCGGGCAGACAGTGCTTCTCCTTCCTGCATCCTTGTTGAGTAGGGACCGATATAAATCATCAAGCCGTCGAGAAGACATTCGCCTTCACTCGACAACACGCAGACGTAACTTAGGCCTTGTGTCACTACAATTTTATTTTACATGGAAACTCAAATAAAAGAAAAAACAACTCTAGGATCACTCTTGCTTAAGTCCCCTTTCTTGGTGATACACTTTTGTAAACGAATCGTACGTTTTTGATTCCTTTTTGGAATAATGATTTCAGACGTGTAGTCATCCAGTTGCACACGAATTACTGTATTCGCTGCTTGGCCGACATGCAATCATCCAAGTGCTTCTTTGAAGGACCTAATCTGGTATGTAAGGAGGATGTTCTAGTGCGGTCCAGAGAAATTCAGCTAATTTTTGGGTGGTTAAGGCGGCAGTGTGAGTGCAGTGTCATACAAGAGCAGAACATCTCTGATCAGACTTTTGCGCCTTGATGAGCGATATGCCAAGATGGGGTTCGACGGTCATGGAGAAAATCTATCAAAAAGATCCCTTCTGAGACAAAAAAAAAGGTGTCATCACCTTTTCAGCAGACTAGCGAGTTTTGGCCTTTCATGGCTCAGCCTCCCCCTTCTTCCTCCACACCATACTGGGTCTTGACTCGTGTGTGTACTGGTGTACCCAAGTCTCTATTCTGTGCCGTGAAGAAAATTTAAATCTTCCGCCACTTTTGAAATTGAGCGGTGACGGCGCCCCTGGCCACTGCCTTCTCCTTGGGTCCGGAACCAAATGACATATTTTGGTGATACATTCTCTTGTTTAGTGAGAAAGTTAATTTCTTTATTTTATTCGTATTATTTTCAAAAATTTGGAATTGATTTGGACCCGCAAAATGGAAAAAGCAATTTTGAAAAGCATGGAAAGCACGTGTACGGTTCGGAGCTGCTGCCGCCTGCTGGAAGAAGTGGGAAAATTACGTTTCCTTTGTTCTCTCGTTCGCCGTTGAATGCCATCTCAACTTTCTTTGTTCTCTCGTCCGTTTTTTTTTTTTGCCGTTTGTACAAAAATTTTCCGAAAGAAAATTCTTCCGTTCTTCAGTTCGTGAGGATCATCTTCCTGGATACCGGGGATAAGACGTCCTACTGCGGCCTCCTCCATTCTATACTGAAAAGGATTCAACCTTTCGTCTACTTGATCGCCGAAGGAATCAAGCATCACTTCGCATTACTTCGGAAACCATCGTTTTGGAGTCAACCCAAAGCTGACATCGCCTTTCCGAGGATTCAACATTATCGTACCGTTTCAGGTACCAGACCTGACCAGCCAAGATCGAGGCGAAAATTTTGTTCCTGGGACTCCTTTCCCCTTCTCCTTCTCGAGGACTGATCTGCTTCTGTTCCGAAAATAAGTCATATTGTATAAGTACCGAATATTCGAACAAATAGTATTAAATTCCACGGCCGTTGGAGTAAGTCTCAGAACTATTATAATCAATAGGATTCTCGTTGATAGGTAGGTAGAAAGTTAAATCTATATCGTACCTATCAATTATATCTGTGATTCCCTGAGGATTAAATTTTATTTTATTCATTTATGTTTGGGAGCAACCAAACGTTGGTTTAATAAACCTGAAAATTTCAGTTCAGAATTTTGTTAAATTTTTTTGTACTCCTGCTTCATTTTCCGATTGAGCTCTCCTTTCTGTGGGTTCAACCCCACAAAATTTTTAGTTATGTATCACAATTCGTGTCAAAAAGACTCTCCTTGAACTTAAAAAAGGGCAAGAAGTGTTTGAGAAATTTGAACTCGTACATCAGAGAAGCATTTGGCGGAGAGCGTTTCAGGAACAATCAGCTGGTTCAGAAGTTCGTGCGCAACTGGATGACTACACGTCCAAAATCATCTTTCGAAAAAGGAATCAAAAACTTACGATTCGTTGGGAAAAGTGTAAGTTTCCAACAAGTGAACCTTAAGTTGAAACTTAAGTCATTCTTGTAAGTTTTTCAAGAGTGATCCTAGAGTTTTTTTGTTGGTTTCCATGTAAAATAAAATTGCAGTATCTGAATGCCTGTTTATATTTGAACCACCTCGTACAACTAGTTTAAGTAAGAAAATGTCTCTTAGCAATTATGTTTGAATCCCTTGTTTTTCCAAGTTTTTTAATTTAAAGATTTTTGTCTTGCTTTTGACCTTATCACTAAAATTGCTATAGACAAAATGTTCTTGACTTGGCCTGATGCTGAACAAAATATCGTTTGGCACTCTAAGAAGGAATCCATAGTATCTCCGCAATTTATTGGCTTCTAGATTTCAATTTTTATCACTACAAAAATAAGGAAAATCATGGAGCTCGCGTCGTAACTGTTGATTTACAAAAAAAAAAAAAAACTCGGCGCTTTGCGCCTCGGCGGGGGGCTCCGCCCCCCTGCACCCCCCGGTTTATTTCTTTTTCCATACTCTGTATGAAATCATAGGAACACAGAATGTGTTTTTACGATGCTAGTCATCCGTTAAATAAAAAACAACAATAATAAATGTGGAGTCTTTGGCAATAATAAAATAAATAATTGTTAGACATTTAATTTGGTCTAAAACCCTATAAATGTTATATAAATAAATATGTAACTACAAGAAAAATACTATATAAATTGAGAGCTTTCCAACGAATGGTGAACAATTTCTGTGCAATGAACACTGTGGGAGTTCTATTTCCTTACCAACGGCTTGGTTGCACGTGAAAATCATTATACAAGGCGCGTAACGGTTTTTTCTGTCGCTTTTTCGTGACGATTTTTTTTCGGTAGGTCATCACAAAAACACATTCTGTGTTAAAAAATGCGTAGGCGAGGGAATGAGTTCGGAAAATCGAGGCGCGTTGAATGGGTTAAGATGCTATGCGCACGATATTTACAAAATCGATTAATGTTGACTTACCGTTCGCTTCAGCCTGGAAATCGGAGACATATTGAGGCCGGCGATGATGGCCATAAGCGAATTGAAGTTGCCGATGTTGAAACACTCTCTGGCAGTTTCAACCCAGAATTCGACCACTCGGACGCGTTGTTTTTTACTTTTGATGTGCTGCGAACAGAAACAAACGACGTCATCCCAACTATAAATTTATGAATTTCCATATGAAGTAGTAATAAGTCACGATTTGTGATGTTGCCCGATGAAATGACAAAATCATGTTATCTAAGAGGAAAGTTATTGAACAAAAACAGGGGAAACCTCATTTTCTCCATCTTGCTTTTTCTATTTTTTTTTTTCTCTTCAGTTCTTCGATTTCGATCTTTACTGGTTTTGTGAAATGTTCCCCCTGAGGACTATACGAAGTGAGATTTCACGACCTCAGCGCTTCAAGCGGCCGTACATGAGCTATTGCTGGTTGACGTCATCCTCCCGGGTTTTGCCGTAGGAGGTTTTTTGAGGTGCTGAATCCGATTTTGGGGTCAAAAATAGGAAATTCCGACTTCATTACCGGATACTCAACCCGGACTAGACCCCAACCTTACTTACTAACCTACTATACTCTTGCCTTTATTTGAAGAGCTCTGGGATTTTTGAAGGCCCCGAAGGTTCGGCATCGCTGCAAGAATCCGAGCCCCAGCGGAAGGTCGAGGTATACCTGCGCGACCCCTCCGCCCGTGAACCCCCCCAACCCCCCAACAGTTTACCCTCTTCTGCAAATGTACACTTGATTCACAAATTATTTCGATCATCCCATCACCAAAATCGTGATCAGCGAGAAAAATTGAACATATCGAGTATAAACTCGAGGCAGGTACGATTAAAACTCAGCAGCCCTCTCCCGGCCAATCCACCCAAACGAATTACGCCCTCTTCGCCGAATTACATGAAATTTGGACTCATTTTCATCAGAATAATTCAGAATAATTAGTACGTTACGAATTTAAATTACAAAAAATGTTCACCGAACGATAAATAATTAAATTGTATGTTGATAGAAGAGGAAGAAGGAAGAGGGATGATGGGTTTTGACTGCGAAGGGTTGTGAGTTGAGACCCCAAGGTGAGCACCTTGCAACGTTGCCACCTCTTGGCAGGGAAGGGGTTTTGGAACCTGCGGTCCAGAGCTCTTTAAATAAAGGCAAGAGTATAGACCTAACCTTACTTTCTTTCTTCAGCGAAACGCCAACTTATCATGTTTGTCTAGAACCCAACTCCAATTTTCTTATTAAACCCCAGCCCCCCTACGGATCAGATCACAGACTTCCATACGTGAGCTGGGCCCCAACTTCCCTTTCCAGATGTGTGCACAACCAGGTTTAGCCGTTGCACTCCCAGGTCCGGAAAAAGGGACCACTGCACTAACCGAGTTGTTAGCGTAACCCGGGAGACACTACGAGGAGGTTGCTCACGTTGTCCCTCAAATCAGTGGCAAGAGCCACCTTAATATATCATTGAAATAAATAAATGTTCAAGTAGTCAGCAAGAAGCGTCGTCATATCCCTCAAACATTTCAATCAACGTGTGACAGTTTAGCAGCCAATGTTTTGATGAATAAGTAATGTGGAAAGGCACGCATTGGTGGTTCGTGTCAGAATCAGTTGATCTGCAAGCCCAAATGGAAGGGTGAAATAGGTGTCTGCAACGTAAGTGTCATGGAGGTACAGGGCATAATCGCTGGCTTTGGGTAAGTCACTTGGCGTATCCAAAACCCACTCACAAAATCCATCCCCAACTTCTTCTGCTTGACAGTAGAGCAAACCAAAAGACCGTCGGAGCCACCCACCAGTATCAGGCCAACGAGTGAATTTATAAATCATTGTAAGAGCCTATGTGAATCCTTTAGACGTTATCAACGGTCCTACAATATCGATATGTCCTTGTGCAAAGCGTTCTATAGGTGGTGCAAATTCGCCCATAGGGCCATGTGTGAGCCTACGTACGTTTCCTTTTTGACACTCTATGCAAGCCCTCACCCACCTTGTATTATCTTCTGCCATATATGGTCAAACAAATCTCTATCGCAATAACCCTGTTACTGCTTTCCCAGGATGTGACAATCTATGGACACTATCAAATGCTGAACGGCGAAATTCAGCTGGGGATGAAAGGCTTAACAAGCCCTGGGGAAATATCACAAAATATTGGTTTCGAAATATCCTTACTTTATCTGCAAAAATTACAAGACCTGGTAAAGTCCTATCTGAGCTTACTGACAAAAGACTTAGCGTACTGGAAGGTAGCTGTTGATTCCAAAAGTTCTTTGCTCACATTCTGTTTGCTAACTCACGCATTTCTCGAAACAGTTGATTCTTCGACGGTATTGCCATGGATAGCAAACCACAACACAACTTCCTGCCTTGAGCCAGACCCCAACTTTTCATTCTGTCTAGAACCCAACTCCAATTTTCGGAAAAAACCCGGCCTCCCTTTCTCGGGAAAGGTCATTGACTTCCATGCGTGAGCTAGGCCCCAACTTACCTTTGCAATTTAGGCACTAGACGCCAACCTAATATGCCTTCAGACCTCAAACTTCCATACATGAGCTAGTCCCCAAATTAGAACGAAACGAGCGTTGTGAATTAGAACGAGTAGAGTAAGTTCTGTTACTACAAGTAGGTACCAACAGTTCGAAAATTATAATCGAACGCAAATGTTTTATCGAACATCTGAATCTTCTTCCTCGTTCACATCGCTTGTAAATTCGAGAGGTCAAATTCAAGCCTTCAAAAATTACTACCATCCACCAATTTGTAAAACCACTTGACGCTTCACATATTTAAAAAACGCTGCAAATCATTGCTCGAAGGTTTATTATTTTCTGTATAGATCATCCTTCTGTATAGATCACTGGTTCTCCATCAATAGCACCTACCACCATCTGTATTCTCCCTTGACCTTCCCTCTCAAATTTCAGCTCCTGCGTTCAATAGGATTGAAAATGGCTTCGGAGCTCACTCAGCTGATCAGTGATCAGAAGAGTGAAGAAGATCTCCTCGAATGCTGGAGACGCCTGGAAGAGCACTTCCATTCAATAGGATTGAAAATGGCTTTCGAGCTCACTCAGCTGATCAGTGATGTGAGGAGTGAAGAAGATCTCCTCGAATGCTGGAGACGCCTGGAAGAGCACCTCCATTCAATAGGATTAAAAATGGCTTTGGAGCTCACTCAGCTGATCAGTGATGTGAGGAGTGAAGAAGATATCCTCGAATGCTGGAGACGCCTGGAAGAGCACTTCCATTCAATAGCATTGAAAATGGCTTCGGAGCTCACTCAGCTGATCAGTGATCTGATCAGTGAGCAATGATTTGCAGCGTTTTTTACCTACAAACATTGTTTTACCTACCAATTTTTTTTTACCTACCACACCTACCTATTGGTAGGTACTACCTACCACACTATAATGGCTTCACACCTTCACAATCAAGTTTATTAGAAAGAACTAAACGCTTCACACTCGATTCGAAAAATAGAAAGTTTGATATGGAAATTTGATTACTGGTTACGCAGAAGGCAAAACTGTATACAAATCGAAGAAATGAACAGCGATCGCATTTTAGTCAGATAAAATTTGAACGGCGATTAGACCTCTTTTGCGATTCACACTCATGATTCTGTTTTATCGAAGGAAAACCTTCAAGTACTCGTAGGGACCGAACGGTTTGTCCTACAGAGCTCCGGGTGGTCTCAAAATTTTTTAATAATTCTGTACTATTTAAAATTGGTGAAAAAACGATACCTTTATTTCGAGAGTTTTCGAGCTAGGGCACTCTTGAAAATTTCAACCCTTAATTTTCACCCCTTAGAAGTGACCTACATCAACCAAAAGCTTCGCGGCACAACTAGACCCCAAATGGAGCCCATATACCAAATTTGAACCAAATCGGTCCAGTGTTGCTAAGAAAAGTGCCGCGTACGGCGTACGGCGGACGGCGTACGGCGGACGGACGGACATTTTTTTATTCGATTTTCGGATTCTACGTACTTACCTTGAAACGTAAAACATCAAATTTTGAGGGGGGGTTAAAATTTTTTTTTTCTTGCTCGATTCCAAAGGCTTATTATTGAAAATAATAAACCAAAAAATCGTTATGTTCTCTTCTTCTGAAATCGTCCAGTTTTGATAAATCATATCGTGACCCTTGAAACACAGTCATCGTTCTTTATTTTGTCGCTTGACCCTTTTGAAAAACCGTTCATCATTTTCGAAATGAGAGATCCAAAAACCTACCAATCATCGGTTTCTCCAAGGCCTCCACGACGAACAAGAACCAATACCAAGTTTTTTGCTTACCTTGCAAACCTCGGTGGCGACGAAATAACTCAATCTGTTGAACCAGGAGACGTAACTCTCGAGGTTGCGGGTCTGCTTCATATCTTTGAAGCAAGTTTCGAGGGCGGGGCTCTCCTTGGCGAAAGCCTGCACGAACTCCTCAGGCCCGATGTAACTCAGTCTTTCCAACTCAATATGAGTTAGTTGTTGAGCGAGGGACTCCGCAGAACCACAAAGCTCGTTCACGTCCGTCTGCGAACAAAAGAATAGAAAACATGTTCTCTTTATTCGAATGAAAAATGTATATTGCGAAGAGAAAAGGGGAGGAGACTGCTCTGATATCGTTTTTACCTCATAACGATCTTTTATTATATCAAGTTTGGTTTGATTAAATTTGTGAAGTTGAGAGGACAGTGATAAACAGTCAAATCCTATCAATTAAACAGGGTGTCTCTCACTCGCCAAAATCAATAATCGATTCTACAAGGTATTTCCTTCAAAAAATGTATCTTACCATTTTCGTTTAACCCCTTGTTTTTCAAAGTTTTTTCAATTTTAATTTTTTTTTTTGTTTTTTTTACTTAACATCACTAAAATGGCCATAACTCTCTCATTATTGGGCAAATCAATATCTGATAGCACTGTTGGAAAGAACGTTAAATTTCCTATCTTTCTGATGTAAAGCCAGAAAGTTTAAAATGGGACTCAAGAATCAAAAGGAAGCTTCGAAATAGTCAGATTTGTTGAAATCACTACTTTCTTTGATCCGCCGTGATTTACGTCATTCCCCATCAAATCTGTCTCCGACGAGAGAGAACCTTCTACGAAATCTCGACTTTCCAATGGTATAATCAAAATGAAAAATTTACGATCGCATTTAGGGGAGAAACTCGTGTTTGAATGTGGAAAAACGAGAATTGTTTCAAGGAAATCAGCGTTTCGAGAGACTCCCTGGTTGGGCAAGGTGGGAACAAAGCTATTTACTCCCCCCCCCCCCATCATCCTTCAAACCTTATTTTTCAACCCTTAGAAGTGACCTAAATCAACCAAAATGTTCGGGGCACAAATAGACCCCAAATGGAGCCTACGTACCTTCAAACGTGAACCAACAAATTTTGAGGGGGTGCTAAAAAAAATTTTCGTGGTCGATTCCAAAGGTTCATTATCGGAAATAATAAACCAAAATGGGTAGAATATGAATATGGACTCCTGACATCTTCAATGCATACCCTGAAAAAACAATAGGTATGTTAGTAAGGTGAATATCGAATCGAAAATTGAGAAAAAGAACAACATACGAGTGGGTACTTAAAGCTCTCGAAGACGAGTATAACATGAATATCGACTCCTAAATCTTCAAAACATACTTTGTGGCGTCCAGTATGTTGGTATGATATACTGAAAATCGAAAACAACAACGATACCCGTTTGGGTGATTTATGAGTTCGGGGTGACGAGAAGAATATTTTTCAGCTTTTTAAAATGTTTAATCGAGAAGTTGATTGTTTCATTTTAACGGCTCGTGCCACGTGCCACACTCACAAGGGTTAGTACTATCATAATAGCTAATATTTCAATTTTCTTAACTTTGAAGATTTCTTTGAAAATTCGTTCATTAACTCATACTTCATGATTACACTTTTTTTCAGATAGTTCAGAATGAAAAGTATAATGAAACCTCCTCGAACCATCTTGACATGAAAAGCATCAAATCATGAATACGCCTGAAAATATTGATCAAGTGGATTTCAATGAAACAATTTCATTCCGAAGAAACGAAACTCGCGAACGTACTTTGCATTTATTATTAATTCAAGAAGGATCGGCATGAGATGTTCCAGTAACATTCCTTGAATATTGGTCATTCTCCGAAAAGCATATAGGCTAGCTTATGTTATGCGTTACGAATTCAATTCTGTCGGGATGCTTTGCCCTGTGGCAACATACTGTAGGGAACTCGATCATAATCGGATTAAACCATCCAGACGATCGTCTAATAGGTCAATAAGCCGCCTGAAAACCATAGATTAATAATCGGATAGAACTAACTATCGGATGGGGAGTAATTAGAGTGGGGCATCCGATAGAATGAAACTCGGTTGTGGCCGTTCTGCGGGGGGTTTGGTTCCTCTTTTCCCCATCCCTCCGCCATAATTCAACAATTTTGAAGGGTCGGATTAGTCCGGCTGGCAAATACACCGTCATCGCTAACCGCCCTCGATATAGATTTATCGCTAACCCTCGTCCCGAGTCGGTGAGTCTACCGGAGAGCCGGTGAAGGTGATAAAGGGACACTAGAGGGGTTTGAGGAGGGAAAAGACGGGACAGAAGCTGTTCGGAGATGAGAAGTATCGTACTTAGTGAAGGTTCGAGACCAAGGAATAGTCTTAAATCCTTAAATACACATCATCTTTTTAAATCTCCATGTTTTCTTCCAAGGATCTCAAATATGGCTAGTTAAACGACTTATCCACTGAAATTAGCTTTAGCTGAAAGCTAAAGCTGGGAGCCCTAGAAGCGTTCAGATTGGTGGAGCTCTAGGACGTAGTTATTGCGGACTGCAACAGATAGCGTTCATGATCGCGTTCTCTCAACATCATCGCAACAAGTCACCTTGTAGACCGGGAGCCGAGGCCAAAAACGGTGACTTACGAGTTGAAAGCTACAAACCAATTTTTATTAAAATGTCCTCCAAGATAAGTAAAAAAAAATGGATTGCTGCCACTCCAAAGCCCCGTCTTTTAAAAATGGCGGCCGTTTGAAATTGTCAAATTTAGAGAAATGATGACTTACGTAGTCGATGGCTGGAAATCAATTCACTGGCAAGAACAAATTATCTAAAGGTGGAAAATACATCTCTGCCACCCTAGTTCCCCGCCCCTGTACAGGCAGAGTCGATCAAATTTTGTCAAAATTTTGACCATCTTTTGACTTATTAGTTGACGGCAGAATCTTTTGTAGAAGGTTGGTATCCACGAGAAAGAAACAAAAAACTATCTCTGCCCTCCCCACCCCCTGTCTTCCGCTCAGCAGAATCGATTCAAAATTGTCAAATTTTGACACATATTTCTCTCCTTGGAGCGTTACTGGCCGCATCTAAGTAATTGATTTGATAACATTTAGTCATATTCTCGATATGTATGAAAAATTCGAGCGATTTTCAATAATATACTGGGTTTCAAACGTTTCCATTGGCGAACTATTGGCAATAGGGACAACAACAATTGTAAGGGCAATTTGGAAATTACCTTTCGTCTTGATTGGTTCCTTCTAAGTAATTCTTGCAAATCTAAATGACGATGAAATGAAAAGCTATCAATTTCTGGTCATTCAAAAGGATTTAAAAAGAAGCGGCGTGAAGAGAGCGAGGCCTCCCCCCCCCACCACTTCAGTTTCTGTAGTAGTTCTTTAGCTGAAAGTAGAAGGCGCAACTGAGGCAGCCTCAAAAATGCTTGCACGCCATTTTAAGGGGGCCTCAGTCGGTCGCCGTTCGTTTTTAGAATTTAGCGAAATTGAAGGTGCAAAAAAGTAAAAAGTTGTACCTTAATTTAAAATTTCAAAACATTTTAGAAATTCATTAGTGCAAGGCCCTAGGGAATTGAAAAACTGAAATATTGCTGCCAGAATCATCAAAATCGAACAATATTTGCCAAAGAAAAGTCTGCCAAGTGGGTGTGGCACATAGCTTCCTCGTATCCATAACCCCTATCTAAATACTAATTTGTAACATCCCTGAAATTTTCGTAGAAATCGGACAATAACTTCGTATAGTTATGCCAGTTACAAGGATTTCATGACAGACACACAGACAGACAGACATGGAACCAAAATTGTTCAAGAAAGGCTAAAACGCAAAACGCGAGTGAAAATTTTGATTTTGGAGAACTTTTTTTTTATCCTTGAAAAGTGAAAACAAAGCTTCCGCTACCTTGATAGACTCGGGAGCAAAATGGGAAAATTTCCTTCCACGTTCCGGGTCAGTATTTAGCCAAATCGAAGGGGCAAGAAATTTTAGAAAGAAAAGAAAGAAAGAGAGAACAATAATTGCCAGAAAAAAACGCTGCAAATTATTACACAATGGTTTATTATTTTCTATATAGATCACTCGTCTACAAAATCACCAACCATCCAATATGAAAAGAAGAAGAAAAAAAAAAAAAAAAAAAAAAAAATCAAAAAAATCAAAAAAAAAATCAAAATCACCAACCATCGATTGCATTTCGGTCAGCTCTAATTTGAACGGAGATTAGGCCTCTTTTGCGATTCACACTCGTGTTTTGATTTATATATATATATATTTCAATATAAACCCTTAAATTTTCGTAGTGAGCGAACGGTTTGTCCTACAGAGCTCCGCGTGGTCTCAAAAAATTCTAAAAATTCTATAGAATCTTAAATTGAAGGAAAAACAATACCTTTATATCGAAATTTTTTGAGTTAGAGCGTTTTCAAAATTTCAAAATTGATTTTGGAACCCTTAGGAGTGACCTACATCAACCAAAAGCTTCGGGGCACAACTAGACCCCAAATGGAGCCTACATACCAAATTTCATCAAAATCGGTCAATGCTAAGTGGCAAAAGTGCCGCGTACGGCGTACGGCGGACGGACGGCCAAATTTTTATTCGATTTTTGGATTCTACGTACCTTGAAACGTAAACCATCAAATTTTGAGGGGGTGTTAGAATTTTTTTTTTCTTGGTCGATTCCAAAGGTTCATTATTGAAAATAATAAACCAAAAATGGAAAAAACCGTTTATTCGGTAGTTTTTCTATATTTTTCTGGCAATTATCGTCCAATTTTGATGATTCCAGCGGCAATATTTCAGTTTTTCAATTCCCTAGGGCCGTGCACCGTGGGATTTCTAAAATACTTTAAAATTTCCAATTCATGTACAATTTTTTCACTTTTTGCCCCTTCGATTTGGCGAAATACTAAAAACGAACAGCGACCGACTGAGACCCCTTTAACTTGTCTCCAGTACTCTGTGGTCTTCTCCAAAAAATATATATATATTATCAGGTACATGCATCAGCTGTGCGAAGTGCGTTGCTGGATGTTGTTTATCGAGGATCCGGTCAGGTGATTGATAAAATTCTTTCCAAACTTTCGACGGTGTATTCCATCATCATCAGGGAAAATATTGTTGAGCTGGAAAATGGACAAACGCTGACCAGGAAGTCGTTGTTAACATCACTAGCTAACTTTCAACCTGCTTTGATGATTTGAAACCTGATTTGAAATGAAAGTTTAAGTTAAGCATACAAACGTTTGAAAAAACTGTACATTTCCGAAATTTTCAAGATTTTACTATTCGGGCTCATTTTTCAACAACTGAGCCTTCTTCAAAAGTTGTTACACTCTGTACTTGCGGTGAAGAGAGTATTTTCAAAGGTTTTTGGTTTATTATTTTCAATAATGAAACTTTGAAATCGACCAAGAAAATTTTTTTTAACCC
The DNA here is from genome assembly GCA_009739505.2 of Apolygus lucorum. Lineage (NCBI taxonomy): Eukaryota > Metazoa > Arthropoda > Insecta > Hemiptera > Miridae > Apolygus > Apolygus lucorum. The sequence goes on from CM019179.2 coordinate 50,518,816, forward strand.
CCCTCAAAATTTGTTGGTTTACGTTTCAAGATACGTAGAATCCAAAAATCGAATAAAAATTTGGCCGTCCGTCCGCCGTACACGGCACTTTCCTCACTTAGCATTACCGATTTTGATGAAATTTGATAGGTAGGCTCTATTTGGGGTCTAGTTGTGCCCGAAGATTTTGGTTGATTTAGGTCACTTCTAAGGGTTCAAAAACAAGAATTTTGAAATTTTGAAAACGCTCTAACTCAAAAAGTTGTGATATAAATGTATTGTTTTTTCATCAATTTAAGATAGTGTAGAATTTTTTGAGACCCTGTAGGAGTCCTGTAGGACAAACTGTTCGCTCCCTACGAGAATTTAAAGGTTGGACTTACGCTAAATCAGAAACACGATTGTGAATCGCAAAAGAGGCCTAATCTCCGTTCAAATGTTAGCTGACCGAAATGCGATCGATGGTTTTCTTCAAGTAGGTTGGTGGTGACAATGGCAAAGCCGTGTTCTTTGCAGACGAATGATCTATATAGAAAAATAATAAACCTATGTGTTATGATTTGCAGCGTTTTTAAAACGTGTATTACTAAGAGGTTGATTTTATAATTTTAACGGTTCCTGCTATCTGCCACACCCACAAGGCTTCCATCATATCGCTAATAATTCAATTTTCTTAACCATAACTTAGAATATTCTCTTGAAAATTCGCGCAATAACTGATAGTTCGATGATGAATTTTCAAAAATTTATGGCGACGTTTTTTGAAGTGCACCTGCTGCTCTGAACCGTGAATAAAAAGTTGCGTCCATGAATTTTCGGATTCATTGAAAAATTACAGCTGGATTCGAACTCCGGAGGACCGAGTTGGGGTCGTCGTAAACCCGCCATCAGATGTATCGAATCGCCCCTCGAAACTCCTTTTCATCGTCCGCTTTTTCCCGTCGAAGGTCGTTAAAATTACGACTAATTTGGAACCAGTTTTATCGGTTCGGCATCAATAGGATTAGGATCAACTCCCTCCGCCACGTCTTAATCCTTCCGACGGGAGCGAAGAAAAGGGGGCTTCAAGGAGATGACTCCCATCTCAATATTCATCAGCCCCTTAACTGTAAGCATTTTACCGGTTCAAAGCGGATTTAATGAGCCCACTCCCGCGCCCTGAAGCCTCAGTCCTGGGCGGTCGATCGCTAATGGCTTACGAGGCAATCCCTATGCATTGATGTCCGTATTGTGCCGGATAATTCGGTGGATTTTGATTAGCGGTTTCCCGAAGATGGCGTCGCGGCGCCGGCGGTCGCCCGGTCAATCGGCGCCGCTCCTAATCCCGACCGCCATTATCCACGACCCTCTCAGATAGGGAGGATGGAGTAAACCGAGTCGGAACGATCACAGGAAAGTAATGAGGCGACTTACGCGTTAATATTTGAGTTTAAGTTAAAAACGCTGCAAATTACTACACAAAGGTTTATTATTTTTCTATGTAGATCACTCGTCTGCAAAGTACTCGGCTTTGCCATTACCACCAACCAACATGAAGAAAAACATCGATCGCATTTCGGTCAGCTGACATTTGATCGGAGATTAGGCCTCTTTTGCGATTCACACTCGTGTTTCTGACTTATCGTACGTCCGACCCTAAAATTTTTGCGAGGAACGAACGGTTTGTCCTACACGGCTCCGCGTGGTCCCAAAAAAAAATGTAAAAACAATTTTTTACTATCAAAATTTTTTGAGTTAGGGCGTTTTCAAAATTTCAAACCTTATTTTTCAACCCTTCATTTCCATTTGGTTGGTGGTTGGGGTTGAAATTTCCAAAATGCCCTAGTAGGTAGTAGGTACCTACGGTTGGTAGGGAGGGATCTATACAGAAAATAATGAACCTTTGGACAATGATTTGCAGCGTTTTTTAAACTCAATCTTCAATTTAGTTACGAAAAAGTCTTAACAATAACAATGAGTGAGAACAATAGTAATAAGGATTAACCTGTTTGGATATGTTATTATACTTGAATAGGTATGAATAAAATGACGGATGTGATGGTTTGAAGGTATTGTTTGTGAGACAGGCAGAAAGAGGGTGAACTGTTGCTGTTTGTCCTGTGAATTTCCCTTCGTACAGAGGAGGTGCGATAGAATTACATTAGCTCGTTGGATTGTAGAGCGAATCGCGTATTGTTTGTTCATATCTCTTATCTGTGTAATCTATTTCTGGTTTGAGAACAAACCAGCACGTCCTGCTCAGCTACTGGAGTTAATTCTGTTTTAGGGGAGCCGCCGCAGGAGAGGATTAAAGAGGCGGCGGAGGGGGGGGGGGGGGTGTATGGAAATGAGATTGACAATAGTTAACCGCCAATTGCGTTTTCTCTCTCCCATTGTCATCCAGCTAAATCTGCGTTCTCGGCCCCGCGAGCGTCGAAACCGCGAACGGACACGAGCCGAACACGAACCGCTCGCTCCACCGCGTGACTCAGCTAAGAGGAAACTAATGGAAGGGTGGCGGCCTCGTAACGTTTTTGCCGGCCGGGAGTCCCAACTATCAGCATTATGCTAATGTCGAGCCGTTATTGCGTTTTCCGCGAGCGCCCTCCGCTCCCCCGAATAAACGTACACTCAAGTTACGACCAGTTGGTTTCGCGAACTCCCACGAACGTAGCATTCCTGAAGGCTCGTCCTCACTGTGTGGAATGCGTTCGATTCTACAGTAACAATTCTATGTTTTGATGTTGCTAGGATTATTAAGGGAAGTAACCCCAAAAAACAGCGTTTCCTCTAAACGCCTCTGTGTTACTTAAATCTCAGTAGAAAATTGATAATGGTCAATAAGTCGACAGTTTATATCTTTATGAACAAAATTATGTTTAAAAAAATTATAAATGACTATTTAGGTGCTTCTCTATGAGTACCTAAAGTTGGGCCCTTTCACCTGCGATTCCGATTGAACTTCAGAAATATTATTAATTAATTTTTCCACAATGTGAAATTAATTAATATGTGGATATTAATTAAAATCATGTCATGATTTTGTCTGTTTGGTTCCAAATTTGAAAATAATAAATTTAATGTACTTATCAAAAGTGAATCTAGAAGGTGTTTTTGTCTCTAGAATTTCATCTATTCGATTACAACCTGTTTTCGTGCACTTTTTCCGGTAAGTAATCGTCCAAATTCGACTTGGTGGTTTTGGCTGATGATCCAGTGCAGCTTCAAGTGAACATTGATAACCTCAGGGCTTATTGTGACCGGTGAGGACTTGAGGCTAACTTGGAAAAGTCAAAGATTGTCGTCTTTCAGAGAGGAGGTCGACGGCGGGCAACTGAGAGGTGGCACTTTGGGAATGAAAATCTCGAGATAGTAAATGAATATCCTTATTTAGGTATTACTCTCACACCGAGGTTGTCCTTCACCAAGCACCTGGCTCGAAAGGCTAGGTCAGCCAAGTCAGCAATGAATTGTACATGGAGGAGAGCGTTCTCTGAGTCGAACATCCCCTTGTCGGCCAAAATGAACATTTTCAATGCCATTATCAGGGCCATTCTATGTTATGCAGCTCAGGTTTGGGGTGACCTTGAGTACGTCTCTGTGGAGGGTGTACAGTTGCTGTTTGTCAAAAAGCTTTTTCATTTCCCTCGTTTCACTCCGGGCTATCTAGTGTACTTGGAGACGGAGCTGAATAAACTGTCAGTGTACACGCTTAGATTGCACTATGCCTACATCCTAAGAGTGCTTAATATGCAAGAGTCCCGCCTCCCAAGAGTGGTGGCAGTTGAGATGGTGAGGACCCATGCAGGATTTGCAAAGCGTTTTGCATCCTTTTGTGCCAGCCATAACATTCCAGACAGCCATAATTTTCCAGAACCTTCAAAAAGCTATTTAATCGTCAAGCCTGGAAAAGAAGAAGCAGCCAGGGAAATATTTGCTGGCACCTCTATTCAAATCGTTGAATCAAAAAGATTCTTAGGAGGAATTGTGGGCTCTCGAGAAGCGAAAAAAGATGTTGTCAAAGAAAAAGTACAAAAATGGGTCGACCATGTATCATGCTTTGTAGAATGCGCAGTGGGCAGCCCTCAAGCAGTGTACGCAACGTATACAAAGTCATTACAGAGAGAATGGGCTTACCTACAAAGGGTTGTCCATGGCTGTGAAACCAAGTTCCTCCCATTAAAAATTGCCATCCGTCAGAAGCTGATCCCTGCAATAACTGGCCACAATGTCACCGACGACGAACAAGACTTGTTCTCCCTTCCAGTGAAACTCGGAGGGCTTGCAATCGAAGACCCTGTGGCATCAGCACAACATGCATACGAGACGTCAAAAGCAGCATCACTGATACTGACCTTGAGAATAGCCACGGGTACTCCTTTCGACTCCACTCAACATGAAGTACATCTCTCAGAAGAGCTCAAGATAAGAAAAAAGAAAGAGAGCTAGCGAGAAGAGATTCCATCATCGGTGCACTCCTACTGTATGCAAAGCGAAAGCTGAACAGAGTAGTCGAAGGCAATGCATCCCAGTGCCCTCTAAAATCATCACTCTCATCACCGTGCTCCCTCTAAAATCTGACGGGTTTGATCTCTCCGCTCAGCAGTTCAGAGACGCACTCCATCACAGATATGGTTGGGAAATCGAAGGGCTCCCCATGAATTGCGATGGATGTGGGAGTGCGATGAGCGTCCCCCATGCGCTTAACTGCAAAAAAGGAGGCCTAGTGAAGCAGGGTCATGACGCCGTTTGAGACAAATGTGCAAGCATGGCAGCACTGGCTTGGCGGGGAGTGATGCTAGAGCCAGTCCTGCAAGAGGAAATAGGAGGGATGCCTAGACTTGTGGCAGACTTCAAAGCTCACGGGGTCTGGGACAGGGAGAGGGTTGCGTTTTTTGACAACCGCATAATAAATGCCGACGCCTCCTCTTACCTGTCTCAAGACTGGAGCTCAATCGCCGACACTGCTGCCAGAGAGAAGCATCGGAAGTACGACGGAGCGGCAGAAGACCATCGAGGCTCTTTCTCCCCACTAGTCAGCTCTTGTGAGGGAGTGCTTCACAGGGAATTTGACCAATTCCTTCACAGGTTGGCGTCAACCCTATGTGAAAAGTGGGCCAAGCCCAGATCACAAGTGATAGGATGGGTCCGAACGAGAGTCCAATTCGCTCTTATAAGGGCAGTGAATTTGAGAATGCGGGGCTCAAGAATGAAAGTGAGGGGCCTAAACCCTCACTGGAACAGTCCACCAGGTCTCGGGCTAGAAGACGGAGCCCCTCTGCCATTACTCCGCGACTAGAAAAAAAAATAAATAAATAAACCCTTGACCACCTACACTACACCTACCTCGACGATCAACACCAACAAGAGCCCCAAAATCGCACTAAGCAGCGAAACATCGTTCGCCCAAATAAAAGCATTCCAGACAGCCTGTCGTCGTTCGACCCGCTTATACTGAGTTCAGATATGGAGCGTCTCATCACAGAAGTCACTGAGCGACAGCGAGCAGTTCTCCATGAAAGAGCTGAATCCTCGGAATTTTTTACACTGTACCGGGAGCTCAACGCAGAGGTGAAATGCAGCAGCTTGGTCAGGGTTGCCAACATTCCTTTGCACGTGGCGCATTGGGCTTTCAAGATTCGGGCCGAGTCGTTGAGCTTGAATGCAAAGCCATATGCATCCGACAGGCCCGAAGAGTGTTCAATGTGCAACCTTCATGAGCGGGAGGATGTCTTCCATTTTCTCTGCCGATGCCCAATTCTCAGTTTCGGCAGCCGGCATTTGGACGAAAGACGTTGTCGCGGGATGAGGCGATCGGGATTTTGGATGGTCCCAATTGGTCTAGATTGGAGGTGTTTTGTAGGCGAGCCTGGCATTACAGGTCACTCCTTGTGAGAGAATATAATTTTTGATTTATTGTATTATTTGTTTACCCACTTAGCTCTTTCTGATTTTACATTAATTTTATTTTGTCATTATTTTGTATCATTTAAACATAAATATGCGCGGCCCTGACTTCCGGCAGACGGTTTCGGCCAATGCCGTAATGTTTATTTTGTTATTTAAACATGTAGGTAACCATTTTCTTTTGCTTGTAAAATAAACTCTTTCTTCTTTCTTCTTCTTCTTCTTCGTCCGAATTCATATTTTTTTAAAATTTGTTTATCTTACAAAGTTCTATCAACAGACGAGGGCTTTTTTATTTTCAATAGTTTTATATTTTTCTTCTCGAAAAATAAAAACGCTGCAAATTATAAAACAAAGGTTTATTATTTTTATGTATAGATCACTCGTCTGCAACTCGTCATAATGACAGTACCCTATTTTCAGCAAATAACGCCACGTTTCTCCGAATCGGTGGGAAATTGAGGCCTGGGCAGAGTACACAAGATTATGCTCGAAATGCACGATTTTTTCAAGTTCCCCCCCCCCTCCCCTCCCTTCTCTTTTCTAAAGCAAAATTAAAAGTGAGGCGACGTAGTGGACAATTCAGATTTCCGCATCAAACTAAAAAGTCTACCAAGTGGGTGTGGCACACAGCTTCCTCGTATCCATAACCCGATTGTATAGATGATCCGATGCATAGTAGTTAATCTCAAAACATCAATCTCAAAGTACCTTCCACTACCCTCATAGGGGACCATCTACACGCGAATCTGAACAATCCTAGAAAATTTCATCAAATTCGGATGAAAAATGTAAGTGTTATGGCTCTGCCGTGTGAAGGAAGAACGACTCAACTCGAAAATGGTCGAAAGTGGGGTTTTTACGTATCAACTCTAATTTCCCCCCACCTTTCCGATGAACGAGTCAAAATTTCAAAATTCACCCCGGAAGGGGTTGAAATTGTTAGGGGTGTAATTTGAAAATTGCCTGATTTTAAGCAAAAACGTCTCAACTCCATGCTTATTAGGAAAAACATCTCAACTCCTCGATTAAAACACCCAAAATAGCTAGATTTGCTATTTATTTGTGGAGAAAAAAAGACTCAACTCGCTGAAAACGCCGTTTAGTTGTCTTTCCTCCACGTTGTTGGCTTCAAGATCGGGTTGAGGCGTCTCGTATGGTTGTCGATATTTGACTCAAATGACACGAATCGATTGAAGGTACGTGTGTAAAGAGGAATAATTGTACCGGTCGATTGAGTTGAACAACATAATATGTCCTCTAACATGTATATGTCCTCATATTATGAGGTCTGAAAAAAAATGGGGCCACGGGAGTGATCTGGAGTGAATTTATGGCGAGTTTTCCAGAAAAACTTCGAAGTTGATTTCTGGGATTTCGAAAATTTTGAGTTGAGTCGTTCTTCCTTCACACGGCAGGGCTGTTACAAGGATTTTACGTTTGCGCATGCACAGAGGCTACTGACAATTTTGAAGGCCTGGACAGAGTAGGTACACAAGATTTTGTGACACCGCAAACACACGAAGATATACATCTATGGTTTTGTGTGCGAATTAGGATTCAGAATGATCTGAAATGAATTTGTATGCGGTTATTTTTTTTCTCCGTCGAGTGATGTTCTCTTTCACCCCAGATTAATCGCACAAGGACGCCCAAGTCTCACTGAGGGACGTCATAAAAAAGTGCGACCTCCCATTGACCTCCTCAATAAGAGAGTCGCTGCTAAATCACAAATATCTATCATGGTGGACAAACTTCCTGACTTTTCAGCTGATGGTTGCGAGAAAACTATGAGATTGTCCAGGCTATCAAATCCGTTTGAGCAATCAGGAAAATGAATCATGTCGGCATTCCCCGTATTTCTTCGTCAGTCAGTCGCCGACCCGTTAAAATCTGAAGCTCGGGAGAAACTTGGTCCGTGATAACAACCGCGTCACTTTGAGCTCCGAGTTGTGAGAGGGTCCTTTCAGATCCCGACAACTTCTGGCTGAAATGATAGGCTGGAAGACCGATATTCAATCTCCCTCTCTGAGTGGGGAGAACTTATAACAAAGGGCTGTGACTCCTAAAACTTGGGTATTTCTCCAGATCTTCTTAGATTGAAGGATTTCTACTCGGAGATGTTGGTAGCGGAGGTCTGGCGGTGGTCGCGAACTGTCGTTTCGGCGCAGTTTCACCTGGATATCATTAGTTTGAAGTATTGCTGTATCTCACTCGCATATATCTGTTATAACAGGACTGTTGTAGTGGCTCCTCCACAACTATTAAAAAACATCCCTAGCAACGAGTAAACATAGATGTGAAAAACCGTAACTAGAGGTGTGTCGTCAGGAGTGAACGTATTGAAAAGACCTTATCTTCAAAATGACCTTGTCAGAACTGAACGGGTTATCAAAATGAACACGGTCATTCGTTCATCAACCCACCAATCGAGTTTTCCGGTTAAATTACGATAACAACGGCAGGAGGCCAACAAAATAAATTAATTGCCCGCAATATGGATGTATAATGTATATTTGTACATGCATGTTTGTACATGGATGTGTGATGATGAGGAAGTATCAACAGAAAGAAGTAGATGGAAGTGGTTTTCTAAGCAAAACCTTCCATCATCCAAGTGAAGAATGGACTGAGGACTAAAAAGACAAAACACACTCATAGACTGATTCATACGATTCGAATCGATCTTTCATTTGTTTTTGTCTTCTAGCTCATCCGACTCGTTCGGTTTTTCGACTCAGCATTTTTTCGAGTCACGACCTGGATCCCAACGTTTCGACTGATTCGGTTTACAGACTCGCTCGCTTTTGTGACTTCTGACTTGTTGGTTGTTTGTATTATGAGTGAACGGGTGAACGGATTCAAAAGACCTGGTCTCTGTAATGAGTGAACGTTTGGGATTCGAATCTGCCAAATGACCTTGTCTTACACACCTCTAACCGTAACCTATTATCGAAATTACATTGTTGTGAATGTCGTACATCCATGGTCATCCATGTACTTCCTTATTCGTTACTTCTCTCCATGCACATGGATGTATCAACTATTTTTGTTTGTTGTGTTGGCTACTCATCTCCCGTCTGTCGCCCGCCCGATTCTCTAGAAAAAATGTCTTCTTTGAATAAAAGTTATACAGTGAAATGTGCCGACTCTTGTTTCAGTGGATATCACCCTAAATATTACCGATCCGTTTATTATTTATGATAGTGAAGTCTGATGTCAAGTCGAGTCTGTGTACTTTATTTTATTTAGTTTAGTGCATTATTTAGGATTCGATTACAACTCAAGCTTCACACTGGCGCAGTCGAATATACCTACGATGGAAACATGTTTTGGTTAAACATCTTCAACTTCTTCAATCGGAAATACGACCAGTAGTGAGTTATTGGGTTTCATGCGAACCATCATGTCAACCCAACAAGAAAACCAGGCTAAAATGTTGAAAACCCCGGCCAGTAAATTCAGTAGTGAATTGGAGCAAATCACTCAACAGCCGTTCGATAGCATGTCTGTCCCTAAATTTGATGCGTACACTGATGATCCAGAAACGTGGATGATCATATTTGAACGTATTTGCATGTATAATAGATGGGATTCAGATATCGACAAGATAATTCATTTACAGTCTGCTTTTACGCCCGGGAGTAAGGCTAAAAAATGGTATTATGCACAGATGCGGGAAGAAAAGGAATGCTGGATTGATTGAAAGCGGTCCTTTGTCAGCTCATTTGGTCAAAACCTACTGGATTTAGCGCAGCAGGCAGATGAATGGACTTACAGTGGTGGAAACCTCATGGACTATTTCTACGAAAAAGAACGACGGATTCACAGAGCATACGGAAAGATCTCAGACCGAGCGTTCAACATAAAGATAGTCATGGGACTTCCTGCTTCACTTCAAGATCTTCTAACCCAATGCTTGCAAGATTCAAGAGGTGACCTGCGGAAAAAGCTAGGAGCCACTACAACAGTCCTGTTACATCTGTCATATCACAAATGGTGTTATTCGAAATCTTAGTAGTGTGGAGGTTGTTCGCTACTCGCTCTATCACCGATGTTTCGATCCGAGTAGGTTTTTACTCGTATCGAAGGTAAAGAGTATTCGCCTAGTGTCTTCGTACGCTGCCTCGAGATTGGCTGAGCTTCGACGTCTCTCGATTGCTCCTAATTGGCTCCTCTCGCGTATCACCTCGTAGACTACATCAGCTGAATCTTGGAGGCCTGATACCGTATGAACCTGTTGTGCACACAGACCAATTGATACTTGTATGCAGCATACCACACAGATGACGCATATTCTAATAATGGGAGTGCAATGGCTTTGTAAAGAGTCAATGGCAGTGAAACTCGTGAATTCCCAGGCGTTAATCTTCAAGAATCCATTGCTGCATTTATTTTTATTCGTAGTGAAAAATATCCCACAGGATCGAGCTTTTCAAGAATCAACTAGAGACATTTCAAGCAACATGTCAACATTGCAGAAGAAGTATTAAACCACAAACCATACGACATTTTACCAAGCAAACGTAGTTTGTATTGGAGAATCCGTTGTAACCAGCAAGTCGATTACAGGAGGAGAGCGCTTTCGATGTGATGACATCATCTTCAGGCCGTCGAGAGAGTACTAATGTTTGTCAGTCCGTTCTATTTAAATAGTCTGGATGAATGGGAGGTGAAATAATCAGATAATCAGAAATGAAAGGGGGGGTCACGTGGTAACGAGACCACGTGGCGAAAGGTTGTTTGTCTGTCATGTCAAGTGCAAGGGGTAGATAAAACTGATCCTATTAGCTAGTTGCACATTCACCACAAGGTGACCACGTGATGACCACATGGTCCTCCATTCTAAACTATGAATACATTATAAACTAGCTTACATAACTAACTTATTGATAAAATAATTTACTTATATCTATATCTACTTCTAACTTAACTAAGTACTTAAGATAGTACTATCTAATTTTGCTTCCGAGTCTACCAAGGTAGCGGAAGCTTTGTTTTCACTTTTCAAGGACGAAAAAAAAGTTCTCCAAAATCAAAATGTTCACTCGTGTTTTGCGTTTTAGACCTTTCTGAATAATTTTGGTTCCATGTCTGTCTGTCTGTCTGTCTGTGTGTCTGTCTGTCTGTGTATCGGTCTGTCTGTCATAAATTCATTGTAACGCGCATAAACATACGAAGTTATTGTCCGATTTCTATGAAATTTTCAGGGAGTGTGCGGGTTGGTGTGTAGACGGTCCCCTATGAAAATCATCATCCTCGGACTGATAGAAGCGACTGCGCATGCGCTAACGTGAATTCCTTGTAACGGCCATAACTTCCAAATTTTCCATCCGATTTCAATGAAAAGTTCAGGGATGTTACAGATTAGTATTTAAATAGTCCCCTATGAAAATCATCATCCTCGGACTGAAAGCAGCCACTGCGTTTGCGCAAACGTGAATTCCTTGTAACGGCCATAACTTCTATATTTTCCATCCGATTTCAATGAAATTTTCAGGGATGTTACAGATTAGTATTTAGGTGGTCTTTTATTAAAATCACCACCTTCGGAATGACAGTAGCCACTGCGCATGCGCAAACGTGAATTTCCTTGTAACGGCCATAACTTCCACATTTTCAACCCGATTTCGATGAAATTTTCAGGGATGATGCGGATTAGGTTGTAGATGGTCCCAATTAAAAATCAAGGCCTTAAAATTTACAGAAGCCTTTGCGCATGCGCATACGTAAAATCCTTGTAACAGCCATAACATTTACATTTTTCATCCGAATTTGATGAAATTTTCTAGGATTGTCCAGATTAGCGTGTAGATGGTCCCCTATGAGGGTAGTGGAAGGTACTTGGAGATTGGTGTTTTGAGATTAACTACTGTGTATCGGATCATCTACATAATCGGGTTATGGATACGAGGAAGCTATGTGCCACACCCACTTGGCAGACTTTTTTTTATTGTTTGAAATTATGATATCCTAGGTCGTTTGGTTGTTTGGAAGTTAGTGGAGTCATAAGGGTGCTGTTTGCGTTTGTAAGGAGTTATGGTAGTGTGTTCAGTTCGTTGTCTTTTGTTGTTCAGGTTGTCAGTAAATCCGTCTGTGGGGGTTTTTCGTTTTTGGATAATTGTATTCTTATAACTAGCGGAACTAATCCCATTCATTTAATACCACATCACTTATTGACAGGTCGGAAAAGTCAAACGTTTTCATCTAATGGTAGATTGTCTCAAACGCGTTCTATTTCAAATAACTCATAGAGATACCTTCGTATCGATGAATTCCAACATACAGGTTGGTCACAACACATCCTCCCTGATATGACCCAATGGACATTACGAGACTTTGAATGAGAAAAAATCAACGCATCAAGTGCAACTACTGCGCATACCTATCAAAAGAACGCTGGACCGGCATACACTTACAGGCATATACTTACATATGAGTAAAATACCCGTAACGTTTGATTATCAAATCACTAATATAATTAATTGCTTATCATAATCACTGGAAAAAATACTGCACAGACTCTCCAAAAGAGGTATATTAGCGAAATCGGTAATAAATTTACAGATATAACCTTGGAGGTACTCGAGGAAGGCTCCTACCCTCATCCACCTTGTTCCACAGAATATGTCCACATAACACCAAATTATCAGATTTTGCAAATTTTTATGGACTCGTTCAGGGTTTTTCCGACTGGCTGCCTCCCAGGAAATAACCCATCACACTTTCAACAGCGTCTTCAAAGGACGAAACAGTTGTTACCACTCAAGTACGTTTGTGGTTTCCTTCAAGACTTACTTTCCACGGCTTCTTTTTCAGTCACAATTCTCCCGCTGCACTTCCGGACTTTATTCTCTCCACTCTTTTTTCATCGTCTCACCTTCCATTACCACCTAGTGGCTCACTCTTCCGGTTTTGAGAGCGAGTAAGTGGCTACGAAGTCGTAGTTCGATCTTTGTTGGACAACGCCTGCCAACACTCCGTTGTTGTTGTTGACTCCGTTGTTCATCTCTTTGCGCAATTTTCCTTCCAAGTTCGAGTGTCTCGTTTATTTGAACATCCATTTACAGCGAAGCGGGTGCCCGAGGCTCTCACAATGGATTATTGATTGTTCTTGAGTAGGTACCGAGCGCCAAAGGATCTCATCCGACTTCCACTCAGACAAGACTACATTCCCGCCTTGGAGAAGTCGAGGACCAAACTTCCTCCATTCTCCACTATTATCCTACCATCATCATCAGCTCTCAAAAGTACGTCTACTAACCATCCACCTACAAATTTTTCCTATTCCCAACAGAAAAATGACATTCCTTACTTCCATCCACACATAATGGTTGTATCACCAGACTACTGCCCAAAGAGTATTACCACTCAATATGAATATAAAGTAATAAATAATATACAACATAATACACATTATTTTCATTAAAAAAAACACAGGAACCAGAAACTTTATAAAAGAGCCAAATCGATGATTTATTCAAAATAGATACCTACCAAAATCACATTGGACAAAAAATCTCATAATTTTGTGACGTCCATAATCAGATTTTTTAAAGAGTGCCAGTTTGTAACATCGGAAAGCCTCGATTCGGACACCCAACAATCATCCACTTTCATGAACAATAGGGATTTCGATAGGTCAGACAATCTGGCTTGGCCATTTTGAAACTTGAGTAGCTGAAAATGGGAATGCGATCTTTTACAGAATATGCTGATTTCTGAAAGCTATTTCGACCACTTTCGTAAGTAGAAATGATGTCTGACTCGCTGGATCTCGGTCCAACACATCTCTGGAAGATCCCATAAATATAATATAATCAAGGCATTAGAAGAACCTCAATGTTATTGGACGTTTCCGAGTCAACTTTCAACTTCTAGAAAGTGACAGATAGAATTGCTAATTTTGGTGAGTACCTAAGTGGAACTGCATACTGAATTTTGTAATTTTCGACACCCGATTTCCGGATTCTACGAACTTTTCAAACAAACAAACATGGAGGGTTGACGAATGTTTTCATTTGCTCAATTTCTACACAAATGATGTCCCAAGCAACGAGAGACGGACTCTAGTCTGGACCAACGGACTCTACTATTGCAACATTTGCAGAAGACGCCTGCCCTGCTAGCAGTGGGTGAAACCATTGAAGAAGCAACGTCAAAGCTACAGCATTCTGTTAACGATGTCAGTGAATGGACCAAAAAATGGCGACTAAAGCTGAACGAGTTAAAATATACTCACATCAACTTCACATACAAAAGAATCAACAGCTAGCCAGTATTGCTTAATGGACAAGTAATTCCGATAGCGAAAACTGCGAAATGTTTGGAAAATTAAAGTGGAAAGAGCATGTTAAAAAGAAAAAAAGGAACTGAACATGAAATTTAGAAAATTGTCCTGGTTGCTCGGGACACATTCTGAGCTCTCCTTACACAACAAACTTCTAATATACAAGCAAGTATTGAAACCTGTCTGGACATATGGTATTCAGCTCTGGGGCTGTACGAAGAAACCGAACGTCATGATTATCCAAACCTTCCAAAATAAGGTACTAAGGAGCATTGTTAACGCTCCCTGGTACGTCCGAAATGACGATTTCCATTGTGACCTAAAAATGGAAACTGTCAGTGATCAAGCTACATGCGATTAACCCATTTCTGCCCAGCGTTACATAGGTATATGCAACGCGGAGTAGCTCATCTTAGGAGGCTGGGCCAGGACATCCACAGAAATGAAAAACTTTATTCAGCGTCTGGTTCTCGAAGAGGAGAGCCTGTCAATTAGATTTCAACTGTCAAGGACGTTTTCATTATGTATAATAATTGTATTTACTCATTACAAGTGTTCTCTCTTCTCGATTTCGAGAATTGCTGACCCAATGGACGAAAAGTAAATACAATGTTATGTACTGTTTTCAAAATGGGATGGATGTGACTCTTTACCACTCTCAGATATCTGCATGAGCTTATGAGTACTATAGTCCAATTTTTTTGTCATTCCTATTGTTCCCAGTGTTGTCTGAAATGAACATACAATTAATTAATACCTTCCTGAAACTTTTTGGTTCGTGTTTGTCTGCCTGACTGCCATGAAATAAAGGCAACGAATTGAAGTAATCGGAAGCAATTATCCGCTTTCTATGAAATTTTCAGGAATTGTGTGGGTTGGGATGTGGATGATTTTCCATGAAAATCACCGCCCCCGGATCGATTGTAGCTGCTCCGCCAGTACAAACGTAACAATCTTGTAACAATCCTCCCGAATTCGACGAAATTTTCTGGGATTGTGCGGTTTGGGGTGTAAATGTTCCCCTATGAGGGCAGTGCAAGGTATCTACTTAGAGATTGATGTTTTAGGATTAAACACGAACATCGGCTCCATGGACATATAAATCCCGAAGTCCTCTGTTTTCTAGACAACTCCATCGTCGTTCGGCGGCTTGATAGGACCAAACCCTTGGACCTAGTGATAAATTGAGACACAGTGTTGTGTTACCTGTACTTTAGAGCATAGCCACTGGGCTGTTGACTCTACAAACTATTTAATTAAATTGTGAAAGTAAATTAACTAGATGGGCTCCTTATGTGCTCAGTTGTTATGATATTAATATTTAATAAATAAAATATCATTGGAAAAAAAATTTTCTCAACTGAAAGGACTATTTGAATCGCTGATTGTTGAAAGGGCGTAACTCCATCAACCTCTGGTTGTGGGAAGACACAAAAAACCTAGCATCTTCACACGCATTGGAATCGCAAAACTCAAGGCTTGAGAACACTTGAAGCCAGGCGGCTAAAGGTGGAAAACATGGAATATGCTTTAGCCACCAATGCTGATAAACATAATTTAGCTCTGTTCGTGGAGGAGTATAGTTTGTCCTTCGAACACAGTAGTCTCAGAGTCTTTCTGTGAAATTTCGGGTTTGTGGGGCCACCAGAAGCGAATTTATTTCAGCTGATCAGGGAGGAGTATAGTTTGTCATTCGAACTGAGCTGTCTCAGAAAGGCTACCTGTGACATTTGTGGGGCCTCCAGGAGCGAATAGTATGTCATTCAAATTATGGAGTCTCAGAGAGGCATCCTGTGAAATATCGTGACAGCCTTATGTAAAGCACATATTCCACACTTATGTAACACACTCCTCATCCATACCTACGTAACGTTAGTCCAGGGCTAAAGCATGTGTTTCATGCTAAAATTGCAAAATAATATTCGTATCCGGAAGAAGTTACGTGTGTTTCCGTGCGGGTCCGCTCCAACATGAAACGACCGTATCCCATCGAAACGGGATTAACATGGACTGAAAGGGATTTTCTCGAACCACGTGTTTGAATATTGTTTTTCGATTCACGGAATGAAATCGCGGACTGGAGTTGGACGTCGAACGTACCTTTCAATTAATCACCTGCCTTTGGAAAAACGTTCATTATAAAAAAAAAGAGAAGAAAAAACACGGAAACTGACCTTTAGCGGCGAGGGGAAGTCAAAATATAGGGGAAGGGCCGAAAGCATAACAAAGTTGTGGGAAGGCGGAGGGCGGGGATTAAAAAACATCTGTGATACATTTTTTTACCCTCCCATCAATCGACGTCCTATTCGAAATGAACGATTGCTCTTTCAGTCACAATCTGAATGAAACTTCACTTTCTCGTTTTCAAAGAATCGAGACAATTGAAAATTGGAAAAAATAGAACTCGGGAGAGGGTTTGTACGCCGATCCAATCCTTGTAGTCGCCATATTTGAACTTTCGCAAATGGCGGGGGGAGGGGTATCACCTAGCTATTGTTTGTAGACAGGCCATCTCATCCACCACCGCCTCTTGAACATGATAAATAATAAAAAATAGTGGGCTGATTAACAAAAGGGGCTGATTTAAAAACTGATGATGCCAAACCAGTGAAAAGGAGAACATAATTATAACAACGTATTCATAGAGGTTGGTAAGTAGGCACGCATTGAAAAAAATAAATAAAATAAAATAAAAAAATAAATAAATGAAAAAAGTACGACAGAAATGATTTAAGGCAAGCGGTAAATCACCAACAACATCAGGGCGATGGCGGCAACAATATTATGAATTGGGAAACGAATTGGGCACCACGGTTTGTGTACTCCGTGGTATCACCACCTTCTGCTAGGCTCATACCTCAACTGGTGGTCTTCTTATTGAGGCACTTCTCTTCAACCACCATCATCATCTTTCCTCATCTCTAGGGCCAGCGTCGAGTGAGTCCTAGAAGTCCTTCCCATTTAAATTTCTTTTTTTTTTTAAATTTTATGACGTGCCCCAAAGACCTTCAGTCTCTAAGGGAAGATCAATTTTGAAATGAAATATAACCAGGAAGACCCCCGGATAGTTACTGCTTAGAGCCTTCGGCTAAATTCAAGAAACATGGAACATCCTTTAGCCATGCCTTTAGCGGTCGAAGCTTCTCGAATGTTCTTGGTGTAATACAAGTTTGCAAATGAGCTTCCTTACTCGCTCTTCCTTGGAAAACATTCGTAAAAACCAAACCAACCAACAACATCATATAATCCACTAAATCGATGTTGGTTTTTACCGCGAATGTTGTTTACAGTTCTTTCAAATCAGAGGTATATCTCAGCTTCGTCCATATTTACAGCTGTTTTGGCAGTATATAATTTACGCATAAATTGAGGACTTTTCAGCAATTTTCGTGGTATGAAAACTAACGGCGATACATTTCCCTCGAAACAGGTAGGTTGTAAGTGCAAATCATTACAAAATCTCGAGCTACTTTCGTTCCACGGTTTCGAGACGTTTTTGCCTAGTTATGTGATGGCTGAAGCATGTTCTATGCTAAAACTCGCCGCCGTGCTCATCGGTAGACACAAACATACTTGAGAATCTTCTATGTATTCTTTTCTTTGCAAATAGTACCAATGCAAATAATTACCTGTATCATGATCATGTACTGAATAAGGCTTGGAAAAGGTCAAAAACACTAATAATTTATCTATTACAGGAAAGATATAATATATCTTATGATGGATCGCATTTGAGTGACTTGAACAAGCAAAACATCAAGAAACCGGAGACTGTAATTCATCGCTTCAAAAACTATGTGGCAGCTCAGAAAAGCTTTCGTGTTGCTTCCATGGACTGTTCCAAAACAATAATACCCAAATACCCATTGATTTCAGAACCGAGAGAAATATCAAACCACAAAATACTCCCCCCTCCCCACCACCTACTTCACCAATTCTGCACACTTAAGTACTTTTTCTACTTGAAGAGAAAAGAAACGTTGGACCAACATGAGCTTGCACGAAGACAAATTGATGAATTGTGTGGAGTTGGTTGAGTGAGTTTCCATTTCCGCAAGTCGTTGTGCGGACGTCGATTAATGGTCTCAGGTTGGAGGTAGTTCTGACGTGACTTGAACGCTTTCCGGCCACGTTTCCTGGACGGCTGAAAAGTTACATTTTTCACGAGTTGGCAGCCTCGAAGAGCTCTCACTCGAAGCCGGGAAAAGCGGCGTGAAGTGCTTGTTAGAAGTCAATGGTTGGAAAGCAAGTCCTCATCAATTCGACGTTGGCGAGAATTTGATAGAGCGATATGCGATAGAAAATATCATCTAACTGGAAGATTTAGGAAAGCTAGATTTATGAGCAGATGGTATAGGAGTATAGGTGTAACTTAATAGCCTACAACCATTGAGCTACCCTTAAAATGACCGTATAATTAGCATGTTTCAGTCAAATGAAACCTTTTTTCAATCAAACGAAATTTCGTTTGAAATTTCGTCTTATGCGCAGAGAAGCACTGCGATATCTACAATGTGCAGTGAGGAGGAATACGAGTGACATCGCATAGAGAAGGAATGCCGGCGGTGCTGCGTTGAGAAAGACTGAAAGAATACTCGACTCGATGTCACAGCGATCAGAAATGTGGTTGGACCGATGAGTTTCATTTGATTAAAATAAGGTTTCATTTGTTTAAAAAAAAAATTCATTCGGTTGGAAAGAGGTTTCATTTTATTGGTTCATGGTTTAATTTGGTAGGTACGAGATTTCATGTGATTGGAACAAAGTTTCATTTGGTCGGTACGAAGTTTCATTTGATGGAAAAAAGGTTTCACATTTGCCTGAAAAATGCTATATATTATTTGAAACCCTAGAGCAGTCAATCTGAGGATTTACACTGAAACTTTGCATCTTGCTGTCCAGTTCCAAGTCATATCCAAGATTTTTTCAAATGAAATCCTGAGTGAAAAATGGAAATCCTGTAACGACTCAGCTTTCAACTACTCCAGGCTTTTAACTGGTAACTAATAATATTCAAATATCCATAAAGATAAACATTTTGATCAAACGGTTGCTTCTTAACTTGAGTACCTATTTTAATTTTTGATATTTAAAACTGCTTGGGCACAAAAACATCGCTTCTTTTATTCCCCACTAATATTACCTAGGAGTGCGAGAGTTCTCCGTCCTCCATAATTGATAAGAATGCAACCCTGTCGAAATTAAATTCACTTCCCACAGTACTAAAAGTCGTTTTTAGGACGTCCCACTTTTTTGGGCGTCCTTATGCGATTGATCTGGTGTAAAGTTGGACAACACTCAACAGAAAAAAAACCACACACAAATCCGTTTTACACCATTCTGAATTCAAATCCGCGAAAAAGAACAGTAGGTGCATATCTGTGTGTGTGTATGTGTGACAAAATCTTGTGTCGTCTGTACAGGTTTTTCTTCAACACGGAAATCTATCTAGTCGTGCACTACGTCGCCGGAATTTCGAATTTTGCCTTTAAAGGGGGGAAAGAGGGGGGAGGGTGGTTAATGATCAAAAAACGTGCGATTGCGGGAATAATCTTGTAAACTCTGCCCAGGCCTCAATTGCCTACCGATTTGCGTGTTTCTTTTTTTGTTCGACTCAGAAATCTTCCAAATTGTACACTTTTTAACACAGTATCAAAATTAGCATGAGGAGGGGGCAAGTGGGGGGATAATATTCACATAATATCCAATTTTTCAATATTTCGGTTCCTTTACAGCTTACTAATCGTACCCAAGCTTTGAAATTGAGGAAAAATTCTCAATATACCTCCAGATTTTCATGAATTATTCTCTGTACCATCATGGGACTAATAGTGGTGCCACCATGGTGCCAGAGCACTAGAAACTGCAAAATCCGTGTTTTTTCTTTTTTTGTGTGTTTCACTTTGAATACGGATGTGAACTTCGACGGAACTACGAAGTAACGCAGCTCCAGACTGGCACCATGGGGGTGGGGGGAGGGGGTGAACTCGAATTTGCATGTTGGGTATCGTGGATCATGGATTTTCAAAAGCTCTTCAAATTCTAGGCTCCCATGCCGGTAGAAATGTTATGTTGGATTAGGGTGAGGGGAGGGGCACCATTTCTTGCCTGAAATACTGAATGAATTTCATCGAGTGAAACAGTTTTATCGCTTAACAACTGGTTTAAATTGATCTAATGCTTATCCAATGGGACGTCCCCTGGAATGCGTAACAATATGTTTTTTCGAATTTTCAATCCTATTTGCTTTTATTTAGGGTATTTCTATAGACTTGGGCGTCCTTATGGGATACATTTGGGGTGAAAAAATTGAATTTGAATGTTGGGCCTCGAATTTGAATTTTGAATGTAGATTATGGATTTCAAAATGCAGTTCGAATTCTAGAGGGCAGGATTTGGAAGAGGGGGTTCCATTTTTCCGATATCAAAATATCAAGTTTTGGGCTCTTGGTAAAAATGACATTGTACATCCTCAACATACTAACTAAATTACATTGGGCAAAACTATTTTGTGCGGTAGAAATAAATAAATGATTTTTTAATCGCTAGAAATTGAACTAATCCTCATCCAGAACGTTCCCTGGAATGCATGCAATACTAAACAATACGTTTTTTTTTTAAATCAAAAGTTGAAGCATTCATGATTTACTTAAATTGAAGAATGAAAATATATTTAAAAATAATGAAATTCGGATAAAAAATGTATTATTACTAGGAAACTCACCTGGCTCAGGGATTCGAGAGACGTGGTAGTGGCCTCCGTATGTATGGAGTGGAGGAAGGCCTCGTACTGCTCGAGCTTCTTGAGGCGGTACAGGAGGTTGTGGAGGAGGAGAGAGACCTCCTGGCGGACGGGACCCTCGACGGAGACGCAGCGGTGGGCCACGTCCCGGACGTGGGACATGACCCGTTCGTCCCGGAAGTCGTAGGGGAACGTCTCCGACCACTCGCCCAGAAGCTGGACCATCCGAGGCAGCAGTGCCGCCCGCTCCTGCAACAAACCGCATTAACGGTGAAGAAGAAAGAAGTTAAAACCCTACATTTATTTCAGGCAGCAGCCTACAATAAGGCAACACATCTGTCAAATTCACAAGGAGAAGGAAAAAATCAACGAAGAACAACAATTCGAACTGTGCGACACCATTGCAATTTCACAAAAACAGTGTCGCACAGATCTACCTCTCAACATGGGCTCTCCCACTCGAAACTAGGACTAGGACCAAGGACTAGGACTACCTAGCATTTAGATTATCAGCCCCCGATTTCAATCAAATTTATCAACATCAGGGTTCATTTATACAAGAACCTGAAGGACGATGTTGTAATGACTACTAATGCCGGTATAACAAATGTTCTTTGAACTTGTGAATCGTGAATACAATCGAATTCTGCAAGTAACAGAAATAATAGTTAAAACACTTGTGGCTCCATTAGTAGTTTTATGAGAGCTTCTCAAGCTTTGAAAGCGACGAAAACTGTCACAGCCTTATAATTTCCCTTTCGACTGTTATGGCGAGGGTGAACCGAAGCTTCAAAAGCACCCACATAGCGCTCATCAATCATCATTCGGAAACTCGAACTTGGAGGGCCTGGAGAGGCTGAGGACTATATAATTACAAGATAGACAGTAAAATGTTATTGACTGACATGATTTCGCTATCGTGTTCTCAGCCCTCGATCAATCATTGTTCGGAAACACGAACTTGATAAGCCTAGATACAGAACAAACATAATGACATTGTATGAGTGAATTTGCCAAAAAATACCAATCTAAGGTATGACAATACCGAAAGCGCTAATAATAAGTTACTCGTGAAATTATTGCTTTGAAAAAGGTCCGAATATCGACAAAACCACCGCAACCTTTTCTCGTAGTTTCCTAAACCAGCAACCATTCTTGTGAATAAAGATAAGATGGGAACGAGTTGGATCATGAAAGTTGGACTATAGGTCAGCCATTGTGGTGTTACTAAAAAGGAGTTTTGCTTCATACTAAAACTTGCAATGCGTTGTTCTCAAGATGGGGATATTTTTGATTCGCTCGAATTTCAGCTTACACTTTGGTCTAAGAATGGTGAGGTCACACAAATGTCACAAAGGTAATCCTCATGGCGAATACCTCTAGAAAGAAGAAGAGGGAGAAAAGACGGTTTTATAGTTTTCCTTTAAGGATTTGAGAGTATAACAGGATCAAAGCTCTGTAAATGAAGCCCAACCTACCGGTTGCTACCGATATTCTGGGTACGGAAGGTAACAGTGCTTTCGAGGAAAACGGACGATGAACGGTAGGTATTTTTGACATTTAATACAAAAAGTGCATTGCTTCGATGAATTTCTTTTCGGACATGCATTTTCATTAGATAGACGTCCTAAAAAGTGTTCCTCTGACGTTCACAGAGAAAACAAGAGACAAGAGATAGGAAAATTATAGTTCTTCAATTCGATTGGTAGATTATTCTTAGCTACTAGTTCTCTTGGTATGAAAATTGATGGTGCAGGAGAAAAATAATTTTGAAAAAGCCAAACTTGAAATTATTCTCAAGCCTGAACAGCCAAATCCCACGTTCGAGTGCTTAAGCATGAGATTTAAATCATGTATAAAATCACCAAGCCTTGATGACATACCACTGATAGGTGTCCCGTGATCCCCAGCCTCCATCGTCCAAATCTATAAATTAATTGAATGTAAATTCAAACTTGAAGGTCATCTTTGACACACAGGAAGCCAATACCAGATGGTTATTCAAGCGGAGGACCTCTCATGAAATGTAGTCTCTACATTGTTGAGGTACCAATTTACCTTAGAACCAAAGACATAGGACTGAAATGAAGACGGGAGGAACCCTACAGCATAGTACTCATAATATCAATAATAGATATCCTTATGCATAAGTTCGTACCCACTTCAAATATTTTTTTTATGGAGTTGTTCCGATCTGCCTTACCTGTTCTACAAAACACCTGAAGAATGCATGAATAAAACCGAAAAATTGTTCTCTGCACCATCAATTCTTATACCTACGTCCCAAAACACCTCACAGATCGATAAGATTTCGTGCACGACGGCCAAATCAGGATTGACTCGCTTAAAAGATTGCGAGAAAGAAACCAGGAGGCCTGGAGGGGAAATCTGGACAGAGAGGTATAGGTGGAGTCAACGCATCATCAGCTGTACGCGGCTACCTCGAATTCAAAGATGTGACCAAGGATCGTATCGTCTTCAGACCAAGGGAGGGAAGGAAATGGTGAGAGTGAAATATAAATGGTGGAGGGAGCACGATTTGTTCGATGTGTAACAGGAGAGATTCAGAAACGCCGTGGCACTTGATAGCAGGGCCCTTACCCTGAGTGAGTTCAGAGTTGCTTATCAGGGAAAAGAAATGCCAACGAAAGAATAATCGACCAAGAATCAAGATAGACAAGAACGCATGCAACAATCATTCGATCAGTTGAAGTTACGCAAGAAATTTATGATTGGTCACCTACAAAATCTGAATTGCGTGAATTATGGAGAAGCTATGTGATTACCAACCTAATTGGTAAAATGTTATTGTGATAAACGCTGTTTATGTTATACTAGCTGAAAAGCCTACTAAAAGCAGGCAAAGACTATTCCTCCGACTCTCCTCCCGCCACCAACTCCCTCCGACTCCTCCCGCCCCCAACCCCTCCGACTCCTCTCGCCCCCAACCCCTCCGACTCCTCTCGCCCCCGACCCTTCCCGCCCCCAACCCCTCCGACTCCTCTCGCCTCCGACTCCTCTCGCCTCCGACTCCTCCCGCCCCCAACCCCTCCGACTCCTCTCGCCTCCGACTCCTCCCGCCCCCAACCCCTCCGACTCCGACTCCTCCCGCCCCCAACCCCTCCAGCCTACAACTCTCCCTCTGCCACGACCCCTCCGTGCATACGTACGTACGTACGTACGTACGTACGGTTGGCGTTTTATTATATTAGATATGGATGAGATTCATGATGATATTAAACTATGACGAATGTTTGGGCGAGGAACCTAAACCTTGCATACTCACCACATAGGAAGCGATCAATTTGCAGCCGACAATACTGTTGTTGACTCACCTTAGGCGACGGTTTGGACTTGAGCTGGGAGTCGGAGAGCGCCAGGATCTGGCCGAGGAGGTCGTGGGGCTTGATGAAGAGGCGGGACGTGAGGAGGAAGGCGAAGAGGAAAGCGCGGTCGGGGTAGTAGTCGGCCGTCGGCACGAGGTGCGTCACCAGCGCCTCCAGCCGCCCCGACACCAGGTTACCTTCCCGGAACATCATCGCCTGCAAAGACATAAAACATCTCGATGAGATATTGAATTTCAATCACGAGTCAAACAGCTCAGCAGCATGAAAAAATGCTGATCTTTAAATAAGCCATATTTACAGGAGACCATAATCTCTTAGGATCTACACTTGGAGTAACAGTGCTTGCCTTCATATTATACGTGGAATAGTTTTTTGGAGCACTTCAAAAGAATGTGAGCAGAAAGCGAAAATCTCTGATCTTTAGAGAAGCCATATATACATAAAACCATAGTCTCTTAGCATCTACAACATGGAGTAGCAGACTTTGCGACCATTATTATATGTGGAATAGTTTTTTGGAGCACTTCCACAACACAAACTGAGTGCTGTATCGTCCAGAAAATAGCATTGACACTGACTTGACTCAGCTGACTTTCGAGATCTGTAGAGCTGGAGAACGTTGTTCGCGATGGACAACTCAAAGTGCACTTAGTCTACGTGCTCGAGCTTCTTAGCGTTGCCAAGAGACACCCCATTATAATTGTATGTTCGAGCAATTAAATTTACGCAGAAGACACTGCAGCTTCCTTGAAGGTCGCTAACTTAGTCAGTGACTCCAAGACGTGGCCTACTCGACATTTCTTACAGCACCTTAACCCTTACCTTCCCAAATTATTAAATTTTCCAGGTAAATTGATGAAATTTGTTTTTCTGTCTCAGAATAGGCCAAAAAAAGGTTAAAACAGTGAACATTTTGAAAAAGGAAGTGTTTTTGTACATTAAATTTAATGTTGTCCGAGAGCAACACCAGGAAGACTAGAGAAGAATATGTTGCTCCACAGCAACACCAGGAAGACTGGAAAAGGATGTATTGCTCCATAGCAACATCAGGACAAGCTCTTTGAAAACAAATAACGTAGGTACTTATTTATGTAAGGTCCATTACATATTACCCATAAAAAATGAACAGTGGAAACAATAACTAGGTATTAAAAAAGCTGAAAATAACCAACCTCAACCATCAAACAACATTCATCTATTGCATATCATGTAGATCGACCTAACAAACGGACTACGTCAACAGATCGGGATTGGGGTCAACTGGCAAAAACCAACACATTCTTCGCCGAGCTTTCGGTAAATATAATTAGGTACCTTCTTCAGGGCTCGAAGGATGGTTATTTAGTGACGACACCAAACGTCGACATGAAAAAGAGAAGGTGGAGACACCACCATAATTTCTAGAAAAAAAAATATAGTAAAATCAAATGAATAATTTATTAGCACGAAGTAGGTTAATACTTTATTTCAATTTTCGTGATCAACAACGTAGCATCTCTCTAATTTGTACCTACCTATTCATTTTTTCTATGAATAAACATAATTTTTTTCTATCTAAAAAAGTGGCTATCAATTTCTCCCTTAGAGGGAAAACAATAGATCAAAGATACGTCCATTGTTGTAAGTGTAATTTGAAAATTAGAATGATGAAATATTATCAATCTACCTTTAGCTCAACACTTAGCCGATGTTTACAACGACAAATTGATCACCAATTGATTGATCGAGTAAAATAAAATCTGAGAACAAATCGCCAAAAACTGATGAAATTCAAACAATTCTTTTCGAAAATATACAGCTGCGTTTGATGAAGGTGAAAGGTACTGTATGTGAGGTCGGCTGTGGGATTGGCGGGTTGCCAAACGTTCTTGTAAATGGTCTGCAGTCAGGAGAATAGCTGCTCACATACTTGAGGTGGCAAGATAATTGGGGCGTCGTGGAGAGTTGAGCTGAACCCATCAACTTGAGAACAGGTCAATTCATACTCTTGTACCTCTAACCCAATTCGTTGGTCCTACTGTACGCTTGAAGTTACTGGGAGTTTCTATTATTGATATGACATCCAAATGAGTATTATAATAATGTAACAGAACCAAAAAAAAAAAAAAAAAATCGAATTATTTCACGAAGGTTTATTATTTTTCAGTCTAGATCGCTAGCAAGGATGTGGTCTGCAAAGATTAGAGCTATGCCATTTTCGCTATTTTGTACCTACCAACCACAGATACCTACTACCTACCTACTACGTACTACTGCCTTCAAACCTTCACAATCAAGTTTATTTGGAATAATAAATGCTTCACATTCGATGCGAAGAAACGAACACATTTGATGCGAGGAACGAGTTGCGGTTCCTTCATATGGAAATTTGAATACTCGTTGCTAAGGACTCAAAATTGAATACGACTCGGAGAAACGAATAGCGACCGCAATTTAGTTTGCTAAAATTTCAATGGATATTAGACCTTTATGGTGATTCACACTCGCGATTCTAATTTATCGTAAGACCAACCCTTAAGTTCTCGCGAACGGTTTGTCCTACAGAGCTCCGGGCGGTCTCTAAAAAATGTTTAAATTCAATACTCTTTCAAATTGGTGAAAAACAATACCTTTATTTCGTGAATTTTCGAGCTAGGGCACTCTTGAAAATTCCAACCAAATCGGTCCATAGCAGTAAGAAAAGTCGACATAACTTGAAACGTAAACCATCAAATTTTGTGGGGGGGGGGGGGGGGTTAAACTTTTTTTCTTGTTTGATTCCAATGGTTCATTATTGAAAATAATAAACCAAAATCAACGAGGAAAGACAAAATAATGTGGATATTGCAAGTTAAAACTTTCTCAATTTTCATACCTTTTTGAATTTTAGTATTTCAAGTCTGTTATAGAGAGATTTGGTTCCGTCCGAAACAAAATGAATCATGGTTCTTTTTCGGAATTTTCTGCTGAGTCCGAAAACAGGAGATCCACGCGTACAACAACAACAAAAACTCAGATATTTGGGTTTCAAGAAGGGTTGAAGACGGCAAAGCTTTGTTGGAGATAAACCAACGTGGGAAACATTGTCTTATCCAACTCAGGGTAATTCATTTAAGCCCAGAAAGGCGTTGGTGGGCTCAAATACTCGCCAGGGCGTAAGTTTGTTCGGGTTTTGGGTAGGTTAGATAAGTGTTGAACCTCCACGACATCGACTAGCATTGCTTGTCTGCGAGGGTTACCTGGAAATCCTTTAGACGTTTCACCCTTTAACCAACGGCGGCTCTCCCGAAGTGTTCGAGGTTTTGCGGTCCCCTAAGGAAGGTCTCGCTGATCCGAGATTAAGTGTACTCGACAGATTAAAGCGATTCTACAGTGGATAATTTGGTTCGAAACACAAAGCAACCACTGTTCCAGAACTGCCCGAACCGCGCTTGCTAATAAATTGGGTCTCTCGGTCGATAGATATTAAATATTAATAGAGAAGAGAGCACATCCCGAGGAACAGTCAACACTGATGAATTGTTAACCAACCGAAGTTCTTGAAACTATGTTTTCATAATTGCTTCGAACAATGTTAATATTTTTTCTCAGTTTACCTAACATTTTTGAAGTATTTTCTGCTTGTTATCCAACTTCGTCCTTCAACTTTTTCTCACTTTTAGGAACCTACAAACAATCCTAAATTCGAACAACAACAACAACAACAAACGTAGCGCTCGACTTAGAACACTTTTCTCACGTATCATCAGAGAAGAACCGTAACTTCCACAAGTCCAGGCAAATGGGGGAAAAATATGTAAATGTTTCTTAAACCTAAGGTTTTCTAAAAAAAAAATTAAAATTCAATACTATTTAAAATTGGTGAAAAAAAGATACTTTTATTTCAAAAGTTTTCGAGGTAGGGCACTCTTTTTCATTCATATTTCAACCCTCAATTTTCACCCCTTAGAAGTGACTGACATCAACCAAAAGCTTCGCGGCACAACTAGACCCCAAATGGAGCCCATATACCAAATTTGAACCAAATTGGTCCAGGGTTGCTAAGAAAAGTGCGGCGTACGGCGATAATTTTTTATTCGATTTTCGGATTCTACGTACCTTGAAACATAAAACATCAAATTTTGAGGGGGGTTACAATTTTTTTTCTTGCTCGATTCCGATGGCTTATCATTGGAAATAATAAACCAAAATCGCTTTTCAGTCTCATTTTCAACTTGTCAAATTCGTCGTAAAAACATTTTGTAATGAATAGTTTAAATTCAACCAGAGAGAAATGAAAGATACAATTTTGTTTACCTTTCTACTGCAATAAATAGTATCTTTGAATGTAATTTGACCTCTACTATCATATGTGATAATAGAGACCCCCGCATATATAACATAACATTTCTAGCTCCATGAGAGCCTCGACTTTGAATTAGAGTTCAACCACCGTCCCCTCTCACCACCAAACGTGTCAGTCTGGCACCACAGTGGTAATACGAGGTAACGTTGAACTTACCTCTTCCCTCTTTTTTCATCCTCTTCTTACCTTCTCTTACCTTTCTCTTAGTTTTGGTAGCTAATTCGTGGAAGATCAAGTCTGTATTAAAGATGAAACACCCAATAAACCACGAGATACGCGTATCGACACGTCCCACGATGGCACAAAGAATGATTCATGAGAATCCACAGGTATATTGATAACGTTCCCTCAATTTCAAACCTAAAGTATCATTCGTAAGCCTTAATAAGATACAAATCATGGAAAAATCGTATATTTTGTAAAAATTATCCCCCCACTTGCCCCTCCCTTGCTTACTTCAATACTCTGTTGAAGCTACGTGCAACTGGGAAGTTGTCTCAGTCGAACAAGAAAACACGCTAAACTAAGGCCTGAAAGGCTACAAAAGATTTAATAAAACACACAAACACCTACATCTATGAGTTCTCGCGGATTTGGATTCAAAATGGTATAGATAGGATTTGTATGTGGTTATTTATTTCTTCGTCGAGTGTTTTTCTTCATAACCTCGGATTAATGGCAGAAGGCGTCCTAAATATAGTGAATAGTATTAATATGTCAGCTACACGAATATGGTTACATAAATAAGGATCATATATCATGTTTCGGTTATTTGATTACTAAATCCATTTTTGGAATTGTTTCACAATTATTTTTCTTTTAATATTATCATTTATTGCGTTATTGAAATAGCTTTCTTGAAAAGTTACATTCCTAGGAAGTTAATTTTTGAACATAATTGTGTATTTAACTATTTTCAAAACCGTAGTCCGTTCTTTAGTGATTTGGGTTTATAACCACCCGTAGTTGGCCTATAAGCACGTATGAGATGAGGAAAACTTGGAAAGCGGTTTTGCCAAATGTCCACGATATTTTAGAACTTTTGGGTGTACAGTTGTAAGGGAGAACCAGATCATTATGAAGAAACGAGCATAGCAAAGCATAGGTATACTTGGACATCTCAAGTCGGCGAAGAGCAGATGAAACTAACCCGCACGACCGAGCCGCGTTGAAGGAGAGGTATATCCTCTCATCACGCCAGTCTGGTCACCAGGTCATATTGAATCCCAAAACCTATGCTCTCAGAATGTATCTCGAACCATATCGCACTGCGAGTTCACAAGGGGCGTTTTACAAAAAGCGCCCCTTGTACCTCATTTTTTGAAATTACGCTGTCGGAACCGCGAAACCAAGATCTACACGTTGGTACTACTGGCATTTCGATAACTCTATCCGTTACCGAAAGAGAGCACTATAAACCCTTATGGAATTTAGAGAAACAAAGGAAAAAGTTCATAACCAAGGGGCGCTTGATGAGACCCTCAGTTGGTCGGCAGCGCATCACAATCTGATGTCATGTTCGGGTAGGAGGCCAATAGGCGTTTTACAAAAAGCGCCCCTTGTGCCCTGAGTTTCCTGTGAAACGCCATCTTCTCAATAAAAAATATACAACTTTTTTCTCAAAGGGTCTAATGTGAATGGGCTCAACTTGATAAAGCAAGAAAACACAAGGGGCGCTTTTACAAATTCCAACGTTTTTTCGGTGATTTTACGTCTTTCTCCCTATATTATTGGTTGGATCCGATTCAGTTCTTGGTTCCATCGATAGTACACTAAATTCTCAACAGAATGCGAAAAAAAGTAGTAAAAATCTAGCTGAAATAGCAGTGACACAATTGAGTTGGGAAAAAAGTAAAATCTTCAAGCGTGTTTTACTCGTAATTTTATAACTTTGATAAGCGCCCGTTGTAAGCAAAAGCGCCCCTTGAGAACTCGCAGTGCGATATTTAGTTCATGTATTTGATTTTCATCAGTATCTTATTCAATATCTGGAACCAGTTGGATTTCAAATTTGAATAACAGAATAAGAATGGCCCTCATCACCATTATTGAACCAAACCCATCAAGATTCTGAACATGAATAGTCCCCCAAAAATATCGCATTAATCCATAGTGTTGTATGAAAAAATCCCAGCATAGTGGAGGGGAACGATTCTTGTAAAATTCTTGATGATAGTCAAGTTCGTGGGACAGATCGTAAAATTCTAATAAATACACAGAACGTAGCAAACGTTTTTAAATTTTAAATATCACTTTTGCACGCTGCTAAGTAGACGACCCTGAACGAGACGATCCTAGGAGTAGAAAATAGTTCCTCAACCTCCAATTGTGCACTACCTGTCTGGTTTTGCGACATTATTAGTGATTAGAAAGATCTCGACCTCCAGTGGCCTGTGACAAAAGGAGTTGAAATGTTTAAAGACATCGCCTCAACCGTCCAACTCCCCTCCAGACATTACTAACCAACTCCACAAAGCTGGAAAATCGAAGATAACCACGAGTATGTAACTTCATGGAACAAAGTACCAATGGAATTGCTATTTCATGGAATGGAATCATGGAATGAACTAACAACAGGAGAAAAATGAATTCGAAAATAGGTTGAAATATTTTTTAAGAGGATCAGGATTGGTCAAAGTACCTTGTACCCAATAAGCAGACACCAAGCCCTTAACTCACTAGGTTGTAGATAAATACACCGCAAATTATCACGACAAGGTTTGGAATTGCTCTGTAAATGCGTACATCACCTTAATGCAAAAAAGAGGTTTTTCCAATAATAATAACTTTTGTATAAGATTAACATTGAAGTACTTCCAACTATCCGAATGTAGGGAGGTGCCTTCATTACAATATTGGAATCTTGGTTGTAAGGAAGCACAACTGAGACTATTCGAAGAAACAAAAAAAAAAAAAAATGAATGAACCCTTACGTCTTAAAGAGAACGAACGGTTGATCATACACAGCTCCTGGTGGTCTCCTTCGGTTCTAAAAATTCCACTATATTTTGAATTTATGAAAAACAATTCCTTCATAGAAGTTTATGAGCTGAAACGTTTGAAAAACGTCAACACTTACTGTTCAACCCGGAGAAGTGACTACAATAACCAAAACCTTTGAGACACAATTAGACCCCTATGGAGCAAAATACCAAAGTTCTTCAATAACGGACGGATTATTTTTATTTGTTCTATTGAGTAATACCTTGAAACAAGAACCATCAAATTTTGAGGGGTGACAAATTTGTTTTTCTTGCTTTGTCTTCTTGCTTGTTCAACAAAAAAGCAAGTGTTTGATCACTACTGACGAGTGACAATTATGATCTGGCCAGTAAGGTGTTAACACGCACGTAACGTAAATGACTTCACTGGAGCGGAGGTTGAGGACCTAATGATCATACTGACAGGACCCACCCCTTTTGATTATACTGGGAATACGCCACTTGTTGGTGAAGCCTCATCTGTTTGATGAATCACAAAGACAAGTTTTTGAAATTCGGCTGATTCGAGCCAAACGAGATAATCGGGAAAGAAAACAGATGGCTCGGCGAGATTCTCGAGGGATAGTCGCCGTGGTGATGAGAAAGCGGCGTCTTTAAAGTTTACTACCACTAACTCCTTCCCTCACACTCCATTAATAACAGGGGAGCAAAAGATGAGCCTCCCCTGATAGAGCTTTTTTACTGGGTTGGGGGAGGGATGAACTCTGAAAACCCACTCCGAAGAAGAGCCTAATCATTTAACCTATAAGATTTTGGCGAGGCTCCAAATAACCCCCGTTCAAACTCAGTGCCCCAAATAACTCCCTCCGGCCGCAGAACAGGTCCCAGGAGACACAGGGACTTCCAAACGCTTCCACCGCAGAAGCAGATTTCCCTTTCCTCTTCCGTGGAGAGCCAGCTAATGCATTTCCCGTATTTTGTTTCGGGTTCAATCTGATTTCTACTTCAAACGCAGACGAGACAGTGCTCTTTACAACAGAAGGAAAGACCGTTAGTCAGAGCCTTGATGGAGGAGTTGCTTACTGTCCGTAAGCACCCCATTACGGTAATGAGGAGATGAATCAGTAGCTCTCAGTCGAAATACCTTTATCTACTCAGACCGAACCAATCTCCTTGTTTCAATTCATCTGAGCCAGGAGGCTGAATAAGGCAAATAAGGATATCCTTGTGTCCTAACTTGAATCCGTGTGACCTTTATATCCTCCCGAGATTGAATGTTTATGCACATAGGATAATTAATATCTTCAGCTCTCTGAAAATCGGCCGACAGGATGTTCAGCTGCTCTTTTAATTATGCGTAGGGGATCTTTTTGTTTTTTGAGTACCAGCTGTGGTGAAGGGGCATTTCCCCAGACGATTATGGCGTAGGTCATGAGAGAGACAAAATATGCATGGTATCCTGAATCACCGAACACATGCAGCACGTTATCTTCTTCACAAGGCAGAGTGCACTAGCAAGCTTCTTCACCACCTGCTTATATGAGGATACGAGCTCAGTCTCCTGTCGATCTCAAGACCTAATAAGTCGGAAATGTCTTGCTTGCTAGTGTCGGGATTTCAAGGAAGTTGAATCAGCTGGGTGAACAACTGAAGTGGTGAACATTGAAATAAATTCTCCTCGTATTGTACAATGAGTAGTGTCATTGTTATTTGAAAAGTTCCCAGGATGTTGTGACGTCATGAAAACTCCAAAAAAGTACACACAGTAGCTAACATAGTATGGATTAGTAGCACCAGCACAAGTGAAATTCACAATAGCTATCACATCTTTCCCAGCATGTTGTGTAATTTCCTCTGGTGTATTGATTCTCGTCTCCCCGCCCGTTTTTCCTTTGATCCGCTACTACTCACTGGTGAGAGACCTCAGTCAGACCTCCGAAAGGTCCAGCCTTTCAAAAGTCCCTTTCCAAGAGCGGACCTCGGGATTCGATTTCCGGGTCTGCCGTCGAAGTACCTCCGGAAACGAAGGTCAAACCGTCTAGAGCCAAATTACTCTCGTGGTTGAGCTTAAATTCCAATTACACCTTCACCTAATCCTGAAGTCACCGAGCAATTTCCGCAGGTTTTGGCCCTTTCGATCAATTCGCTCATCAGTTTATTTCATCTGATCTACTGAAATCCACCGCAGGTTAAAATTACTGAGTAAGTCGCTCCAGGGACACCCTCCATTATTTCCAAAACTCAGACTAAAGACGAACAAACAACCTCTTGCAGCTCAAGAGGGTCTCAGTCGGTCACCGTTAGTTCCTCGTTCCGGGTTAGTATTTCCCTAAACTGTAGGAGCAAAAACTTTAACAGTTGTAGTTAGATTTGAAATTTTCAAGGATCTTAGAAATTCATTAGTGCAAGGCCCTAGGGAATTGAAAACTGAAAGATAACCTCTTGATTCATCAAAATCGAACAATAATTGCCAAAGAATAATGAGAAAGCCGTTATTTCAGTTAAAAGTTTTTCACATTTTTCTCTGACAATTATACTTCGATTTTGATAATTCCAGCGGCAATCTCTCAGTTTTTCAATTCCCTACGGCCATGCACTAATGAATTTCAAGATTCAAAAGATGTCAGCTCTAGTTTTTAGAATTGCGTAAAATAGTTTCCGCCATTTTATATTGGAGTAAGATAAATAAATTTAGATCTAAACCTTCAGACATTTTCGTTTTCGTTGATTGTTTCTTCGGTTCTTGATGGGTTTGTCACAAAAAGCTGGCTACTTCTATTGAAGTATTTCAGTGCACTCTGCGTTATTCAACAACTAAAAATGTGGGGATCATTTTTCCCTTTTTTCGCCTCTCAAAAGTGAGAACAATACGTCCGCTATTTTGGTAGAATTGGAAGAAAATGTTTTCATTAGATGATACTCGGAAAGGGAGCTCTTCACATCACCCAGTTTTTAACTGCTCAAAGGTTGACTTCAGTAGAGACTACAATACATAATTATTCCAGCGATCTATCGAGACAACCAATCACTACCACTAAAACCTCCACTATTGTGGAGGTGCTACAAATGAGGGATAAATTAGAAGGAATTAAATCGGTTAAGACTTACGTTGTCCTGGGAAGGGGTGGTCTCCTGGGACATAGGAACATCCGAGCCATTCGACACCCCAGGTGGCGTCGTTTGGGACAAACTCTGTAACAACAAAATTATAAATCAATATTACGATGTTTATTACTTTCATAATCGAGGTAAAAACCCAAAACAGCAAATCTGAAACAGTGGTTTATGTATTCTTGGTCGATTAAACCTTATCATTGAAAACTGAATATTACTCGTATTATCATCGACACGGTTTGGCGAATGCATAAAAAATTAGATTAACCGGAGCTCATCGGTCGCGTTATAAATATTTTTAACTTTTTCTTTTTTGTAGGTGACCCGAATTCACCGCCCATCGAATCCTTTTGAGATATCTCTACCATTTTATTCGGATACATAACCCGTTCTTTACCACTCCTAACTTTTCGAGGTTTCTTACACTCTTAGGGTCAGCTCACCAGGTGCCTCTCGTCAAATTTTAGGTATTATGAACCTTACGAAGCCCATTATTGTTGCTCTAAGTCGGCAGCTATGGAAGGAAACAACACACACATGCCGGTACAGTGTTTTGGCCT
Source organism: Apolygus lucorum (assembly GCA_009739505.2). Classification (NCBI taxonomy): domain Eukaryota; kingdom Metazoa; phylum Arthropoda; class Insecta; order Hemiptera; family Miridae; genus Apolygus; species Apolygus lucorum. The sequence continues at coordinate 50,554,000 of CM019179.2, forward strand.
TTCTATTCTGATTGCTGAAAACGCTGCAAATTATTTCACACCGTTTAATAATTTTTCAGTGAAAATCACCCGTCTACAAAGAACACGGCTTCTTCGTTTGCCTTCTACGGACCAGGGATAGGTGGGATGAGGAGGGTGCTCGGCTCCTCTAGATCTGTCCTACTACTACTATTTCTCGGCGGTTTCATTCGTTTCCATAACTTGAGTACTATCTTAAATTGAAAAAGTCATGAACGTTAATTAATTAGGTAATTTATTAATGCCTAATTATCCTCATTAGGCGAACGGTTGGTCCCACAGAGCTCTAAGTGGTGTCAAAGGATTCTTTAACATTTTAAATTAATGAAAAAACGATACCTGTATATACAATTTTCCAACTAGGACTTTTGAAAACGTTCTCCCCCACTTTTCACCCCTTAGAAGTTACCGACAATAACCAAAACCTTCGGGCTCAACTAGACCCCAAAGGGAGCGATATAATATAAGCGATATACTACATATTATGTAGTATTTGATATATCAAATAATATAATCAAAATCAGTCGACGGGAATTTGGCAAAGTGCCGTTCGGCTGACACACGGAAAATTTGCATTAGATTTTTGGATTCTACATATCATCAAATTTTGAGAGGACTAGGGGTAGGTGGGATGGGAGTGAGTTCGGTTTCTTAGGGGCTGGGTTCGCCGGGCTCACGTGTTCTGATTAATTTCACAACAATCGCTTGAAATTGAATAATTTCAACCGAACCCGTTAGATCAGGAGGTACGTATTCTATATAAAAATGTATTTTCAATGTTTACGCGTAAAACAAAGCATTGATCAATAAAATGGCATTGATACCACAAACTTGCCATTTTTTGTTGGAGAGGGGTTTGAAATAGGTGAAATACCGACGTAGGTATGATGTCATTACCCTCGATTTCATAGGAAAAACTGTCTTGCCCAACACGTCTCTCCCAATCTTGCCTTTGAGTGTTAAAACTACTCCTACGTACGTTCTACTACTACTTGAATGCAGGGGACTTCCAAGTTTGAGAGAGTCCACGAGGTCCACGGTGTTTCCCACGTGTCTTAAGCGAACACGTCTTTCACCACCACAGAATATGATACTGTCCGATTATTCCGAATTAACCCTCAGGCAGCCATGATGGGAAATATCCTAGATATATGTCGATTTACCGTATCCGGTAACATTATACATTGCGTTGGTGGAAGTATGAAACGGTAGGAAGAAGTGGAAATGGAGGGGAAAAGGACGGGGTATCCGGAGAAAACTTTTAATCAACGACGTGAGCACAAAGAAGATTTCTCTAGAGACGGTCCATGAGCTTCTAAGATGTAAGAGCTTCCGCCGCCCCCAAGGAGAGGACCCCGTCCTCCGCATTTTCCCATTCCACGACTTACACCCGTTTCTCATAACCCTCGTCTATTTATAGCTTTTAACGGACAGAACGAAGTCTTTCTATTGTCGTTTCGAGTTTCATCAACGAGCTGAACGATACGGTGATAAATTCAATGTCGTTTCTTGTTTTGCAGAAAATTGTCTGACTAAGCGAGTCGTTCTATATGTATCAACATTTTGTTGAGTGATCCTAGCAAAATGGGTTAAGCGTCATTTTCCAACGAATTCGATAATTTATTATCACAATTAATGTTGACGTGTTGAGAAGGATGCAGCCAAAAAACGGTGAAAATGATGATAAAAATTACAGAAGAAAAATAATTCCAAGTTTCTGAGTACCAACTATATTGTGTACAATTTACCCTAATAAACGACGGCTCAGGTCAATCACCCTCAGGGTCTTCAAGCCCTTGGGGTTTTCACCCCTTAGATTTTCCCAAGTGACTAGAGTGGGGAACCTCTACAAATTACCTAAGTTCCAAGGCTCTAGGATTCAGTCTGATGGAAGATCTTGAGCCTAGTGCCTCACCTGAAAAAAAATCGAATTCTTGCCAAAAATACAATTTGTTTATTGGAACCTCTATAAATAATCGTAAACCTTGCCAAAAATTCGTTTAAACTAATACATTCAAACAGGTCCATTTTAGATACTTTAAAATTACCTATAGGGTGTCCCTTGTGAAGGACTTGAAAACTTCGTGAGTCAATTCTACAATTCAAGTAAGAAAATGTCTCTCAGCAGTATTTTTTTAACCCCTTCTTTTTTCAAGTTTTTTGATTTAAAAATTATAGTTGTGTTAAATTTTCCATCTTTCTACTCTGCCATCGCTCCTTCATCCAACCCCTAAATCCCCCCATCAAATCGTCGGTTACGTTTTGAAATACCCACATTTGGAAAGGTGAGATCTTTGCGCAGTTTTTGGTGTTGAGGTACGTGGAAAACCATGCAGAAATAGCAACCAATAGAAATATAGGAAATTTTGCCAATTTAACAGAAATCTCATCACGAGTTGATTTTTCACCCATCAGGACCCCACAAATAGTGTGTTTTGTGTAGGCACGAGAAAGATGGAAAATTTGAAGCCCTTTCCAACGGTACCCTTATTTTAACATTTTCTCGGTAAATTGATGAAGTTATGGTAATTTCAAAAACATGATGTAAAAACACGACAAAATTTTGAAATTGAAAAAAAAAACTAAATATTTCATATTTTGAGAAAAATGTTCATAAAGTACACCAGGATTGCCTAATCAGAGAGGGAGATCGCCCATCAAATTCATAATTAAAATGGACATGAGCTACCGTCGAATCCCCGAAAACATCCTTCGAATGGAATCGATAGGACTCATTCGCGTCCCCCTAAATCGAGCATTTGAAACACCCCGATGATCCTATTTCCCGAAATATTGGAATCCACCCTCCACACTTGCCATCTCACAAACGGAGGAGATAACAGGGAATCGACGATATAAGCGTCTCCACGTCACTCGAGGAGAATATCGAATATCAGATTGTTTTCGGTTGAGGCCAAAAGCCGCTCACCCAACATCACCACAACCTGAACAAACGAAACGCTAGACAATATCGGGAGTTCTTCTTCAAATACCGCCAAGTCTTTGGGGTTTAGAAATGAGCCTCGACTCTTAGTGGGCAAGTAAAGGCATCGCATTTCCCACAACACGACCCCATGAAATATCCCGTAGAAATCCTTCCTTTTATGCTCTTTATTGATCCCTCTAGTCTTTCTTCGTCTCTTCCTTTTTTTCCGTTGACTTTTGCCCAGTTCTTTCCTTACTGTGAACTCATCTCATCGCTCATTCGTCTCTTCAACGCACACACGATCCGTCTTCTTAATAAATTATCTGTCGGAGGTTTCTACTCTATCTCTTCCTATATTATTATGTCCTGAAGGCTGTGTGTCCTTGTGTTAATTATAGCATTAAATTCAATTTTGGTTTATTATTTTCAATAATTGACGGAGTTTTAACCTCCCCTCAAAATTTGTTGGTTTACGTTTCAAGGAACGTAGGAATCCGAAAATCGAATTTACAATAATCCGTCCGTCCGCCGTATGGTGTACTTTTCTTAGTTACCATGGACCGATTTTGATAAAATTTGGTGTATGGGCTCCATTTGGGGTCTAGTTGTGCCCAGAATCTTTTAGTTGGTGACGTCCACTGTTAATATAATTGAAGGGTACAGGGAAAAACGCTGCAAATTATTACACAATGGTTTATTTTTTTTTATTTTTCTATATAGATCATTCGTCTGCAACGCCACCAACCATCCAAAATGAAGAAAAACATCGATCGCATTTCGGTCAGCTTTAATTTGAACGGAGATTAAGCCTCTTTGCGATCCACACTCGTGTTTCTGATTTATCGTACGTCCAAACTTTAAATTCTTGTAGTGAGAGAACGGATTGTCCTACAAAGCTCCGGGTGGTCTCAAAAAATTCTAAAAATTCTATTTAATCTTAAATTGAAGGAAAAACAATACCTTTATATCAAAATTTTTTGAGTTAGGGCGTTTTCAAAATTTCAAAATTTATTTTGGAACCCTTAGAAGTGAATTACATCAACCAAAATCTTCGGGGCACAACTAGACCCCAAATGGAGCCTACATACCAAATTTCATCAAAATCGGTCAATGCTAAGTGGCAAAAGTGCCGCGTACGGCGGACGGACGGCCAAATTTTTATTCGATTTTTGGATTCTACGTACCTTGAAACGTAAACCATCAAATTTTGAGGGGGTGTTAAAAAAAAATTTTCTTGGTCGATTCCAAAGGTTCATTATTGAAAATAATAAACCAAAATGATAAAGGTCACAGCGGAATCTCTTCGCTCTCGTTAAAAACTATGAATGTCCGTAGACCCTCACCTCAGCGTTTTTCCCATTATACTAAACTTTCAAAAGCTCACAGAACTAAACTTTCATCGTTTTCAACCGGTTGAAAGCACTTGGAATATAGTTCCGATGGTAGCCTACAAGATAGCAGCACAAACAAAAAAAATCCTTATTTTGGACGTTCAGCGTTTTCCCCCTATAGTCTTCAATTATAGGTATTGTTTTTTCATCAATTTGGAATAGTTATGGCGAACCATATTAATTAAGAAAGTACCTATTATCGTAATAATAAACTAAAAGCTAGGCGGACCTGGAGAGCTTCCTTTCCGGTGGGACGACCTGAACAGTAGGAAGACGACCCTAGTGGTGACACTCTCCTGCCCATTGAGGACAATTCTTGCTAGCTCCCAACGCTATCAACTCTTTCTCTTTGTCCGTTTAGTGCGATCCATTTTTAACCAAATCCTTTGAGTTCTCGTTTTCGCCCGTGATCGAATTTTGTCGAATAAAAATGTTTTTTTCTACAGGTTGGTTGGTACGGAGGGACCGTTTCCATGGTTTTGGGTGAATATTTGGAGTCTTGTTTTTAGTTTCTTTAATTTTTGGTTTATTATTTTCAATAATGAACCTTTGGAATCGACCAAGAAAAAAAAAATTTTAACACCCCCTCAAAATTTGATGGTTTACGTTTCAAGGTACGTAGATTCCAAAAATCGAATAAAAATTTGGCCGTCCGTCCGCCGTACGCAGTACGCCGTACGCCGTACGCGGCACTTTTGCCACTTAGCATTGACCGATTTTGATGAAATTTGGTATGTAGGCTCCATTTGGGGTCTAGTTGTGCCCCGAAGCTTTTGGTTGATGTAGGTCACTCCTAAGGGTTCCAAAATCAATTTTGAAATTTTGAAAACGCCCTAACTCAAAAAATTTCGATATAAAGGTATTGTTTTTCCTTCAATTTAGGATTCTATGGAATTTTTAGAATTTTTTGAGACCAAGCGGAGCTCTGTAGGACAAACCGTTCGCTCCCTACGAAAATTTAAGGGTTTATATTGAAATATATAAATATATAAATCAAAACACGAGTGTGAATCGCAAAAGAGGCCTAATCTCCGTTCAAATTTTAGCTGACCAAAATGCGATCGATGGTTGGTGATTTTGATTTTTTTTTTATTAAAAAAAAATTGTTTTTGATTTTTTTTTTATTTATTTATTTATTTTTTCTTTTTTCCTCATATTGGATGGTTGGTGATTTTGTAGACGAGTGATCTATATAAAAATAATAAACCGTTGTGTAATAATTTGCAGCGTTTTTCAACCCGGTACATGTTTCGACTCTTCTTTGGAGTCTTCCTCAGCTTTTATGTCAGTGGTCCAGATCCCATCCATCTTTGTAAGAACCTTTTTCTGTAGGTAGTTGACCATTCATTGCTTATTCAATTTAGTATAAAATTGGGCGTGGCTGGGCCTTATTTTATACAGAATCTGTTCAAATTGCTGATTAATTTTTTAAAAACCAATGTTTGCTAGTCATCAATTTGAACAGATTCTCTCTAAAATAATGCCCACCCACGACCAAATTTATACTTAATTGAATAAGCAATGAATGGTCAACTACCTACAGAAAAAGCTTCTTACAAGAATTGATGGGATCTGGACCACTGATATAAAGGCTGAGGAAGAATTAAAAATTAAAGAAAGTACAAAAACAAGACTCCAAATATTCACACAAAACCATGTTCCTTTCTATATTTTCACAAATCATCCAAGTCCACAGTTCATCAGTTGAAAATTACGACGCCCTAAGAGCCGATCTCCATCCAACTGATAAACTGCGCGAATTTATACCATAATTCACTTGCCATCAAGAGTTTTAGGATGGAATGTTACGTACCTGAGCACTGTTCCTATCAATCTTGGTCATAGAAGTTTATTGCCGGTAATAGGTATGCAACGTCCTATGCACTGATCCTACCAACGACCGGTAATCAGATTCTACCAGCTTCAAATTGGAATGTGGACGTCCGTTGTCTCCGTCACTACCAATTTGAAGCTGCTTAGCGAACCTCTGTTCATTGAATTCATGTAATTAGCACAGTCTAGAGAGTAAATGAAAGCATTTTCGTCTTGAGGTAATTCCCCTGGAGTCAGAACAATAGTATTGAATATTTAGAATCGAATGAGACCACCAAGCGCTCAGTAGGACCAACCGTCCGCTCCCTATGGGAACTTGAGGGTTATGATAAATTTTGAAATTTATTATATGATAAATCAGAAATTATGATTAGGTATATGAAGTTTATGACTACTATAATATAGTAGTCATAAACTTCATATACCTAATCATAATATATTATATGAAGACATAATATATTACCTTCATATATATTATATGAAGTTTATAGAATGAAGTTAATGATTATTTATCATAATTAAAACTTATGATAAATCAGAAACACGAGTGCGAATCGCAAAAGAGGCCTAATCTACGTTAAAATTTTAGCTGACCAAAATCCGATCGTGGTTCGTTTATTCAAATGTACTCAGTTTTGGGTCCTCAGCAACCAGTAATCAATCAGTAATCTAATGAAGGCAATCTCAACTCTTTATTTCTTCGAATTGAGTGTGATGCTTTTCTTTCTTCAAAATAAACTTGCTTGTGAAGCGAAAATATGGTTGGTAGGTAGTGAAAATGGCAAATCTGTGTTCGTTGTAGGCGAGTGATCTACAGAAAAACAATAAACCTTTGAGCAATGATTTGCAGAGTTTTTGTACAATTTTGGCATCATATAAGTCTATGGTCAATTCCTTGTTTTATTTTCTACCTACTCCGATTATTTCTACCTACTCCTTTCTATTCCGATTTTTCATCGACACAACGGACGGAAGTCGTTTCAATTCGGATGGTACTTGGGGACTGGCTCAAAGACGTAAAGTTGGCAGCCATTTTTAAATACTTCATTGAATTGATTATGAATACGATGGTAACGGTATCCTTGATTACATTGACTGTGAGAAGAAACCTTTTGAACTCGAAGTTCATTCCCAAGTATTCATGATCGAATGAGAAGCTAATGTAATGGAGCTCCCAAAGTTTACTACTCGTAGTACGTTTGATATTCTATTAGGAGTGAGAGAATATGAGGATCTAATATCATGTACCTACGATACGATACCTTGTATATAATCAATAAGTACACATATGAGCACCCTTAATTGCGTAAATAGACAGGAATTACTCCAGTAAATTGACGATACGTTGTATTGAGCTCGTCTAGATCACTGAACACGTACGCGGCATCGCTCCGGCCACAGATGCCTGTTAATTAGCAAAATTACGTTGAATTGGTATTATAATTATCCGCCAATGGCCCCAGTAATTGCGGAACTGCCCAATTACTTTGTAATCGGTCATGAAATTGATTTTAACGGCACCTAATTATTATCTGTCGTAATGATCGTTTTCGCTTTTACCAATATATGTTGTTAAATGAAAACAATACTTTTTTTTCTGTATTGCAAGATGGTGGGTAGAAGAGATAAGGGCAAAACGCAGCTTCGTTTTGTGGAAGAAATAAGGGTGAATATGATGGGCAAGATTGCTTGATAATATTTTTATAACCAGGGTTCAGAAAGCAATCGAGACATAATTCAGCGCTTCCAGAATAATGTACTGCGATGCTGCGTTGATGCTTACAGATAATTTAGAAATGACAGACTTCACTACGAGCTGAAGATAGAATCAGCCAAGCCATAAATCACCTTTTGAGGCTCCAAGATCAAGTAAATGAGGATGTCATCCAGCTACTCAACACAGATGATCTGCTGAGAAGACTTAAGAGAAGCACACGATCTAATCCATTAGTGTGACCATCATGAAGTGCAAATTTCAGAACAATAAGAACTAAGTGTAGTATCTTAGTTTTATTGACGTACGCCACTATGTATCAGAAGAATGTTGCTTATAAGTTGTAACTTGGTGCAATAAAACAAGTCAAAAAAGGGTTCAATTTGTGTGATAAGGCCCATTCTCACGTTGTTCCAGAAGAGGATCAGATTTTTTTTCAATTGTCGTCCCACGATACGCCAAAAAGAGTTCCTCCTCCTTCGCCCCTACGGTGGTTATGAAGCCAGTCAAAAACAAGAAATCAAGCTAAAGCATTAAATTATTGAAAACATTTTTCTATATTGAGTCCAGCTTTAGAAAATTATATAAATTATTCACGGAGTCTTGGTACTTTATAAAGCCTAGGGGTGGTATGGACTGTACAAAATAGAACAGACTAATCGCGCTCAAGGGGCCAAATGGAAACACTAAGAACTGGTGTGGACTGTACAAAATTTAATCCAGAACAGACAAATCCGGCTCGAAGGACCGAATGGAAAGAACTAGTGTGGACAGAGTTAGCTTAACAGACAAAGGGTTGATCGGCACAAGGGCCCTAAAGCTTCACCTGATGGCAGACCATCAGGTTGAACCAACCCCAAATTACCTACACAGCTCGAGGTCATAAGACTCCATCAAGCCATCTCAAGAAGTTCCGTGGGTTCGAAAGAACAGATGGGTCCAGAATGTGAAAATCTAGTCAACAAACTGTTGAAATTGCGTTAAATCTCAACTTCCTTACTGATTGTGGCCCACAATTACTTTTTAAAAAGAATGCAGATTTAACAGCGAGAAAACTTTTAGCAATTGTACAAAACTGCCAGGATACTGCTGTACATACTACTGACCTCGTAGAAAGAACGACAAGCCTGACAGAACCTCAAAATGACTGTCAAAGATGCCCAAAATATTGATGTTCCGCTCAAACACGACTTTTTAGTTTTAATAATAAAGTTCGTAATTCGGGCCCTCGCTATTCTTTCAACTTTCCCACGTGTTGTTCATTCAACTTTCCCACGTGTTGTTTTTTCTACGGAGGAAAATTTTCGAAGGCGGATCCGATTAGCTCGACCCCCCCATCTGCGCCCTCTCGAGCTTTAAACCGGTAGTTTTCAAGTGCTTCGCCTGAGAGTCAACTTCTATGAGAGTTGGGGAGCGAAGGATTGGTGTCAGAGTCGGGGCGGGCGTCCTGCGGCACCAGCAACGAATTTACTTTGCAAAGTAACTCCGGGGGGAGTCGGAAGGGGGAGGTTTATTGAATGGACGAGTTTTTCACCCTACTCCGAGTCATCGATTATTCGGACGCTTTTAGGCGGGAGACTCCGGAGTTGCCCCTCTGAATCGGATGAGCGAGTCAGAGACACGGAGTCAGAGACACGAAGTGAGCGATGAGGAAGGGGAGGTGTCCACTGTGAAATGTATTTGATCCTCGCTACCCCATTTTTCGCCCATCATTTCTCGCGGCACTTTCCGCTTATCCGTTTTTTTCCCCCGCCTATGAAGGACCCCTCGGCCACTCACTTCCCGCCGCCTCACTCACTTTCATTCCATCGCCCCCCTCTTCCCGTCCACCCCCCACAACAGCCTATCGCACTATGGAGTTTTTCTCTTCCGCCCTCCCACTCAATATTCCTCCTCTGTGGGAAAATATGACGCCGCCTCTCATTAACATAATTAATGTCGTCAAAAAAATTTGATGGGAACAAAAAATCCTTTCATGATACTTTCCTAACCCGAAGTGGAAAGTACCCAACGAACCACTTCAATTGTCAAGGTTGATCCCGGTTAGCATCAACGTGTTTCCCTTGAATTTACCAAACATTATAATCACTATTATTTATTGGCATTTATATATTTATTACGGGGAAGCCCAATAAAACAGGTAAAATAAACTACAATAGAAAATTTAATAAAAGAGAAAAAAATCCGCAGGGTGTTGCGAGGGGTCTCACTCGGTTGCCGTTCGTTCCACGTTCCGGGTCAGTATTCCGCGAAATTGAAGACGCAAAAACGTAAGAAGTTGTACCTAAAATATTGCCGCTGGAATCATCAAAATCGAACAATAATTGCCGAAGAAAAATGGGGAAAACCTGTTTATCCAGTAGTTTTTCCATTTTTCTGTGGCAATTATTGTTCGATTATGATGATTCCGGCGGTAATATTTCAGTTTTTCAATTCCCTAGGGTCGTGCACTAATGAATTTCTGAAATCCTTTAAAATTTCAAATTTAGGAACAACTTTTTAAGTTTTGCCCCTTTAATTTCGAGAAATAAAAGGAACGAACGGCGACCGACTGAGACCCTCTTAAGGCCAGGGTGGATTCTACAACTAATTTGCAACTTTTTTCGTTTCTTGACTTATTTTTTTCACCCCCGAAAAATCCGACTTTTTTCAGTTTAAAGATTTTTTTCGTATTTTCGACCTTACGCCATTAAAACATCCGTAACTCCCTTGTTTTTCAGTCAAAGTTCAAATGTAATTTTACCGTTGGAAAGAGCGATAAATTCTCTATTTGCCTAGTGCTAAATAAATTTTATGTATAATCGTAAGTCCAACCCTCAAGTTCCCCTAGGGAGCGAACGGTTTGTCCTACAGGGCTACGGGTGGTCTCCATAAATTCTAAAAACACAATACTATCTAAAATTGATGGAAAAACAATACGTATACCTATATATCAAAATTTTTTGAGTTAGAAAACAATATATTCAACCCAATTAATAAAACAACCCAATATCAACATGGGGGGTGTAAATATTACAAGGGTGTAAATATTACAACCCTTAGAAGTGGTTGACATCAACCAAAATCATTGGGGCACAACTAGACCCCAAATGGAGCCCACATACCAAATTTCATCAAAATCAGTCAATGCTAACTGAAGGGTACAGGGAAAAACCAGTAAAGTCACTTTTTTTAAATAAAAAATGAGACAATGATACCACAGTGTTCAGGACAAGCTACCGCACTTTTAAAAGCTCAAAACTGGGAAAAAAGAAGCATAGTCAAGAGTTATAAACATCCAAAGTTTAGACGTGCAGGGAAAAATCAACTAAGTCAATGGTAACTGGGAAACAACCATACAAGTCAATGATCGCCCGAAAGATGGCGGTGTGATCAGGCAGGGAACAGGTGACTTATCATGACATTGTTTTCGTGTGTTCAACAGGATCGAGGCCGAGTGCTCGTCAGTTCGCATGGTTTTCAAATTTCGTGTTGTTTTTTTCGCAATATGTCGGAAGAAAGTTTCTCTGAGGTTCCAGTGGGAACTTGTAAAAGAAAAAAAAATGGCAGGATTTCTGACGTGAGTAAGAAAATATGACTATCAACACATGAAATGGGTAGTTCTTGTGGATTCAGTCAGTTTCAGACTCCCAAAGCGAACTCCAGAAACTCAAACACAAAGGTCCCTCAACGAAACTCAGCCACATAGAAATCTCCATCCCCAACGCCATAGACATCCTCGAAACGAGAAATCAGTTGGTGAAGTTCACCTGGATAAGAGGCCATAAAAACATCCATGGGAACACAATTGCAGATCATGAAGCCCGAGAAGCTCTACACCTTCCAATGAGGCTGTGTCGACCTCCCTGCTTCCCACGCCGACCTCAAACGTTCTCCATCACAAGCTCAGCTGAACGCCTGGAGAAAATACCATGTTGAGTACCCGGCGGGTAGTCGGTATAAAGAGTTGTTCTCTCCTCCATCTAAAAAGTCCTTGTACCACGATACGCCCTGTCCTAGATCCAAAGCCTTCTTCAAAACAATTACCAGATTACGTTCAGGCCACAAAGAGATGCTCGAAAGATTCGGGATGATTGATGACAACATGTGCTCCTTCTGTGGAAATGAGATTGAGACCATCAAGCATGTAGTCCTGGAATGACCAGCGTCCCAGTTACAAAGAGAAGAGCTCCTCAAGGAAATCACTCACCACAACCCTTCAACCTAGACACCCTCCTTGCAACTGGAACTGATCCGATCCATTGTGCTCTCTTTAAATTTATCTCCGCCATAAACTTTAAAGTGTAATTTAATTTACATATCTCAACTTCATAATAGTTATGGCTGTATGAAATTCTTTTGCAAAGACAATAAAAAATATCAAAAAAAAGTCTTATGAGGTTTCGTATCCCTAGGGCACGCACATTTTTTCGCCGACTAACTCACCATAAACATTCAGAAAAAGGTAAAAACTAAAGATGGGTAACACGTGAATTTATTCATAAAAAGTAACTAGTATGATAATACCTACTGAACAATAGTCGTGACGGACTTTCGCTGTTTCAGATCACTGAATGAAAACCATCTTCCCCAGACTGATAGTAGCCGCTGCGCAAGCGCAAACGTGAAATCCTTGTAACAGCCATAACTTCTACATTTTACCACAATTGTACCGGCTGATGTGTAGAATGTCCCTTATAAGAGTAGTGGAAGATACTTAGAGATTGATGGTTTGAGATAAACTACTATGCATTGGATCATCTATACGATCGGGTTATGGATACGAGGAAGCTATGTGCCACACCCACTTGGCAGACTTTTTTTAACCAACACCTCTAGGTTAATAAGCACCATTCCATTACAATTGGGACACAGCGTTGTTGATCTGATAGTGAATCCTCTCTGAAAACACTTCGCTTGTTCCCCGAATATGAGAGTTCCTATGGTCACATTTCGGGAGTTCCATTTATCCCGGTGATGTATTTGATTCAACCAGCTGCGCGACGCCTCTGATAATTGGAATACCGTTCAGTCAATTTCATCATTCATTCGATTAACGTGTTTTTTCCCTGTGGGTTCATTTCCTCTCAATCGCCCACCCATCATCGAGTACACACGGTAATCTCACTCCAAACATTTTGGTCAATATTGGCATCGACGAACGAACAGGTTCAGATGTTATTATTACGCCTTTTCGCATAATTGAAGGCCCTTCATAAAACCGACTATTTTCCCCCTTGTCTTAATTCAATATTGATAAAATTTACTTTGATATAAATTTTATTTATTTGTATCATGATATTATTTGTATACTTTCAGTCTACCCACAAGAGACTAAAGGTACCATTCTCGAACAGGTGGATGGCCCTGGTGCAGTCTGTCCTTGGTTATTGTCTTCCGGCTTGGGGGGGGGGGGGGGCGCGGCCCAAACAACACTGAATCCAATCACTGTAGCTCAAAAAGCAATGGCTAGAGTGATTATGGGAAAGAGCTTTAGAGATCATTCTGCCCACTTTTTAGGATCTTAAATGTTCTTCCATTCAACATGTTAAGGGAGTTTCTTTCTGTTAAACGCTTTCTGAACCATACGAAATTCAATTTCCCTGCCCATGATATTCTCACTAGATTTAAGAAAATCTGTAATCTCGTTGTTCCCTCTTCTTCAACGACTAAGACGCAACACTACTTTGAACATTCTGCTATAGCCACTATTAATAACTACCCTAATGAATTTAAATTCACCCTGTTCAATAAGTTAAATGATGGAAAAACTAATGTGGCATTACTTCTGAAAAACTTTCATTACAACAAGTTGCCAACAATATAGATACTTACCTACCCCATTTTTCATTTTCATTAATAATTTGCAAGTCCTTCTGTATCGCTTCACTACAAATAGTATGTTAATCAACATAGTTTAATGTTATTGAACATTCACACACAGTATAAGTTCGCCGAGTAGCAGTATCATTCTTATGTAGCCACGGCAGCTCATCCCCTTTCACGGGCATTAAGCCTTTATTGGGGATTAATTTCCAAAACTAAGCAAATAAGGTAATTTGCGAGAAATTAATGTCTTCTTTTCCTTATTATGTATTGTTTTTTTATGATTGTATGTACTATTTATGGAAATCAAATTTAATAAATAAATGAATAAATAAAACCTGCAACTCCATCATCAAGCCAAATCATCCATGCCAATTCCCCACACTTTTCTTGCCGAATTTCCAGCGCTGGAATTCCGTAACTTGCGGGATCCAGCTTTCCCGCAACACCTATAGCTCGTTAAAAACCGCTGCGAATTATTACACAAAGGTTTATTATTTTTCTATATAGATCACTTGTCTGCAAAGAACACGGCTTTGCCATTGTCACCACCAACCAACTTGAAGAAAAACATCGATCGCATTTCTGTCAGCTAACATTTGAACGGGGATTAGGCCTCTTTTGCGATTCACACTCGTGTTTCTGATTTATCGTACGTCAAACCCTGAAATTCTCGTAGGGAAGTCCTAAAGGGCTCCGCGTGGTCTCTGAAAATTCTATACTATCTTAAATTGATGAAAAAAGAGCGTTTTTAGAAGAGCGTTTTTAGAGCGTTTTTAAAATTTCAAACCTTATTTTTCAACCCTTAGAAGTGACCCACATCAACCAAATTCTTCGGGGCACAACTAGACCCCAAATGGAGCCTACATACCAAATTTTATCAAAATCTGTCAATGCTAAGTGGGGAAAGTACCGCGTACGGCGTACAGACGGCCAAATTTTTATTCGATTTTTGGATTCTACGTACTTTAAAACGTAAACCAACAAAGTTTTAGGTTGTGTTAATAAAAATGTTTCTTGGTCGATTCCAAAGGTTCATTATTGAAAATAAAAAGCCAAAATTAATGCTTCCATCGTGCATTATTTCTACAAGCGTGGACTTGATTCATTCACATTTCATTCTCATGGGTGTAATTTCATGAGCCATAGACAGGTATTCATTACAATACTAATCGACATTCAGGTGAGCACCTATAAAGGATAATCACATAGCACGAATCGTTAAAAATATACTATCAACCCCTTGGTTAAAAATTTAAAAAACTTTATTTTTTCTCAAACAATTGAAGGTGAAATAAGCCTTTGAAGTACTCGTTTCTCTCGAGTAAACCAACAAGTTTCCATGATTTCAAAGTTCATTTTCGACTTTTTCAAACAATCGAAGGTGAAAAAAGCCTTTGAAGAGGTCGTTTCTCTTGAGTAAACCAACAAGTTTCCATGATTTCAAAGTTCATTTTCGACTTTTTCGAACAATCGAAGGTGAAAACAAGCCTTCGAAGAGGTCGTTTCTCTCGAGTAAACCAACAAGTTTCCATGATTTCAAAGTCCATTTTTGAGTTTTCCTGTGGGACATCGTAAAAATTGCGAGACGTCTTGTTTTTTTCGATGGTTTGAAATCGGTCAAAATTGACGTACAATCAGACCGACAGGCAGACGAGAAATTGTACAAAATTCTCCGGGAAGTAAAACGATTTGTAGGACCCACATTTTTCCAGCGAATGGAGTGTGACCGATGTTCTCTTCATTGGGTTACGGGACTCACCACAGCAGGATCACGTGTCACAGAATAGAGAGAGATCCACATGTCGTCTCAGGGTTTAATACGTGCTCTATATACTTTGAATCGCCCCGTAAGTGTTCCAGGCCTAAGGCAATGTTTCTGTAACCGCCGAAAATGTTTATAATGGAAACGCTACACCGAACCCGCTTCCACGATCCTTCTTTCCGTTTCTCGGACAGACATCGAACAAGCCTGTCAACCCTAGGAAGATAAAGAGGGCTGCCTGTCACCTCGAGGGGAAGGGAAGGAGCTGTCACCTCGGAGGTCCCCTCTTCAATCCAGATGGATCCTAATGGCATCCACCAGACGTCGTATGTCCTCCAGACCGACGTACGCCCTTCCCTGAGAGCCCTTGCATAAACCATCTTCCCGGTGACGATCCTCACACGTTACATCCATTTCGACCACAAGGTTCAATTCGCGTAGTGAACTATCACGTGTCATCTGGTTTCTTTGATTAAACGACTAAAGTATCAATTTCTATAATTCATTTTTATTTATATATTACATGAACTTACTTCAAAATTTATTTTATTTTAAGGAAATAAATGCTTCACAAGTGGGAGTTGTGGGTGCCTTCAGGAAGAAACTTTATTACTTGTTGCTAAGGACTCAAAACAGAGTACAACTTGAAAAAAAACATCAATCGCATTTTGTCAGCTAAAATTTGAATGGAGATTGAGCCTCTTTTGCGATTCACACTCGTGTTTCTGATGGGGTCCCAACGGTTTGTCCTACAGAGCTCTGGGTGAATCCAATCGCGGCGAGGGGGGGGGGGGTTACAATTGTATTTCTTGCTCGATTTCAAAGGTTTATTATCGAAAAAGATAAACCAAAAAATTACAGGTGATGAAGAAAATGATCAGTTTACATAATGTTATGACCCACATTTCAACATTCAAATAGTTCTTAAATAAAGAAGTACAAGAGGATCCCTGAGTGAGCCACCACCCACAGGGAGGGACGAGGTATGGGGAGAACACATCAACATGACGTCACCCTTCCACCTCTCTCTCCCTCAACTAATCTCTCCGAGTATATAAGCTCACTCATGAGTCCCAGTATGCAATCTAGTCCAGTCAATCGTCTTACTCTTTCGCTCTCTACGTTCTCCTCCGATAAGGGATCTCCTCAAAGTACTAGGCTCACTAGGTAAATCTCCCGCCTCCCGTCAGTTGGTTTCTTATGAAACGCCAGGGTTGCTGGGCTAGTAGCCTGATCTCCCTGCACTCCGCACGTTGGTCGGGCTGAAAGCTGCCGGTGCGAAAGTGCAGTCGCTAGGATAAACGACTTTTCTCTCATAATTGAGTAGGGGTTGAATAAAACACAAACGCCGCAACGAGAAGGTCATCTCCTTCACTCGATGACACGCAGACATAACACATAAAAAATCTGGAGAGCTGTGATTGGCTGGCTGTTGCTCGGTTCTATCAAGAAAATCCTTCTCAACTAAAACTCCTGTCATTACCGGAGGCCAACAAAAAAATTTCCCTCCCCATTATGACTGCGATGAATCCTTCCCTTCAAACCCCCTCCACTCATTTTCTCTCACACTGATCTCCCAAGTTCGCTCCGTATGTTGTGTCATTAAAAAAGTATCTTCCCTCGACTAGGGATAAATTTCCACACTTGCTGAGTATGCTACACCAACATGAATTGAGCTCTACCTCTGAGCCAAGGAAGCGAATGGACAGAAATGAAAAGAGGTAGCAGATCACATCACGTACTTACTCGTTTCTTCTCGCCCTTTTACTTCAATACCTTCTCGTATTAACTTCTCCTCACATTCTCACTTCGAATTTGCTGTCTGGTGTCAGGTTTACATTTACAACAACTTGTTAAAAATTGCGAAAGTAGGGGAGGAAAGAGAAATGTTTCATTCATGTATCGATACTTTTTGATACTTTCCAGATGTATCGATACGATATTATATCGATACTTTTGAAGTATCGGACATCCCTAGAATCGGTCCGAAGATTGATAACGCGTGATGTCGTTGATAATTTGCGGCGCTTGTGCAATGCGTGCTGATGAAATCGTCGATAGACCCTCGAGATAACCACTGTTCACTTTTTTTACTCACTTCAGAATTTTTTTTTTTTTTTTTTTTCATTTTAAATTTGACAGTTTGATTGTCTTATAAAAGCTGTCATTATGATGGTGTTACAGTTCAAACAGAAACTACGGATAGTATACCGAACCGGTACAGTCAGATCATTCAATAATAATTAATTTTACGCCATTTTTTTCCACCCAACAACTTTTAAAATGTTTAGTTCGCGACAAACATTCACATGTTTTTTGTTAAAATTAACGCTTTCTTGAGTGGTGACGTTACAATCGGTCGCGAAGGTGCGATTCGCCATGACGTCGGAAAAATAATGGAAACCTCCTGTTAATTATTATTATATAATAAAAGTGTGATCAAATTTTAGTAGAGAACAAGAAACCGAAGTGGTACACATTAATATTAGCAAACATTGATAGTTTTTGCACGAGTTGAATCCCATGAATTTAGGAATGAGGATGCAGAAAATATAAAATATTGTCCAAAGGTGAACTGGGTCGAGGGAATATCGAAGCTCACCACTTTTTCTTGGCTTTAAGGGTATTGGGTTACCGTTTTCATGAATGCAAGACTAACAAAGAATCCAAATATTGCATAGAGTTTATAGGTGTATTGTAAAATCAATAAGACATTCCCGAGCGGTGTATTCGGCAACAAAGTTGCGAAACATCACTTAACTAGAATATAAACATGGGTTTATTGGGGGTTTCTCGATAGAGACAGAGGAATAAGCTAGGATATATAGGTTGGGGATAATCGTAGAAATAAGCTACACAGGATGGGAATAGCATCCATAAGTATCCCGATAGGGAGGGCAAAACACGAAGCCACGAGGAAAGAAGAGGGAGAGGAGAGGATAATTAGCTCTGGGAGTATTGGCACAAACCCAGGCCCTTCTGCTCCCTTTCTGCTCATAAAATAGGCAACTTCTCTCCCCCATCTCTAGGGCCTGGGAAAATCCACCTATTTTATTTCCGCCCTTCTCTCATATTTACAATCCCCGGAACTCACGGTCTGTAACCCCTCCTTAGCATTCCGAATCCGCTCTGAGGGGGTCGCTGTGACGAAAAATTGAACGGATTATCAAAAATGAGGGAAGAAGCACAAAGAGAATGTAATACCTCGTCATACTTAAGGGTTTGCTCATGAATAATGTTTAGGCCTTTCCTAATTCAACCCTCCAGTTGAAACCCTCTTTTTAAGAAACGAATTCGGAAACATCAATTTGGTAGATGGTGGTGGGGGGTGAACTGGTCTCCAAGAGAGGTCTAGTTAACTCAGGGTGTCCAGCGAATCGCCGAAAAAAATTCCCTGAGTTTTCCAGGTTTTCCAGGGTCAATATTCGACTTTCTCCAGGGTTCAAATTCATTTAACCAAGATAACCCTGAATTAATTTTTTACTAATTTTTTGAAATTTTTCGTATGTTTAGTGTCATAGGAGTTGTCTGAAGACAAATTTGGCACTCTTGCAATTTTTTCCCATTTTAATGAGGTCATAAATGGACATCCTTCCAGAAGGACGTCAGTAGAATGTGCAAGCAACCTCTCTCGCATATTCCTTATTCTTATGAGATAACAAATGAGACTCAAGATTGAAAATACACTTTTTTATTCAATCAAAATTGCATACAAAACTATCTATCATTTAAAATTGACAAAATTAATTTTGTGTGGAACGATAAAAAACGAAAAAGTGTAGAAATATGTCACATTTCAAGCATACGGTTGTCGTCTTCGTCTTGGAAAATCTGCAGTGCAGCTGCTTCCCTTTTTCTTACCTTCTCGTCTACTCCCGTATCTCCAACGTAGTGTTCTTTCTTATCGAATCTAAAAAAGGATAAATAAATTCAATAATAAATTATCATTGAAAATGATTGAAAGGCTACAAACTGTACGATGCATGTGTCCAAGTATTTGATTTCCACTCACCAACAGTCAATCTTGGCTATTTTTATTTTTTAAAAAATCGAAATACTCAAGGGATGACAACTTTGATTTGGGACCATGCATTGGTGACTACTCTCTAAGTGCAGTTGAAAGATACTGGTTTTTTGTCCACTTGTACAATTGTTTTGGGCGGTTTTGGTTTACGGGCTCGATGTTTCCCCCTCTTCTTGTTGGAAATATTTTCATTGGAAGTTGATGGTTGGGATCATCATCGCTTTTATCATCTTTATCATAAGAAGGAATGCTACTCAAAATTGCAGGAGCAAATTATCAATAACAGGGCTCTCGTCCGGTGAGGTCATGAAGGGCATTTTTGGAGGTAATAAAGTTATATCGACTTCCCCTTGACCTATTGCATCGTCATTCCCCTCCGAAAAATCCAATATAGGTATTATTTGATGTAAAGGAAGCAACTTCTTGCAGAAAAAGCGAGAAATCAAAAAAAAAATCAGCAAATGAAAAAATTTAGGGACGGAAAGATTTTGAATGTGTATTCTACTGACGTCCTTCCAGAAGGATGGACGTGAAAAGTGGTAATAATGGACACAAAAATGGCAAAATTACATCAGTACCATGTCATACCCTTAGTAGAGAGTAGGACCAATAGAATATCAACGAAGAAATAAAAATAAAAAATGAATAGGTACTTACCAATCAACTATGAATTCTGGGTGACCGCTCATGATTGAAGGTGCTAGGGAAAAACTGCACTGAGTACCTGTTGGTCGCATACTGAAGACAAAATCGGTCCCCATCCCTCCGTTAGGATGTAAACAACAGTTTAAAGCTATACTAGACCACAGCGGTATCATAATACAGGAGAGAAAATTCAGAAAGTCGACCTAAGTCCCTCATCCATCCAGAAGGACGTTAGGGCTATCTGGGTTAAAATAGAAATGTCAGATAATAATTTCTCAAAATTCAGGGTTTCAGAGATTTTTTTGGAATGAAAAAGCATTTGAAATGACAAAACATCAATCTGTAAGTAACCATCAGTCCGAAGCGATGATTTTCATCTACATTCCAATGTAGATTACAGGCTTGTTTTCACCTTCGGTTGAAATTTTTTCGAAAAATTGATTTTTGAAAAAATTATAGCCAAGTTAAGTATACAGATAATTGATATTTTATGAATCCCTACAAAATCCGTCCCACTTTAGTACAGACGGCAGGGTTTCCTCTCTTCATCAGTGAGGTGATGATAAAAGGTTATCGAAGTGTGTTGATGTGGTGGTGTTGAACAGATCGAGTGGCGGTGAGGTGTGTTAACACCGGAGGTGGACCGCTGTAAATCCGCCGAGTGTCCGACAGCAGGGAAATATCAGGCGAGAGGGAAGAGGAAGCGTCATTAGCGCCGACGATTGATCCCGAGGGCGGCTCGAGGGGACCTGAAGAGTTTCGGGGGTGCTGGGTGACGAGTGACTCCGGCGCCGGGCCACGCGTGACGGCCTCGGTGGAAGGAATCGAGTCTCGTAGATTAATAGTTGATCCTCCGACCTCGTCGCCGCCTCCTCCCGAACGCTAATGGTCTTCTGGGAAAGAAATCCTGATGGTCTTTCGAAGCTCCGATGCCTCGCTGGTATCGACGATCTGGTTTACTGTTGCTTCCGAATCTGACGAGGAAGAAGAATCGTTGTGATCCCCGAATCCCCGTTGGAGAGATCGAGGTCACCCTGGAGTTTCGTGAAATGTGTCGTTCGACTGGGCACAAATAAGAACTGGAGGAAAATAAGTTTGAAATGAAAAGTCCAATAATGCAGCATGAGTTAATGAGCGAATTTTCATAGAAATTTGGAAAGACTAAAGCCACATAATATATATTATATATTTTTTAAAGTCCCCCCCCCCCCTTAAAGAGGTCTCAGTCGGTCGCCGTTCGTTCCTCGTTTCGGGTCAGTATTTCACGCAATTGAAGTCGCAAAAACTTGAAAAGTTGTACCTAAATTTTAAATTTTAGAGGATTTTAGAAATTCATTAGTGCACGGCCCTAGGGAATTGAAAAACTGAAATATTGCAGCTGGGATCATCAAAATCGAACAATAATTGCCAGAGAAATGTGGAAAAAACAGTTTATTCAGTAGTTTTTCCGATTCTTCTTTGGCAATTATTGTTCAATTTTGATGATTTAAGCGGCAATATTTCAGTTTTTCAATTTCCTAGGGCCGTGCACTAATGAATTTCTAAAATCCTTTGAAATTTCAAATTTAGGGACCACTTTTTAAGTGTTTGCGCCTTCTATTTCGCGAAATACTAAGAACGAACGAAGACCGACTGCGACCCCCTTGAAAGCCAAAATTCAAAATTTTGGGACGTACGAGTGCACTCGTACCTAGTGCACAGCAAATAGATTTCCGCGTCGAACGAAAGAACGACGAAAATCGGTTGAGAACTAAGGCCTGGCCAGAGTACACAAGGTTTTGTCACTCACAGACACACACCTATGGTTTTTCGCGGTCTTGGATTCAAAATGGTCCAAAACGGATTAGTATGTGATTTTTTTCTGTCGAGTGTTGTTGCACTTCACCCCAGATTAATCGCATAAGGACGCCCAGGTCTTACTGTGGGACGTCCTAAAAACTGAAATTGAACGTTGAATTCAGAATATTCCATACATAGGTATATAAACAAACAAAAATTATTGAAAATTACACATTATTCAAAATAAGACCCCCCCCCTGGTTAGGTTAGGATAGACAGGAGCTCGTCCCAATGATTTTTTTGGACCACTTTATTCTTGAATAAAATCTAGTGTTTTCTAGGGTGTTGAAAAATGTGATGACAAAACATATTATTAAGTAATGCATGGATTCCAGGGGACGTCCCATTGGATAAGCATTAGGTCAATTTAAACCAGTCGGTAAGCAATAAAACTGTTACACTCGATGTAATTTATTTAGTATTTCAGGCAAGAAATTGTGGCCCTCCCCCCCCCCCCCCCATTATCCACCATAACATTTCTAGCGGCGTGGGAGCCTCGAATTTGAGGAGCATTTTAAAACAAGCATTTTAAAATCCATGATCTACGATACCTAACATGCGAACTCGAGTTCACCAACCAATCCCCCCCCCCCCCCACAACGGACAATGATGCCAGTCTGGCACCAAAGCGGTAATCCGTCGTAATCATTTTCGAAAAACACACCAAAATAGCATTTGCTTTCCTTTTTTATAAATATTTTATATTCACTTAAACGGAAACCTTAATTGGTTTCCGCTACAGCCCCCCAACACGCGTTTATATGATCCGTCAAGGATCCTTTAAAATTTATAGAACGACATAAGGAAGGATTTTCCAACATAACGCTTGCTATGGTAGAAACATGACAAACGCCAGAGATCGGTATATTCAATGAATTGAGAATGGGGGACATCACCTAAGTGATTTTATTTTCAAAACAAAACTTTAGTAGTGTATCTACATTGTAAAAACAAAATTACAAATTTTCTGATTCATGCAAGGCAATTTATTAAGTTTGAAAAAAAGAAGTTATGCTGCCGCACCCTGCACATTTTCCACCAGATTTTAATGAAATTTTCAGGAATAGTCCCCTATGAGAGTAGTGCAATGTATCAGAGATTGATGTTTCGAGATTAGCAACAACGTATCGGATCATCCATACAACTGGGCTATACGAGGGAGCTATGTGCCACACCCACTTGGCAGACCTTGAAAGAAAACAATGCTTCTTCTACTTTGGTAGACTCGGAAGCAATATATCGCTCAAAACTGGAAATGTATTATTTTCATTCCCTCGGTGTTTTATGGAGTTATTTCAGGTAAAAAGTAAAAGTGAAAACTTCCCTCGCTTGTTTGTTTTGGGAGACTTGTGTTATTAAACCGGACGTTATTTGACGTCGGAGTTTACTCTTGACAAGTGGTCGTGAGCGCGTGAACCTCTTTATATTTCCCACCTCCTCGCCTCTCTGAATAAACGTCGTTGTGTGGAGGGAATGGCTCTCGTCTTCAACAGGCGTCTACAGAACACCCTTGTTCTGCAGTACAACAGCGTAGTTCCCTCCATAGCGAAGCAAAGGTTTCCCCTTGTTCATAACTTCGGGCGTACAACCTTCTTTTCTTTTCTGTTCCGTCAATCTTTTTCGTGCTTTGAGTATTATAGTTCCCGTCCCACATCATTCGCATAAAGTTTCTTTTTATTAGAGGCTCACATGAGTAATATAAGAGCTGAATCTTCTCTTTTGTCGTGGCAAACTTCCCACACGCCCCTGTAAACCTTCTACAACACAAAACTTGAACTCAGCTTCCACGTAAGGTCCCTTACCTTATTGCCTGACAAGCTTATTGCTTCCGTATCCACCAAGGTCTGTATGTCGGTCCGTGTGACGGGTGAAACTATTCGAATTTATGGTTCGATTTCGACGAAATGTTTAGGGATTGTGCAGGTTTGCGTGCACGTACTCGTATGTGGGTTTTGCGAGCTCAGAATCGTCCAGGCTTCAACATGAATAATTAAAAAACCAAGACCGAGCAACCACTACCAAGCAAAATAGCATCCAAGTAATGAAGACTTCAGCCAGGAAATCAAGTCATTATTTAATTAATTATTTTCTCTACGTTTCTGCGACCAAGAATTTCCGAAACATCATATATCTTTTTTTTCTCTACATTTGCCTTTCCTTTATATCTT
Source organism: Apolygus lucorum (assembly GCA_009739505.2). Taxonomy (NCBI): domain Eukaryota; kingdom Metazoa; phylum Arthropoda; class Insecta; order Hemiptera; family Miridae; genus Apolygus; species Apolygus lucorum. The sequence continues at coordinate 50,578,128 of CM019179.2, forward strand.
CAAACAATAATTTTTTATTTGAACGATATATAGATATATGTGTCATTCCTGACGATAACTTGAGTATGTAATTGTTCCGCGACAATCTCAAGTTTTTTCCAAAATGTTCATAATAACAAATTCAAAGAAGAGATCGTTAGCCAGGAATAATCGACAACATTAAGGGGTCCAAATTTCAAAAAATAGGCTGAAAATCGCGTTTTTTCCGTGGATATTGCCATCATAAACACAATAATTGTGGGCTTTACGGCGGTTTGCTGTTCGATATTTTAGGGTTGAGGAGGAATAAATACCGTTCCTCGTTTTCTTAAGATCCGAGCGCTTTCGTCTAATGAAACATCTTCAGGGTTCTTGTTTTACATTTCCTTATCACCATCCTTATCCTGAACCAACCATAGTTTGCTCATTTCCATTAAAGTAGGCCATAGATAACAAGTGTGGACTCCACTGCGGTACATCAGAAGGTTGAATATTTCCATTAGCTTCAATTATAGGTTTGTTTATTTCCATTTGCGTCGTAGATAACTATAAATATTTACAAACGTTTTCATATAAATACACAATTTTTTGTATAATGAAAACCTGTGTACATCCGTTGTACCCAAAAATGCATTAGCTGTCATGGTACTCTATGAATTCGGAGTAACAAAGAAATTATTTTATGAGATTTTTGAAAATTATTCAACCAACGGGTTGATTAGTCCCTGAGCTTTACTGCCCTCCCGATTCGGCAGAAGTTACTTTAACCTTCTGCACAAATACAAGATCTTATTATCTTCAAAAGCCAAATTATACCAAGATTTTCATTATATTCACTAGAAATCCTTTCAACAAAAGTGATTCGTAATAATAAAGTTCTGAGGAGGTCGGGTTCCATTTGGCAAAAAGCCACAATAAATCGTGGAGCTACCTACTCAATTTTGTAGAGTCAACCGGTGGAACCTTCCCCCTGGTTACATTCTTAACCTGCCACTTATAATCGAGAACCGGAAAATACTTTAAAATTCAGGGCCGCTCGAATGGGAGATTACTAGTAATATTTCAAAGCCGAGTCCCTCGAATTCCCCCTCCTCCGGATTTATTGCTAGTCATTCGATTTCTATAACTTCTTATAACCTTTTAGGGCAGTTTGGAAAAAAGGTCTATGTTTTAATCCTTTTTTTCTCTCCCCTCTCTTTTGCGTGTTCGAGCGTGGGGTTAAGGAAATATCCTTCGCCGGTAACTCATGAATTATGCAATCGGCGGGACAGGGATCCCCCCCCCCCTCACAGCCGTCATGTACCAATAAATCTGGAAGGTTTTCCGGATTTAAGTAATCCGATGGGTCCTCGAGGTTTGTTTTCATCAAAGAGCTAACAAAATATTCACCGCCTTCTACCTTGATCCTTTTCCTACACATTTTTTTTTCTTTTGCATTTCTTACTACCAACAGTCACGTTTTTGCGTTGTTTGTCCTCCTTCCAGGACCTACAGCGATCACTTGGTATCAAACATAACTTCAAGTTCTACCCCAATCGATAGACAATTCAACCAAAAACGCTGCAAATTATTACACAATGGTTTATTATTTTTATATAGATCACACGTCTGCAAAGCCACCAACCATCCAACATGAAGAAAAATATCGATCGCATTTCGGTCAGCTTTAATTTGAACGGAGATTAGGCCTCTTTTGCGATTCACACTCGTGTTTCTGATTTATCGTACGTCCAAACTTTAAATTCTCGTAGTGAGCGAACGGTTTGTCCTACAGAGCTCCGGGTGGTCTCAAAAAATTCTAAAAATTCTATAGAATCTTAAAATGAAGGAAAAACAATACCTTCATATCGAAATTTTTTGAGTTAGGGCGTTTTCAAAATTTCAAAATTGATTTTGGAACCCTTAGAAGTGACCTACCTTAACCAAAATCTTCGGTGCACAACTAGACCCCAAATGGAGCCTACATACCAAATTTCATCAAAATCGGTCAATGCTAAGTGGCAAAAGTGCCGCGTACGGCGGACGGCGTACGGCGGACGGACGGCCAAATTTTTATTCGATTTTTGGATTCTACGTACCTTGAAACGTGAACCATCAAATTTTGAGGGGGTGTTAAAATTTTTTTTTCTTGGTCGATTCCAAAGGTTCATTATTGAAAATAATAAACCAAAATGGAAAGAAGATTGTAAATAATGGATCACAATCTATTAATTATGTTCCTCGCTTGATCAGTTTATTTCTAGACATTTTTGACCCTTATCTTTGTAAATTTGGTCCAAAAGAACGGTCAGGAGATTCTAGACAAAACCTCGCGCTTTTGCATAATTTGGCGCTATTTCGGATTTAATACTAATTCCAAGTTAGTCAAATTCAAGTAAGGTAATGGAGTATCTCAACCTTGATAATCGTCTGTATGAAAGTGAGTTTCGTTTATCAAAAACAAAATTCCTATGCTTAAAAGGTATATGGATATTGCTCATAGTTGTGGCCTTGACATCGGGCGGGAAAAGTGCTTCAGAGTTTCGAGCTGGAGATATCGGCGGGAGTACTACGTAGTATCGTCACCCGCGTCTTCCGAAGACATCCATCTCATACACCTCCCATCACAATCCAAAGAGAGGAATGGTCGTGAGCGACCTTCTCAGTCTTATTAGGTACTTAATAATCTTGAAGGTAAGAGCCTCCATATTCGTTGGTATGATTGAATAATTAATTTAGGGACGTTGAGATCAAATTCAAGAAGGATCTTTGAGTTTCGAGGGTCATGGGACAACTTTTTTTTGTAAGTTTCAACACTTTGCATTCAATTAGTTACAGAAACATTTCTGATACCCCATCTTTACCTGATTCAAAGCCTGAGGAAAACTGCTCCAAGTACGGTACGCAAACTGATTACAAACCTTAGGAAACTGATCCAAAAACAGAGGTCAAACTGATAAAAATACAGAGAAGAACTGCTCCAAATACAGTACGCAAACTGACTAAAATCCTTAAGAAACAAATAAAAAAACCGAATAAGCTGGTCCAAAAATGAAGAACTGCTCTAAATACTGTAAGCACACTGATTAAAAACCATAGAAAACTGATCCAGAAACAGAAAGAACTGCTCCACAGACAGCAAGCAGACTGATAGAAAAAAAAACGTAGTAAGCTGATTCAAAGACAGCAAAGAACTACTACAAAGTCACAAAGTCTACTCTCCACTCTGTCCACAGACAAAAAGAACTGATCCAAAAACAGAGGTGAAACAGATCCAAAATTCCATTCATGCAGCATGAATTATTAATGAGCGAATTATCAAAAAGTCGTTCAGTTGAAGGTATAGTATGGTTTTTTTTTAAACTCTCCAGCGATTGATTCAGAATGTTCAAAAATGGATTTCAGTGAAAATTTTTTTTGTTGAAAAAGTCCATTTCAAAAAATTTGAGGCCACTGCAATAGCTTAATTTTTTGTGAAAATTCGGTAAAACAGAAGGATCTGACCAATAATATAATTACCTAATACGAAGACAGAGGGAAACTGCTCCGAAGACAGAAAAATATGATCCAAAGACAGCAACCCGTTCCTATGAACCCGAAAATATGTGTACGGGTTCAATGGGGAATTTGCCTCTCATTTTTTTTTTTTTCGAATGAGGGTTTATTTTTATGGAATAAAACCATAGTGAGCTGCTCGAAAACGCATCCAAAAATTTAGAGAATTTACGGAAGATGGAAATTTTAAATGTGGTGGCAATGTGTAAGAGGCAGCCATGTTTGAAACGTACCGGATATTCTACCAATCTGACTTCAAAGGAGGTTCTGTGGCGCTTACCACAGAAGCGGAACATACACGAACTTTTAGCTTACAAGGATTTTCACAAGAGTGCGCCGCGAACTGGCAGGAAGAACCCAGACACAAAAATGACCAAAAGAAACAATATTACTCACTTTTTTACAATACGATTCTACCTACTAGTTTATCAAGCATTATTAGTCTTCATCTTCTCTTATTTAGTTTCAAGATTTGAATCACATTATTCGAGTAGCCATTTCACTGGATCGTTTTGTGTGGCGGTGCTAGAACTCTGTCTGTTGTCGGCATGGACCTAGTATCCAATGGACCGGTACTCCGTGCTCAGAAAATGCGTGCGGAATCTGAAAATGGGCATGTGGCGGTTCCGAGGGGCGTGGCATTCCCCCTGAAGTACCGTAGTGTAGGGGCTCCCCCCACCACTCCACAACTTTGGCTCAGTTGGTTAGAGCGTCGGTCTGCGACGCCCAAGGTGTACAGTTCGAATCTAGGCCACGTGCGGATTTTTTTTTTCAATTTAATGTTATTTTTGTAGTATGGTGATGAATTTCAACCTGCTGATGTATTAAATCAGTATCTAGAGGGAAAGTATTGTACCTTGGGACGATTCTTTCCATTACAACGTAATTTAGCAATTAAAGGAAGGGTGTATACTCTACTACTCTTGAGGTTTAATAATATGCACGAACCATGATTTTTAAAAATGTTTAAATACTTACCACAAAACTCGATTGTTTTAAATGTCTATTTTGTCCCTTGGTTCAAACATGGTATGTAGTACCTGGGGACACCCATGTTTGAACCTTGGGACAGATTCTTCCTCCTACTATAAAATGGAAATTTTTTTCAAGTTAGAAAAAAATTCTGCGTTATAACATTTGAGAATAATTTTGATTTTGAGATTTATCATACTCTGAGGCCCCTCAAATGAAACACTTTCAACGAAACGTTTTTATTCTTTCAGAATCACAAACTATCACAATAGTATTAAAGAATCGCAACATCTTTGTATCTAATAATTTAACTAATTATAATATAATAAATATCTAATTATTACTATCACATGTTTCATAATAATCATTCAAATTAATATCACATTTTCACGTATCACAAAATTTGTGATTATTATGAATGATTATTATGAAACATGTGATAGTAATAATTAGATATTTATTAAATTATAATTAGTTAAATTATTAGATACAAAGATGTTGCGATTCTTTAATACTATTGTGATAGTTTGTGATTCTGAAAGAATAAAAACGTTTCGTTGAGTGTTTCATTTGAGGGGCCTCAGAGTATGATAAATCTCAAAATCAAAATTATTCTCAAATGTTATAACGCAGAATTTTTTCTAACTTGAAAAAAATTTCCATTTTATAGTAGGGGGAAGAATCTGTCCCAAGGTTCAAATATATTTAAAGGTTTGAATATATTTAATATATTTTAATTGCTATTGACAGGATATATTATCATAAAAACAAGGATATACGAAAGCTATTTGTCAAAATATCACATTTTGCAGTTACTTCTTAATACAAAAAAAGTTATTACATTAAAGTAGGCATTAGTAAATTATTACAAAAATAAGGTCCTATGAACGCCTTGCAGTCCTAATATTATCACATTTTGTACAAATATTATCAAATTATATCTACAGCTCAGTGGCGGCTGCTGCCCCGAAACTCAGGGGGTGCACAGAGATCAGGAGAGGCTATTGAGAAGGGACAGAATAGGTGCTTTTCTTCGAACGCATTGATAAAGGCAGAGAGTGCAACTCTCGTGCTTCCTCATGACGTACTGGGACGATGGGCCCCCCCACCCCACGACTCACTTTAAGCCACACCTCCCAAGTACCGTTCCCCCACCATACTCACTACCAATTTCCACCAGCACGGCGATGGGTGGTGAAAGGGGTGGAGGCCCGGTCCATGGGATACTAGGTCCATGGTTGTCGGAGTTGTATTCGCGTCGTTTTTTTTTCGTATGACGTCAACAATATTCCTCGATTTTCGCGGTGTTTTGTAACAGAGGCTTCACTTGTTTAGGCATTTTCTCCTATGGTAATTTTTTCCCCTAGGTTATTCCTAGTGTTAAACGTTATTTTAGGGCCCTATTATAGGATTTGAGTTGAAATTCCAGAATCTAAAATTGAGGCAAATTCTCCATTGATTGTAGCCTGTTGATCATAACGAAAACGAGATCAAGTGAAAACATGAAAGTATAAACGAACAATAGCTGGTTACAGAACGATCTCGGAAAGCCATGAATGCTGTTAAGTAAATGAATGTTAAGGCGTTTTTAGCCAACTCTCTCATGAGCAGGGAAACCAGGAAATGGTGGAGAGCAGCGAGAGTGTGGTTAAGATTACCAACGCCGGTGGTGGGTACAACAACAATGTCGACCTATCCCGGGATAAATTGAACGATCAACTTGGGTGTTCGGCGGTTATAGTTTAATCCGGATCGGATCCGATGAGAGGTGACTTTCCCCTGAAATACCTTGCAAGTAAACAAGGGTGACGTTGATTCTGCGGATTATCCGAGGCTAACTGCAGACTTTTCGGCGACCTTCCTCACATTCTAGGGTGCCTTTTAGTATGGTTGGAGGGATTAAGGAAGGTATGCGAATGATTGAACGAATGATATATGAGGTTCGTTTCGAAATTTCATTTTGACTATTGCAAATAGTAAAGTTGCACATAAAAAGCCCCAAGGGGAGAGTAGGTGTATCGCTAGTAAATTTTTATCGTCATTCCTACATGATGTAAACAACGGCTGAACCAAGTCCAAATGGCTGAACCTCATTCAATCTGTTGACTCACAGTCGAATGTCTGAATCACGTAAAAGTTTAAACTATGACCAAACGGCTGCATCATTCATCATCTGAACTGGGATCCTACTGCCAAATCTCGCTTATAACTGTTACACCACGCCCAAACGATGAGTCACTTATAGGTTCAATCCACAATAATCAATTGAACCACACTCAAACTGCCGAAACACATATAAACGGCTAAAACACGAACAAGCTCAAACTCTTCAAAAGAATAAACCACGCCCAAACGGTTGAACCAAATTCAATCGGCATAATCGCACTCAAACTGTTGTGAGCCAGTACAGTTTCAAATCTCCGAAAACATCAGAACCACTACCGAACTGCTAAACCACGTCTAGACTGTTATTATGTACAGGGTCGAACCATTATAGACAGCTGAGCCACATTCAAATTGCTGAACTATGTCCAAACGGTTGATTTACCTACTGGTACATATCATCATACACGGCAGCTGAACACCTCTAACGGATTAGTAACCAACAGGTTCCACAATAATAAACTTAACCACAGTCTAACTTTTGAACCACAAATAATGCACGTACAAGCTCGAACCACCCTCGAACGGACAAACCACGCTCATTCAACAAGTTCAAACGGCAGAACCGCTCCCTCACATATCATAAAAGTACCGTTTTGTGGAGAAACTGGACATGGTATGTTTATTGGCTGGGGAGAAACTCTAAATGCCACGAATCTCTTCCACAATCCACCAGATTTTCTCAAAGATTTGTCTACCCAGAAACAACACGAAGACTGATTTTGGTGAAAATATTGAAAATTTTTCAATAATGAACCATTGGAATCGAGCAAAAAAACAATTTTGTAACCCCCCTTTAGACTTTAGAAACTTTTCTTAGGACCTTTTCTGTTGAAATTTGGTATTTATTATGGTCTAGTTGTGCCACGAAGCTTTTGGTTGATGTCAGTTACTACTGGGTGGGGGGGGGGGGTGAAAATTAAGGGTTGAAATTTTAAGAGTGCTCTAGCTCGAAAACTCTCGAATTAAAGGTAGTGTTTTTTCACCAATTTAAAATAGTATTGAATTTTTGAGACCACGCGGAGCTCTGCAGGACGAATTGTTCGCTCGCTACGAGTACTTAAGAGTTTTCCTTCGATAAAACAGAATCACGAGTATGAATCACCAAAGAGGTCTAGTTCTAATCACCGTTGAATTTTTAGCTAACCAAAACGCGATCGCTGTTCGTTTCTTCGAGTTGTATTCAGTAGTTACGGTTCCCTGGCAACCAGTAATCAAACTTCCATAATAATATTATGGAAGCTTCCTACTTCTTCGAATCGAGAATATTTTTTCCAAAAAAAAGCTGGAAATTTATTTCACAAAGGTTTATTATTTTCCTGTATAGATCACTCTTCTGCAAAGATCATAGCTTTGCCATTGTCACTATTTATTAATTTTTTGTTTTTACCAACCAATCATAGGTACCTACTACGTATCTACTAGGGTGTTTTTGAAATGTACAGCCCTTAATTTCCATTTGGATTCCAACATGAAGGGTTGAAATTTTCAAAAATGCCCTAGTAGGTAGGTACTAGGTACCATTGGAAGGAGGGTAAAAAACCAAAAATAAATAAGTAGTGACTATGGCAAAGCGGTGATCTTTACATAAAAGTGATATATACAGAAAATAATACACCTTTGTGAGATAATTTGCAGCGTTTTTTCATGGAGAGAGAATTCAAAAGACACGAGCCCGTTTTAAAATAAAGAGCACAATATATTTGAAATAGTCATCCAAGGGAAAGCATTTATCTAATTTTCAATAAAATCGTTCACTATTGACCTGGAAAATTCAATAACATTCAGGAGGAAACTTTGAAAGAGGGTAAAATTGGAATATTACGAGGACGAGGGAGGGATACATAAAAAGCAAGTTACATTGTCCAATGTAGGGATGAACCTAATGCTATTAAACACCTTTGAAACATCCGAAATGTGTGAAGGGCGGATGAATTAAAGGAAGTGGGAGATAAGAGCTCTTCTACCATATCCGGACTTTCAGTTGAAAAAAGACATAATATAATTAATTCCTTTGGATAAAAAAGAGTGAAAGCCAGGTTGGAGTGGCGGAGGAGGGGATTAGAGCTTAGGGGCAGAGTTCTAACAGGATTAACCCGGGAAAAAGAGGAAGGCTATCCCTCAGAGCCAATTATCCTTTGCCTTGAAGGGAAGTAAGGCCGCAGGTCGATTTAACATGATCCATTGTTACGTGGGGGAAGTAGGTAGTCCCTTCCCGGTAGTAGCTTGTAGTTGTCTGTCTTGTGTAGCCCGTTGGTGAGAAGAGGTGTAAGGGCTCCTCTTTTTTAGGAAGCGCCGAAACCCGAGGAAAAAAACTTGTTCCTTGTCCAAACCCAAACAACGGACGAGTAGGGTTTTAGGGTGAAGGGTCTCCCCGTCACCTTTCTCGAATTGAGTGAACAAGGAGCTTAATTCGACCACTCGAGGTCCTTTAGGGTCAAAAAGAGGCCTCCGGAAGAGCGAACTGAAAAATAAAGAAACTCTGGAATACCTCGCTAAACCAAGAATCGGTTGTTCTCGACTGATTTTCGTCTGAACGAAACGACAAGATAAATAACTACGAAAGTTATAAATTTATAACCCTTCCGATCAAGACTATTAATATTGTTATAAAATTATAAAATTATTATACACGTATCGTGGAATGGAGTAACTCCATGAACATGATTGATGGAAGAGTACTTTACAGAACACTAGGAACACACATCAAATTTACAAGGAACTTACCTTAACCCTTTTCAAGCCAAGGGTAGAAATAACTGAATAATGAGGAGAGAAGGATGAACTGTTTTACAGAATGCCGGCCGAAATGAAGCATCATTTTCGCTCACCAATCGAGAGCAAAAATAATCGATATTTTATGAATTTCACTTTTTTGAGATTTGAGAGTTTTCCAAATCGATATGATTTATCCAGTTCATTAGTTTGGTAAAATGTAGAAGTCCCAAACGTCAAAGAAAATTTTTTCTAAAAAGTTTAGGAACAGCATGAACGAGAAAAAATTCTTCTGTAAAGATTCACGATTTTCAATATTCAAAAAAATCATAAATATGACGATGCAAAGACGCATCAGTGCCGGAATTGGGTTAACATACGGAACATACCTAAAACTTACAACGAACTTACTTTTGCGCAAGAGCAGAGGCCACAACGTTGAAATTGAATAAGTAGAAGATAGAAGACCGTATTATATCCCATCAATTGATAAGAGAAAAACGAAATCCACAAGTTTAAAGAAAGTTAGATGACATCTAGTTAGATGACATTGTCATCTGGCCATGATTGGAAAATGAACCGTTATCCAAAATTACAATTGAACTGGGTTTGTTCAAGTATTTTGGAATCGTTCTGCTTCGAACAGACTAAGACAAACGACAATTGTTCAAAAACAATAAATGAGAAAAGCATATTTTTTTCCACCACCTAAAAGATCATACAATGTTTCCACTACATTTTTGCTTCCGAGTCTACCAAGGTAGCGGAAGCTTCGTTTTCACTTTTCAAGGTTAAACAAAAAGTTCTCCAAAATCAAAATTTCCACTCGCGTTTTACGTTTCAGACCTTCCTGAACAATTTTGGTTCCGTGTCTATGTGTCTGTCTGTCTGTCATGAAATTCTTGTCACAGTCTAACTTCTACAATTCTCATCCGCTTTCGATGAAATTTTCAGGGATTGCGCGGGTTGCCGTGTGGATGGTCCCCTATGAAAATCATGCGCAAATGTGAAATCCTGGTAACTGCCATAACTTCTTCATTTTCCAACGATATTCAGAGATTGTGCGGATTGACGTGCAGGATGATCGTTGTGATAATACTTAGAGTTCGATGTTTTGAGATCAACTACTATGCATCGGATTATCTATACAATAGGATTATGGATACAAGGAGGCTATGTGCCACTCCTACTTGGCAGACGTTTTTCGGTTTCATTAATCAGTTGAAATTCGAACTATCAGGTGATTAGCCTTCCAAGTCCTTGCAGCGGGGAGCTGCCCCCTGACCATTCCGTCTCATGGAAGAAGACGAATTCCACCGGAGTCGGTGGAAGGCTTTCAAATTGGCACTGTGCACGTCTAATGCGGTGCGATAGCAACATTAGTTAACTAAATAACTTTCGCCTCGCTTGTTTACTCTTCAGCAACAAGGCTTTGCGTCATTCTATTTGAGAAATTCTAGTAATTAAAATGGTAGAAAAACTTGAGAAAAATCAAAGTAGGTAGTTATTTTACAACCTACTAAAAAACGTAATCATGCGCCAGTTTTGCCTGGACATGAATGATACGTTGGAATTAAGCGCAATAGGGTGTGCGCCTGGGTAGGAAAAACTGTTTATAGTTATTTTTAATCTAAGGTAGACCTCATTCTGAGAATTTTGGTACCAACCGCGACCTTCTAGCGTGTGTAAATCCTTTTCTATGAATTTTTAAAGTTTCGACCGTTTATGACGTCACAGTGGGCTGGGGGGTCCAGCCCAGGCGAGAGGGGCGCGTGACTTCATAAACGGTCGAAACTCTGAAAAATCATAGAAACAGATCTACACACGCTAGAAGGTGCCAAAACTCTCAAGATGTAGTCTACTTTCGATTAAAAATCTAAAGAAATCAAGGCGCACCCCCCCATTAAAAACTTGAATTCTGTAGACCAAGTAATAAAAATTGATAAACTAACTGACAACTAGCGATAGCCAACTAACCAATTAATAACTGGTGAATTGATGCTTGTCTGCATCCTTTATTTTAGGTTTAAATCGGATCGAGTGGACTCTCCCAACAGAGGAGATCTCTAAATGTAATCACAGGTGGAGATATAAGAAAAATAGCTCACGAAACGTTGATTTGTAGACCCTATCAGGAATTCCGGAATACATACCTGAAACAATAATAAAAAATAATTAATATAAATAACTAGGCAAATCAATATAATTACAATGGAGACAAATTCAGGAGAATGAGAGCCAACTAGTAAATTAGTCGTCTATTCATGAGTCTAGACTCTACTGCCTTCATATATTTGTCCATATATGGACAAATCACATATATTATATTCAACTTACTTATCTCCTAGGTGTTGACAAAATATGACAGTAAATATGCTGATGTAACCGAAATACGACCAGCAGCCAAAATAAATCCGAAATAAATGCATTTTGAATGAGAAACGATCAAAATACTCGAAGTTTCACGTTTTAAAGCACAATCAAATATCCGAATTCCGGGTGAAAAGGCAAATTTATTTCCCATAATGTGAAATGTCAGAACTAAAAAGAAAAACCCTCCTATTCCTGATGAACTAAATTTCCAACCAGATGCATCACAGACAAAGCAGGTCAAAAAATTGTACACGCGTCTTATGAGCTTTCAGGTTTTAATTTCGTATTTGTCAGTTACTGACATACAGTATGTAGGGGTCAATTTTTCATTCTATACGTAATAATGGATAGATTGTTTAAAAATTATCTGGGTTTGTGTAGGTTACTCGCTATAAAATTCCAAGCGCAAACGATATTTCTTTAAATCGTACAAGTACGTTTTACGTACTTTTAAAAGGAGCACTTTTTAAAATAGCAACTTTTTGGGAAATCGACATTGAATTTTTTACTTTGTTGAAATTCTTACACTACATATTGGCAACTCACTAGTTTAGAAGGAGCCGGAGGATTCAATATCAATTATTTCAAATAGTTTTTAGTCTCATAATTATCATAATCAGCAATAGTTGATGATAATTTTGTCTCGGAGGATGATGGTGTGGAAGCTGAGGCAGGAGAACTAAGCATATTCACTTCTTCAAGGTTCATTCTATAGAAAAACGCCTATCTGGTGGTTTCCTGAACAATTCTTTTGAAAATACGTTTTGAACTCGGCATTTTGTCAGTAAAAATAACGAAAGAGCAAAAACGAGTTCGCTACACAACAACAACAAATCACACCGGAAGGTTTCAGAAGCAAGGTTATGTTAACAAAGCCACTCAGCAGGTTTCTTTGGAGCGAATACATGGATACTCGAAAACCACAGATTTTAGAGAGAAACTACGACATAAACGGAGGAGAAAACTTGAATTTCAAAATTTACCTCTCCTGAAAAATTACATTTTCTTAACAAAAGTACCTACCTTTATCTCTGGACCTAGTAAAACTTAATGCTATTTAATCCGTATACCAACTATCCATTCACATTTAAGTCATACAACTTTTTGAAATTCGTAGCGGATCTGAAAAATTAAATTTTTTAAAGCCAACATTTCACTAGCTTTTTTTGTTGTTTGTGTAATATGGCACTAATTTTTATGTATGCAATATTTCCTAAAGTTCTATGACTAAAATTTACATAGGTAATAATACCAATAACAACATCTACACATTTCAAATTGATATCTTCAGTAGATTCGGAGAAAAGGGTATTTGAATACGGTCACTTTCTAGGCGTTTTTCAATATGAATAACGAAATTTCCTTCTACCCTTAACCTGGCAAGGGTACACCTGTGGTAGCAAGATTTTGGCCAATTTTTCAATAGTTTTGAACCAGCTTAAGTTCAACCCTGACGTTTAATCGACAGGGAAATCGTTGGCAACAATTTCAGTAGCAAAGTTTGGCGGGAAAGTAAAGTGAACGAAGTTAAAATGATTAAGTCAGTCACCTCGAGCAGGCGGAGCAAGCAAGATGGTCGACGATCATCGATATCATTAAATAGTCTTTTTCATGTGAAATTCGCGGAATTTTGCGAATATTCTCCTAGATTCTGGAACCTACGATAGGCCTACCTATCTCCCCAATAGGACTTTGGCGAGGGTCCACCCGAGAAATTGAACATTTTAGCAACAAAAAAAAGTTCTATATAAATATGCAGATCAAAAGCCGAAATATGGTGACAATGGCAAAGCTGTTTGTCACGATATTTTCGCTTCACTGACAAGTTTATCTTGAAGAAATAAACGCTCCATACTCAATTCAAAGAAATAACGAAATGCGGGTGCCTTCATTGGGAAATTCGATTACAGATTGCCAGGGGCGTGGCGTCTATAAGGCTGTGCAGGGTCTAAATTTCCCTCAAAAGTTAAATTTTTACCTCAAAGTTGAAAAAACCTTGTTCAAAAAAATTTCTACCCATGGTAAGAAAAAAATTCCCTAGTACAAAGTTGTTTTCCTAAAACCTCACGATGACCCATGGAAGCAAGGATCTTTTACAAATAATTTTACAATGACATGTAATTATTATGCAAAATATCCATGATGGAAATAGAAAAAGGGAATAGGATGGAAGTTGGCCACAAACTTTGGTTATTACAGTTGGTTACATTTCTTCTTGGTCGGTTCCAAAATTTTATTGAAAATAGAAAACCAAAATCATGAAATCCCAATTAACTCATTTGTTGTTTTTCACCGCCGACACTTCACGCCAAATGTATTAAATACATTTCAATTAAAAAAATAGTTTCGTACTCAGAGGAGTTAGAGGATTAGCGCTGTTAGCTCAATTTTTGAAAATTTAGAAATGTTTTTCAAAATTCAAACTTTAAAATTCTGAATAAAATCAAAATTACAATTTTATTTTGAAAATTTTAGCGGAAAATTTGAGCATACCCGTTTTCAAAATGAAAATCACTTGAACTGGTAGAGAGAGAAACGCGAACTACGACTGCCCCTTTTGCAACGATCGCCGGTGCTGCCATCTAGTGAAAAAAAAATTGTATTAAAATTGGGGATGATTGGCCTTGAAGCCCGGTATTGTCAAGAATAGACGAGTTCTTTGAACTTAGCTCATTCACTCGTCCTGCACGAATTCTACTTCCATGTTCCACGCGAAGCTACCCGATGTGCCGTTTTTCCCCTATAATTATCAGCGAAATCGACCTCTCTATCGTCTACCACGCTGTGCTAATCTATTTCTGTCCATTCACCCAAATTTTGACTTTTTTAACTCCTCCCTCTCAGTCTTAAAGTCACTAGTTGTCTCCTCTCATGTGTGCTATAATTAGTCTTTAAATGCCTTCCTTGTTTTACTTTCAATATTTTAACTGTCTGCTGATAGTTCAACATGTTGAATTATACAATTGTATCGAATTGGGCTTGCCCGAATAAATAAATTGGTCTTTTTTGATCTTTTCAGTGGGAGTAGAACATTCTTTGCCTGACACAGCCATTTCCTCATAATCGTTCGCTTTTGGGTGGTTTCTCTTTGCCCAATGCTATCCGAAGCTGCACAGTTTACTCATAATTTGCCCGATTCCCCTTTACAGCAAATCCGTTGAAAGCCCAAGAGGAAAACAGAAGACGACGAGAGGCCGTTGTTGTTGTCTCAGACTCCCCCAAAACTGTTGTTTTATCTCGGATCGTTAACTTCGGAGGTCTCTCCATCAAACTCCTCGCCGCTACGCCTACAGGAACCATCTCTTGTCTCTTCCGACCGAAACTTCCCGGTAAGATACCCTCGGATGCGATTTCCCTGGCGTTTTATGCGGTAACAAAACGGAAATTCGTCCTCTGAATCGACCCCCTTTTTCGTCCATTTCCGAAGCGACCCGCAAGAATGTTATCGGGAGGGATTGATTGAGATTTATATTTCCGTCGTCGGAAGTTGTCGGGAACCTCCCATCCGGCTGTTGTCCGCCTCTTGTTCATCGATCAACTCGTGATTTCTTTACTTTCTAAAGCTCAACAAAACGCAAGCCATACAATGACGACGCAAATCCATCACCCGAAAATAAGGCTACACCGGTGTCATTTCAATGGAACGGCGTCTCTTGGTGTTTATCGCTTGTTTCCCTCCAATCAACACACTTTGTGGACATCCGCTTTGTAGTCTCGCTTCATAGACGCAGGAAAGGTTGTCATGACTGAGCTCTAAATTAATTACGCCAGCTTTACTATTGCATGATCTACTCTGTTACGTCGTTATGTGGGTAACATAAAAGGAAACGAGGAGACTGCTCGAAGGGAATAGGAAAGATGTCACCACAGAGGGCGTGATCCAGTTTTAATCTAGCTAAGTTTAATCTCCTGAAAACAACTGGTCATGGGTCACCTTGATCGTGACAACTCAACAAAGATTTTCGATAAATAATATTCCGAATTTCACTCCGTGTGCCCTCATGAAAAAATATAATCGAGAAAAAAATCGGCAGAAACAATATTCGGCAATTTTTAATGAAACATCAACAATATGGTTCTGATCATCAATTGTCTCATCGTTTTAGGCAAATGTAAATTATAGTATTTATACAGGGTGTCTACAAAACAGGTCTCATTCCTTCTAGGGGTCGATTCTACAACTAATTTGCAACAAAAAACGACTCAGACATTTTTTAGAGGATTATTTTCCGAGTTATTTTAATTTTAAAGTTTTTTCTTGTGATTTTGACCTTATCTCATTAAATTGGTAATAACTCCTTTAATTTGCTGTGATGATTACGATTCGAGGATACCGTTGGAAAAAGGATTAAATTTCCTATCTCTCCATATTAAAAAAAAGTTTTTCCAGTTAAATTTTACGGGGAATAAAGCAACTTAAACAGTGAACATAGTAGGTAACTATTCGAAAACACTCCGCTCATAATTTCCAAATAATTCGAGATAATGAACTATTGCCGGTAAGCCTAAAAAATGCGCCACAGTCTCAGTTTTCCAGAAGTATAATCAAAAAAATATTTTATAAAAAAAAAATATATATATAGGAAAATAATAAACCTTTATGAAATAATTGGCAGCGTTTTGAAACATTTTTCTGATTTTTTGGTTTATCATTTTAAATAATAAACCTTTGGAATCGACCAAGAGAAAAAATTGTTCAACCCTCCCTCAACATTAGTTGGTTTACGTTTCAAGGTACGTGGAATCCAAAAATCGAAAGTCGTTCAAAAATCCAAACCTTATTTTCCAACCCTTAGAAGTGACCTACATCAACCAAAATCTTCGGGGCACAACTAGACCCCAAATGGAGCCTACATACCAAATTTCATCAAAATCGGTCTATGCTAAGTGGGGAAAGTGCCGCGTACGGCGGACGGACGGCCAAATTTTTATTCGATTTTTGGATTCTACTTTCTTTGAAACGTAAACCAACAAATATTGAGGGGGGCTAAACAATTTTTTTCCTTTGTTGATTCCAAGGGTTCATTATTGAAAATAATAAACCAATAATAAACCTTTGTGTAATAATTTGCAGCGTTTTCAATAGTTTTTCCAGTTCTAAATAATAGGCTCCATCACTTCTTCAATAAGATTGATGGTCAATCAAAATTGTTTAGCACACCTCGGTGTGGGTTTCTCACTGTAGTTAGATAGATAGATATTTATTTATTGGCACCATTTTGTACAATTTTACAAGAAGAAAAATGCATGAAGGGATGCGATTTGCTCTGATTTCCTACCCGTCGTTAGGCTTGGCCCGTGTTGTGGGGTAGGATCTATGCAAAATTACTTTTTCTATAATTACTTGAATTTACATGATAGGACTGAAGAGTGGACGCCGCGAAGTCGACCATAGGAATGTATCGTGGTACAAAGCATTGAGAGATTTAGCAGCACGTAACAATTGCACCTTTATGGGAGACATGGCAGAGTTGGCATCATGGCGGCAGCAACTGGAAGAGCTGGTGGAGTCGGTTCGGACAGCATGGATTGAGGATATGCGATTGGGCGCAGCACAATCAAGAAATCCCCCCGATAGCTGGATCATAGTGTGATGCCAGCAGATTTGCACAGGGAAGCCGCTGATCATCCATTGTGGGTTCGACGCTGGGTGTTGAAGTTCAGGGGTGCCCTCCTCGCGCTCAATGATGGCACTTACTGTAGATCGGGTAGTTCTCGCCGAGTTTGCCCTCTCTGCAATATGGGGATAAACGAGGACATTGTCCATTTTCTTGGAGTGTGTCCAGTGCTGGCTGAGTTCCAGATCCATTTCTTGGGCGTTGGAGAGCTGGAAATGCCTGCTATGGTAAGAATCCTGAACGAAAGTGGTGCATGGCTGAAGGCTGCTCGATTTGGCCACCGTTGTTGGACATACCGCGACCTACTCATTAAGGAATTCAACTGGGACTAGTGTTCCCATGGAATTAGCATTGTTATTATTATTCTTTTATGTATATATGTTTTGGCTCAACCCACTCGGCAGACGGACGACACGTCCATGCCTATCATGTTTTTTTTTCTGTTAACTAGTAATGTTGACTTTGATATGTATTGTTGTATAGTTTTTAGTTGTTCTCTATCTTCTTTGGAAATAAACATGTTTTCTTCTTCTTCTTCTTCTGAAGAGTGGACGCTATTTAATAATCTCTAACGTAAGCTAACTTACTTTAATATTCTCTAACTTTAATAATCTCTAAACTTTAATAAGAGTTCATCCTTGAGCCTTGATGAAGGTAATACATTGACCGAAAGCTCGCCGTAAGAGGAGTGAGTCTCTGTGTGACCCTTGTAATTTTGATCATTGAAGTCTGGTGGGTCGTAACTACGGTCTTCGTAGCTCCTATTATTTTCAATTGACAACAAATAGGTAAATAAAATAAATAAACGACGAAAACCTGCGTGAAAAAGGTCTGAATAAATTCGGAAATGCTGTTATCTTCTTTCCTCTCATTGTCCTCGTTCAGGCAGCACACTGAGCCTGGGTACACGGCCTCGCCAAATTACCGAGTAATTAGCCGTGAAAGGGTGGTGCGTGGGGGAGTCGGGAAACGGGTGTTTGATCTCCGCCTAATTGCCAAGTTACCAGAAAGCGGTCGTGAGGAAGGGAGGGAGTATCGGGCGAGGGGAGGGTTCTTGTCGGAACAACCACAAGTAAATAGGAGGAGATGACAGTAGGAGATGAGGAGATGGAGGGCGGAGGGGAGCACATCAGAGGCGATTGTGACACGGAAGGAGGAGGAGGTATTCAGCACACAGCCTCCACACGACACAGCGCCGAAGGCCTGATAGGCTGAATTCCGTGCGTGGCTACCAACGATGACTAGGGAACAGGCCGGAGGGGCGGATCAGCCCCGACCGTCCAACCTCTGATGTTGTTGTTGAGAGATGGGGAGGCGGGTGCCCTGATGTTCTTGTACAGGAATGGTCGGGAGAAGCTGATAGGTCAGGTCACCCTTTGATGATCGTATTGCCTCTCGCACGCGACAAGGGTGTCTCTCGCAAGGAAATTACAGGGTCACGGAAATACGGACAGAATGGTTGGTATAGACAAGCCGTCAAACAGCCTACAGAAGCATCCCCGATGGGAAAACAGCAACACAGCGACATCCCAGATTGATTACAACCAAACTTCCGAGGGAGGTTTCTCCGTGCTTGTTGGTTATATCTTCTTCTTCTTCTTGCACTTCATCATTTTCACACTTTCAACTGAGCGCGTCGAACAAAGATTTTTAGCTGAAAGTTCTAAATAGGTTACAGATGTGGAAGAACATTTGTGGTGTTCCTAGGGTCAAGTAGTTTTTAACATGGAACATTTCACGGAAGGAGACGCGCGACGGTCTGGCACCTTTTAACACTCCGGTCACGCGCCTTTTCCGACACTCCGGTATTCTTGGCACGAAGCTCCTAGTTTTTCTCAACGCATTTTAGATGTACTCGTATGTTGCTAGGGATAATATAACTATTGTCTTATACCTAACTACGACTAAGAGTTCTGCAGCAAATTTGGCTAAAACATGTTCCAGGTTTTTATATTTAACGCCGTAGGCTTTAAGTAAATCATCAGTCATCTGGGGGGTCCTCTTAACCCCTGACAGATATCTTGTGTGGGGAGGGGGACTCAAATTTGTTATTTCTTGCGAAATAAGAAGTGAAATAGACGAAAATATTATTCACTAGTACCTCGCTTATTCACTGGTTTAGTCTGATCAGGTTGTTTCATGCATTTACGAGTATTTCTCACTCAAACTGCTAACTGGTGAACGAAGAGTCAGTTTTCCAAACACGATAACAATGAAATCGTAATGATTCAACACATTTGCGACCAAACGGCCTATTTTGATGCCCGCATAAATTGTTTGCCAGCAAAACTGCCGTTCAGGAACGAGAAGCCAAGCAGGAATCGGTTATGAGGCCAAACGATCGACTCGAAATGAACGTTTGTATGGAATCGAGGCGAGAGATGGAGCATTTTCATACGTCGAATCCAGTAATAAAATGCGTAATGGAAGTATCTCAACACGGTAAACGGAAGGCTGGAGTCGATTGGACTTCGTTTACTGGTCGTACGGTATTTTCAAACTCACATGAAAAACGCTGCAAATCATTTGGTTTATAATTTTTCAAGGACGGTTTTTCCATTATCAGCACCTACCAACCATGCTTACGCTCAAGCTTCACTATCAAATATTGAAATTTCTGGGCTGCGAAACAAAGTCTGCACACTTCATCATGAGCCTCCAGGACAACCCTGCACGGATGAAATAGGATGTAGATGTGTGGTTCTGGGGAGGTGCACTTAGTGTTACTTTGAGGTGCTTATCAAGCAACTTAACTCTCGCTACCAAAAAAGTTTAGAATGGGCAGGTGAATACGTCAAGTTATGTGACCCTAATGTACGTAAATTCAATTTTAATTTAATTTTTCTGGATAGTTTAAAAATTTTTAGAACCCTATTAAACTTACTTTTGGTCCAACCCTTGTATATGTGAGGGGCATATTCAAGAGAAAGGAATAAGTGGTGGAGATAGTGGTAATAATCTCCGAGGAGTTGTACAAGTCTTACTTCTCCTTGTCTCGAGCACCAATTAGGGGATCCTTTTCGCGTCAGGGTCAAGTGGAGCCCCAGTAGTCCCACTTAATTCGGTGCTCAGTCACCTATTCTAGTGTCCTCCGCTGATCACCCACTTCGCTCTTCCACTCATCCACGACATCTCCCCTTCGTGAGGGAAAGTGGGCGATCGAGGAGTTTCCCTCTTGAGCGATATGACCCCCTTATGGGCGTATTGGGGAGACGTAGTGGGCTCTGAGGGGGCTTTCCTTCACCTCGAAGAGTCCCCACTCGAGCATCGCACTCCTTCGTCTTTGGTTCTTCTATTTTCCTCCTACCTACAGCCTCAACTAGAACTCCTTGATGGATACCCAGCAATCCCATTTCCAAACAACACTCTTTTCCTGGCCGCCTCTGTCACATACACCCTCCCTTCTATTTGTCACCACCAACCTTCGTAAGGTTGAGGAATCGATTTATCTACCCCCTCCACCCCCCCTCTAACAATCTCACCTCCGTCACAACCTACGACTCACCATCTACATTTCATCCCCCCTTACACACGCTGTGACATTGATCTTCAGCTGTCCATAGTTCAAACATTATGAATAGCAGTCTCCTTGAATGAACCAAATTCTTAAGATGCGGCTAGGGACGTGCCATTAGCCATAAGATACCCTCAAACTGATTTTTTACAACGACTTATGGTGATTCAGAATGAATAAATTTGTATTTACTGATTAAATTTGAATTTACTGATTAAATTTGAATTTACTGATTAAATTTGAATTTAATGCGAATTTGCTTTTGGAATCCTTCGAGGGTGAGGTGCTCTCGCGTTCTTATTCTGGTGGTTTGATTATTAACAGTTCACTACATCGTGAAATAAAATGTAGGCATTCTCAAACGCACGATAATATTTTCATTTAAATATTATTTAATGAATTGGCTGGAAAACAGAACTGAATTTGAATAAAAGATTGGTTGATGTCGAAGTAGTTGGTGAAGGAAGCTACCATATCTATCAATTACATTCATTCACATTACTTGGAGAATGGGGTCAGCTGTGACCGAGCAAGCTACGGCATGTGTCTCTGGGGACGAGATTCGGACCGGTTGCAGGGGCCGTGAGTTCGAGGCTCACCTCGGGAGCATATTTTCGAGCAATTCGGTCGCAGTTCCCCCTCGTCCCAACCCAAGGCGGTGAGGCAATGGGAAGCCATGAGCGAAATCATCAGAACAACTTCTGATCTTCCCTTAGGAAGACAGCTGATGACGGACGAAAATTCAACCTGAAATGGTTGTTTACTATACTTTTTTTACTTTCTACTTTACTTGGAGAATAGAAGAATTTTTGATTAACAGATATTTGCGTGGTCGTGTAAAATTGCTTTCTACCGGAATTAGAGGACCATCGATCAACTTATTTGTGTCGCGTCATCTCACAATTTTTTTCAAATATTTTTTGTGTGAACGTTCTCATTATGTGAATCATCATCCTCACCTTAACTGCTGATGTCTTGATTTCCTCACTGATGTATGGTGAAGCGAGGCAGAAGGTGGCTCAAGGGGAAAAATTATAATTTCGAACGTCGATTTCCGAATCTGCAACCACCATCTTGCTAGGCAACTTCTTCCTGCTCAACATCTGAAGCTTCGTCGTAACTAGATCCATCAACTTTTTATTTATATTTTCCTGAAAATTTGAGGTTTCGTGTCTGTCTGTCATGAAATCCTTGTAATTGGCAAAACTATACAAAGTTATTGTCCAATTTAGTTGAAATTTTTTGGTATTGTGAGGTTGGCGTGAAGATGGTCCCCTATGAAAATCATCGCCCCCGGATAGTGCACTAGCTCCTGTGCATGCGCAAACGTAAAAACCTTGCAACAGCCATAACTTCTACATTTTTCAGCAGAATTCGATGACATTTTAAGGGATTGTGCGATATACTTAGAGATTGATGTGGAGCTCCTATGTTGTATCATTTATACAATCGGGTTATCGATACGAGGAGGCTATGTGCCACACTAACTGGGCAGATGTCTGTTGGGTTCAAATATCGTAGGTGAGCCAAGAGTGAAAGAAACTGGAAAATGCGCAAATTGAGCCTAGCCCGCGTGGAACGGGACAATTTTGGTGAACGTAACGCGTACTACAAAGTGTCAGCAGGTGAGGAGAGCACATGGGAATCCTAGACCCAAAACTTGTGTTCTTCCAGGTGAAATCCGGTGGCTGGCGCTCTTAGTGCAAAGGCAACAAAAAAAACTCTCTGCAACGCAAAATGCAAGAGAAAATTTTGATTTTGTAGGACATATATTTTGTTGACGGCACAAACAGTTTCTCTACGAACTAAAATATTATGAAAACTGTTGCATCTTATAACAGGATTTTAGATTGAGTTCTTTCTCTATCCGCGTCTTCAATTTATTGAGATTCTCAGAAGGGTTCTTGAGTCAAGAGATGTGGACACTCCCATTAGAGTTTTTCATTGTCGTCATGTCAAGTTGGTTTGCTGAGACTTGAAATGGTGAAGAGCAGGGAGAGTGTGATAAAGGCGGTCCCATATCCCCAGGAATCTCAAGACTTTCAGCCATCATTCCCTCACGGAGAGGGGCGTTAGGAGAAAATCTAGTGCTAAGAAGTTAAAGTGTGAGAGGGTGGGGAGGTGAGAGGAAGGAAGGGGAAAATCTGTAGTACTTGTAGCGAATCGCTTACGGATGGAAGAATTTTAAGCGCCGTTGTTACGAAGGTCCGTATGTGCACATCGTAGACTTTCCGTCGACTTCTCCTACCCTTTTCCCTCGAGCGGCATTCCACCAGTGTTTACCCGTCCGTTCCTTTTCCCCTTCTACAAATACACATGCACATATTCGCACACATACCTACAGTAAACATATGACTACGCTCCACAGGCTCGCAAAAATTTATTATGATTACAAACACCCAATTAGGCATGAGGCGTCTGAGCGTTATGCGTGTAATGTACTCCCTCAAGTTTCATAACCGCTATTCAAAACAACGCAGAGAGTACAAAACCTTTTACATCCTTATAATTTTAGAAAATGAGACGGTTATAACGTAAAGTATCGTTAAGATGTAGGTATCTGGTTCCTTCCAAGTCACGCATTAATGTATGAGTAGAATTCACCTCTGAATTCAAGAACCAAACTTGGAAAGTTGGTTTGTGAAATCCCATTAGATGTGCCAGATTTTCCAAATGAATTCTTACTAAGAAGAAGAAAAAGAAACTACATTTTATTGCGATTTCACGTCGTTACATGCTGTATTATTGCATATTTAAGAATTTAATCATTATTCAACAATGTAATATAACATTGGACATTTTCCGACTGTCAGGGGGGGAGGGGGACGATCCATAATTTTACAATCGTTTGTGACAGTGCGCTACTCTACGAATCAGGAAACTTACACCATCTGTCCGTAGATGGTAGAATTAGTTCAACTCTCTGGAGGGGGCTACCCTCTCTCTAGCTATTTCCCAAGTTCATTTGACTAACGAAGATTTTCGCCACTCAGCTTTGTCCTGATAGAATGTTAGCATCTCGCGCAGTATTTCTCTTTCTTTCTCTTTTTCGTTGAGTAAATTTCGTTTTTCATTTGGTTTTTATTCGTCATTTCCTTTTTCCTTTTGCCCTTTTTTATTTGGGCTCTATTTTGGGTGTTTTTCTCCAGAGAACTGGGATGGTAGCCGAGATTTTGCTTAGAACGATTTATTTCTTTCATTTTCTCCTTTTTCGAAAGTCTTAAGTCGTTTCATGGTAGCAGAGCGAGGTTCCGATCCGCCGGTACATGGTAGAATTAGAACACCATCTGTCGGTAGATGGTAGAATTAGTTAAACTCTCTGGGGAAAAAGAAAACAAGAAAGACAAAAAATGAAAACTCCTACTGCTTGAGATAATAAAAAATGGAAAAAACGAAAGAATGAAAATAACGAACCTGAATCCACTGGATTGGAAGAAAACAATGAAAAGTAGAAAATCGAACTGAAAAAAGGAAAACTGAGACCACGAGGGATTTTAGAAGAAATCCAAAATGGAGAAAAAGAGAAAGAGAGAGAAATACTGCGCGAGATGCTAACAGTCTATCAGGACAGAGCTGAGTGGCGAAAATCTTCGTTAGTCAAATGAACTAGGGAAATTGCTAGAGAGAGGGTAGCCCCCTCCAGAGAGTTTAACTAATTCTACCATCTACTGACAGATGGTGTAAGTTTCCTGATTCGTAGAGTAGCGCACTGTCACACGTTCTTATACAGTGTTTACTTTTTTTGGTTTTTTAAAATTAATGTTGCTAATAAATTAATTAGATTATTACATATTAATATGTGGGTAAAGGGTTGATTATTTGAAATAAAAGCAATAATTCGGCAAAACTCTCAGAGGGGTGTAATTAGGCTTCGCCTTTACAATGTAGACTGACGCTCTCCCGGTACCGGCTTCCTAGCTAGCGCCTAAACTAGCGCCCTCTAGACGGGCGTCCTGCTTACTAATAGGGGCTACGACGGAATAGGGTTTTTCCCGACACGGCCATTCTGACGAAGTCTGACGACCACGGCAGACAAGAGAAGGAAAAAAAGTAACATTGGTCACCTAATAAGCCGGTTTCTCTAAATACAATTAAAATATAATTCAATGGGAAAAACAGGCCAATTGCTAAGTGTGGTTTGCACAAGTTATTATAATAATAGGTAAACAAGGGCTCACACTTTAGCAAGTGCCCTGGAAAAAAAACCCATTACTTCGTAACATCGTTAGAAAATAAAATCCGGGAGGCGGTATTTACTTCAAGATACTTCAAATTACATTGTGTTTTGTAGAATACTTTTTTTTTTAAAATCATGATCACTATCGGGTATTTAGTTGAAGCAGTGCAGTGCAGGAGACGTCTGGATATTGCTTTAATCGTCGTAGGAAATAGATGGAACTGGAGCAGGAGACTTCCAGATTTTACTCTGGAACAGAAATTTCATCTCGGCACGAGAATGAATGCCAAACATGCTTGTGTACATTTATGTATGATAGGTAGTGATGATGTGAGACAACTGGAGTTCCACTCGGCTTTTCTGACATTATCTTCTGATGCGTAATAATATATAGAGGCGCAAGAACAATTGAACCTGTCGGAAATATGATATTACCACTTTTGCATTCTTCAGATATTTATTACTCTTGATTTGATATTAGCTTTATTATTATTATTGTATTTTATTATTATTTATGAATTATTGACTGTCTGTCCGGAGTTCTCGGAACATATGGTTGTATTAGCATCATTTTTATTATTTACTTTTTGATTAATTAATTAATTTTGGATTCTTTTTTTTTTTGGTTATGTTGTTTGGTTATTAGCTGTTGACTGCCTGTCCGGAGTTCCTGAACAGGGGTTTTTCATGTTGTAAGGTTGATTTGGGGCTTGACAGAGAACTGGTAGATCCTGCTGAATGCTCAGTCTTAACGAAAATCTTACCAGCACCTTGCCAACCCTGATGTTTGAGTGAGCAGATCGGAAATTCCCTCAACCTTAAAGTTTTTTTTTTATTTTATTATTATTATTTTTTTTAAATTCTTATTTTATTTATTTTAATGTGCCCATGTGAGACGCCCAATTCCTGCCAGCGCAATGTTGGCTTGTAGAAGACGGGCAATAATATTATTATTGCCGGCGCCCTCACACAAGTAGGGCCTCATGCTCACAAGAGGTCGCACTACTAGGTTTGGCCAGAACCCAATAGAACAACCCTTAGCACTTTTTTTTTTTTTTTTTTAGCGCAAATTCGGGTTAATGAAACTCAAGTTACAGCTTGGAACCGATGGAACTCAGTGGCTGGCTTGGACTCAAGTTACAGCTTGGAACCGATGGAACTCAGGGGCTGGCTTGGACTCAAGTTACAGCTTGGAACCGATGGAACTCAGGGGCTGGTTTGGACTCAAGTTACAGCTTGGAACCGATGGAACTCAGGGGCTGGCTTGGACTCAAGTTACAGCTTGGAACCGATGGAACTCAGGGGCTGGTTTGGACTCAAATTACAGCTTGGAACCGATGGAACTCAGGGGCTGGTTTGGACTCAAGTTACAGCTTGGAACCGATGGAACTCAGGGGCTGGTTTGGACTCAAGTTACAGCTTGGAACCGATGGAACTCAGAGGCTGGCTTGGACTCAAGTTACAGCTTGGAACCGATGGAACTCAGGGGCTGGCTTGGACTCAAGTTACAGCTTGGAACCGATGGAACTCAGGGGCTGGTTTGGCCTCAAGTTACAGCTTGGAACCGATGGGACTCAGGGGCTGGTTTGGACTCAAGTTACAGCTTGGAACCGATGGAACTCAGGGGCTGGCTTGGACTCAAGTTACAGCTTGGAACTGATGGAACTCAGGGGCTGGTTTGGACTCAAGTTACAGCTTGGAACCGATGGAACTCAGGGGCTGGCTTGGACTCAAGTTACAGCTTGGAACCGATGGAACTCAGGGGCTGGCTTGGACTCATGGCTTTGGCTTTGTAGTAGAATTAGAAGTTAACAGGACTCAGGTGATCAGCTTGGAACCATTTGGTACTCAGGGGCTGGCCTGGAACTGTAACTTGCTTGGACCAGGTTGGGGGCTCGAACGAGCCGCCATACCTCTATGGTCATATGTTTTATTTTGATCATCCTCGTCATCAGAGGGATTAAATTTTTTTTTTTTTTTTTTGTAAGTATGCGCAAATTTGGGTTAATGAGACTCAAGTTACAGCTTGGATCCAATGGAACTCAGGGGCTGGCTTGGACTCTTAACTTTGGCTTTATTAGAAGTTAACAAAACATATTTTGTAGGTTTGGGCAATTGATGGAGAAAGTTCGTTAACTACTATTTTTTTTTTTTTGTAAGCCTAATGATTACTACGCAGTAACCCTTAGGTTAGTTAATTTTCCTTTCAAATCTTTATGAATGGTGTGGAATAGAATATTATTAGTTTTCAGAATACAATAGCTAGCTACAGCTAGTTTGCACAATTTTCAATGGATTTGTGGATAAATTTGGCCATGTTGGGAAACCAGTACATCTCAGTTAGTTTATTATCATTTATAGTTAAATTACGTTCGGGGATGAAATCGAATTATTGGCTCGAATTTTGGGTTCTTTCGGGGTTTTTTTTTTTTTCAATAACGAACCTTAGGAATTTTTAGTTCTGGACTGCTAATGCATTTTGGGGAATTGTAGTCCTCAAAAGAAACCTCAAAAATGTAGGTATTTTATTGGATTTGTCTATTCGAATTTAATATTATTTTGTCGCGGCTTTTAGGGGTAGACCTCTCATAAAACCTTCTATAAACTTAATTAGCATTTTTCGGAGATGATCTAAATCTTCCGGTTCGGTTAGTTCAATTAATTCTTCAACGTAAGGACAAAAACAATTTTTTTTTTTTTTTTTTTTTTTTTTGCGAGTAGAACCTTGGGACGATTCAAGTTTAGCCTGTCAATCACTCGTTCCAAACATGGGACAAGGAGTATTTCGGTATGACGTTTGGCAACGTTGTTTTAAAAGGAAGGAAAATTTGGTGGAGTCCCGAAGGGTCCGGTCGCTCAGCTTCTCTTACCTGAGTTTTGTGGTCATACGCCCTTTATTCTCGCTTTCTCTCTCTCTCTCTCTCTCTCTCTCTCTCCATCGCGCCTAACTTCGTAGTAGGTAATCCCGAGTCACCTATTGAGGTGAACAGGCGTTGAGGTGATTGGCCTGTTTGTAACAGATCGCGTCCTAACATAAGGTCGACCGAAATACATTCAGTTGGTCGAACATGTCGAAATACATTCAGCTGAAATACATTCCTTTTTAGAATTACCATATTTTCATAATATTTTTCTGAAAAGAATGGTCGTAATTTATGGTATAATAAACTACATTCAGAACCAATATTAAATACAAAAAATAATTGCTTGCCTTGGTGAGAGATTTGACCTGTAGAGTCAGATGCAGAAGGCGTTGTATCTAGGTGCTCCTGCTCCTTGATTTCCTCGTCCATTGTCTCCTCTTCTTTCTTCGCAGTTCACTTTGTGGGGAATAGGTACGTTGATTAACTAATAAATCAGATCCCGCTTCTGATGTGGGTAAAGGGTTGATTATTTGAAATAAAAGCAATAATTCGGCAAAACTCTCAGAGGGGTGTAATTAGGCTTCGCCTTTACAATGTAGACTGACGCTCTCCCGGTACCGGCTTCCTAGCTAGCGCCTAAACTAGCGCCCTCTAGACGGGCGTCCTGCTTACTAATAGGGGCTACGACGGAATAGGGTTTTTCCCGACAAATAAATATTAGATAAATAATTGGATTAATGTCGCCCGGGATCCAAATCTTGCTAGCGCTGGCCAACCCCCTCCATCCAACAGTCTAATCATTGCGGCCTGCTCAAGGTAGCCCATCCTGGGCTCCTCAAAATTTGGGCAGACCCCGAGGAAATGGGCCATGTCCTCTCGCACTCCCACATTGCAAATAGAGCACAAGGTGCTGGGGTCCTCTTGTTGATCGCAGGGCTTGCTATTCAGGGAGAGAGGAGAACCTCGAATTCTAACTATTTTTTTACATTCAATGAACTCGACGAGTCGAACTCGGAACACACTCTAAATCGTCAATAAAATAAATTATCGACAATCGTCAAATGCTTGCAGCAACATCCAATGCCGAAGGCCAGCCAATGTATGAAACACTAGCAATTTCACTCATTCACAAGGCATTCTATGTAACGACCGTGGCCTCTTGGGCAATGCATAAAATACATTCACAACTTTACAGTTCGCGTTTGTTCATGTTTACTCCGGCTCTGTATTTCAGACGATTGTGTTCGATATTCCAACATAAATGAACTTATGTGAAGCAAAATCGTTCGCCTCACCGCCGGAGAAGCTCTGATTTCAATTAGCCGCCACCGGGCGCGGGTCGCAGGGCCGCATCAATCAGAGGTAATTGATAAATACGGCCTTATCTCTTCTGATGAATGGCCGCTTACTTCCGTCCGCCCCTGGCCCTTAATGGATCGCAAAATGCTATTCCGGGAGGCCGGTACTCGGGATCGACTCCCGCTTCCAACCCCGTCCACTGAGATTACTCCACAACCAGTCCATTTCTCTGTGTTCTCACACCGTATCATCCACCACTCCATTTCCGTTCGTTCCGATGAGTTCAACAATGAAACCAGGGATTGAAACTCGACGAACATTGTGCTGATATCATGGATCATACACTCTCAAAATATTTCAGGGATTTGGACCTCTCGGAATTGTGCTTTCTCCCAAACTGCACTAGAAAGGTTAAACAGGTTGGGACGTACGACTCTTTCTGCGTGAATGAGAAACAAGATGAGGCATTCAAAACAAAGAAACAGTCTCACACCATAACATACCAACCTAGGGGCCCACAGTGAAGGTGATTCAGTTATAGTACAAAAGGATGAGGTGAGTATATGAGGTACCGATCCGGAAATGCATGCAGTTTTAGTTTTCTACTTTCAACAATAAACCTCCATTATCGAGCATAAAATATATAAAATAAATATAACAAGGCAAATATTTCAAGAAATGGAGAATCCAAAAATCTAATACAATTGTTTTCGTCTTTCCGCCGTACGAGGCTCCTTGCCCAATTCCCAAGGCCCAATTTTTGATTAAATTTGGAATACCAGCCCCGTGTAGGGTTTAGTTGTACCCCGAAGGTTTTGGCTCCAAAAGGTAAAAAGTGGGAAAAAACTATTTCAAAACACTTTCATTCAATTTTTTGTATGGAGGTAGTCATAGTTTTTTCATAAATTTAGAATAGCGACGACTTTAAGATTGTTTTGACACCACCCAAAGCTTTGTGTGATAAGAATAAACAATTATTTTATTAAATTAAATTTTATTTTAATTATGTTTTAATTAAATTAAATAGGATAAATAATTACTGACTTTCGTCAGGATTTTAGAAGTGTTCAATTTTTAGAAGCGAATGAGACCGTCCAGGGCTCGGACCAATGAATCGTGGTTAAATGTGAGATGATTGTGAAATTAGCATTATCACAGGTGACGGGCATAGGTACGAGCCTCCTGAGGGTCCCTTAACCCCCTCTTACCCCTTCCACCATTGTTGGCCGTGCCCCCTGGCGCGAAAATGCGATCTTTTGGTTTCTTCGAATAAAATTGTACTTCCTTACCAACTAAAATATAATAAGGAATATAATAAACCGTTATTTCATAATTTGCAACGTTTTCTGTCTTGGCTTCCTCGTAATTAGTTCGTATTTTTGAAGAATTAGAAATTTGAAATTTCTACTTTCAATATCCACGAATATGCTATGGATTCTCGCTTAAAGCCCTCGTACCATGTTTTTGATGCTCCTGAATCGAATGTTTCCATGAGTCCATGTTCTTAATGACAATGGGTTGCAACACATTAAAGTGACTAGTGAATAGTGACTAGTGAATAGTGGTGTGTTAACTATGATAATAGGAAACAGTTGATGAGTATCAATCATGCAATTTTGACGAAATTTGCTACAAATTTATTCAGAAAATGAGAATGCATTCTTGGGTTTTAAATACAAATTAAATTAGGTAAGATATAAATCATAGATCTTTGGTCGTTTCTTGGAAATGTTGGTGATAATCACATGATTATCACCTACGGATGATAGTAATTTATAAGCTCGTATTACCATTCTACGAAAAGTATTTAAATCGTCAAACTAGGCGTATGAGTTATTACGAGAAATAGCTTGGATTTCCAGATTCGGCCACTTCGAAACCCTACAGATTTATAATCGCTTCCCCAGTATATATATTGTCCATTATTTAGTTTAAACGTAGACATACTCGATCATTTACGAATCGCCTGGTAATGATTGTGCATTGTCCCCTTGAAGTTTCAATACTACTAGTTTCAATACTCCTAAATTGATATGTTTTTGCCAAAGGATACAACGATCAAAGTAGGTACAGTTATTGGAACACAAATAGGTAGTTGATCCGCACCAATCTACATCAAACAAGAGATGATGATTGGAACGTTGCAAAACAAGTAAAAAATCATCATATGTAAAAAATTACTCATTCAAGGAAAGGCCGTTCACAAAGATACGATGAATCGTTTTTTCAATAAATTGCGGCGTTTTATGCTTCAAACCGTTCAATAAATCGGGTAGGCACCCTATATCATCTGTGTTTAGCTGTTTTTTTACGAGTTCGAACCTCCATTCAGTTTCAATTTTTTTTTACATCTCGGATATTTCTACCAGTTATGGCGAATACCCCAATAAAAGCTGCCGTTTTCGGTCCGCCAAACCGTTAGAAATAATTCACTTCATAACTTCATCTAGACCTTCGAATGGTTTCAATGCGATCCATTTTCCATTAAGTATAGAAGAGCCCCTGAAACGTAACAACCCTCATTTAATCAAACTTTCCAATCGAAAAAGTTTTGTGATGGGGATGATAGGGGAAAGTCGTGTACCTCAGGCCCGTTGTACCTTCGGCTAGTTGCTAGTTTGGACCATTGCAACCATAAAAAATCGTGTTACCTTGGTGAGATGGATAATAGAACGGATAATAGATCAATAATAGATAATAGAACGGAACTTAAACACTGTTGATTACAGCTAACAATGTTATCGACCGGTCTGTAAAGAAGATTAGGAAGTTGCTAGTCATCAACCCTGACCTCGGTAAATAAATTCAGTTTTCGTTACCTATAATAAGTTGTTGGGAAACTACAAAAGATATACACCTACAAAAGAGTTTTAATGATTTCTATTAAGACTGCAATTAAATCACACAATTGCAAACCAACAACAACAACCCATTCAACATCATACAATTGCTATAATTATTATGCAATTGAATCATGGTTGTATCTCAGGCCACCAGAAAAGGAAGTCTCGAAGCTACTGGCGTCCACTACCTCACGTTTTCAGCCATTATTTAATGAAATTAAAACTGTTAGCTATTTTTATGAGCTTGGACATGAGGCGGCTATTCATCAGTTTCTTTTTCAGATGCCTCAGAGTGAAGAGGGAATCAAACTCGCCTTCATTGAATAAAGACATAACAGCGATCAAAAAAGGATAACATATGATTTTAAAATGCAATATTATGTATATTAATACCAAGTACTAACTAACTAACTACACAGCACTACAGGCCGATGTGGCCCTTGGCTTCCCGAACTCCCTTCCGCCACCGGGTACGGTCACCCGCCTGAGACCTTCGCAATCCCACCACCCGGAGGTCCCTCAAGACATCATCAAGCCAAGCGACTCCGAGGACGACCTCTTCGTCTTCTAGTTTCCATCCTAGCTCGCAGCATCATTCTCGGGCAGGCCTCCACTGGCATGCGGTCGACATGTCCTGGCCATTGGATGCGCCCAGCTTTGATGAATCGGACGATGTCTTCATGTTTCAATAATTCATCAATTTCTGCATTCTATCTTGCTCTACACCCTTGGCCCTAACACCAAGTAAAATTTTATTTGTGGACAGTAATTAAAAAAATTACCGAAAAATATCCAAATTTCATGACTTACACCTAAATAGAAATGGGTCTGATATTAATACGAGTATATAGTAAGACACAGTTTTGTACATCATTCTTCAGTAAAATTATATTCTGTTTTAATACGAGTATTTTGTTGCATTATGATAAGGGGGTCTCAGTTGGTCGCCGTTTATTCCTCGTTCCGAATGAGTATTCCACGAAATCGAAGACGCAAAAACTTGAAAAGTTGTACCTAAATTTCAAATTTTAAAGGAGTTTCTAAATTCATTAGTGCACGGCTCTAGGGAATTGAAAAACTGAAATATTGGCGCTGGAATCATCAAGATCGAACGAATATTGCCAGAGAAATATGGGAAAAACATGGGAAAACCTGTTAATTCAGTAGTTTTTCCCATTTTTCTTTGGCAATTATTGTTCGATTTTGATGATTCCGGCGGCAATATTTCAGTTTTTCAATACCCTAGGGTCGTGCACTAATGAATTTCCAAAATCCTTTAAAATATCAAATTTAGGTACAACTTTTTACGTTTTTGAGCCTTCAATTTCACTAAAACTAAAAACGAACGGCGACCGACTGAGACTCCCTTAATTCCTTTGACGTACGGTTGCGATAAACGTATGGCCAATTTTCGATTTTTTTCAAATTGCTGCTCTGGGCATCAATAGGGTTTTTTGACATTTTTATGGTTTTTTGATTATTTTTAAGTATTTTGCTGTTATATGGCATGTGAGTCCCAATTGAGAAAAATACATAATTCTGGTTGAAAAAATGTTTTGGGCACCTGATTCAAATTTTACAAAAACTGGCTGGATGTTCACGACTTTCCTCAACCTACTCTAATGTGATGTTATTGGACGATCATTGTTCTGAAATTCAAATCAGCGACTTTTTTCGAAGGGGGCGTAGATTTTAGTTTGTTTAAAAACACTTTGAATTTCAGTAGTCATCACATTCATCCTGCTAGGTAGAATACGAGAGGTCAAATATACTCTTCCTGTGCCTACGAATAGTAACTCCACCCGTTCTGATGTTTTTATGGGGAATAGAGAACTCCGTTTATTTCAAAGCTACATGGCATTTTGAGTTGACGAAGACCACAGTTGGAAGATGAGGAGGTACTTCATCACGCCATTCGGCAAAAATGGTTGAATTTTTCGTAGCATATCGCACTAAAAATTGTATTAGTATGACAAAATTTCGTCAAAATTATGTCTTCGGAATTGCAAGTTTAATCTGTTTGCTCAATCTTATTTCTCAGAACCGTTGAAATAATGTTGCTGACACGACTGCCCGTCCAAAAATTTCTTGACCCGGTCAGAACCAGTCGGAAAGTTTCGATTTTCCAGTCTTCAAGTCTAATGTTGATCAATCAATTATTCACAGGTGCTTCTACTGATAACAATGTGGTGAAATCCATACGTTATCAACATCCTAGTCACCACCTACCCTCCGCCTTTAAGCAATATTGATCAGTTGGATCACGTTTAATCAGTGTTTCAGGAAAATTATGTTCACGCTCTGCTATTGCAAACAGCTTTGAATTTATGGAGGCTTAAGACTAATTCTCACCAACCCAGGAAATTTAATTGAAATCGCACCACAAGTGCAATGTTTTCATATGATGAGGGAAAAAGTGAAAAATTATATATTGGAGAAACCAATATTTGTTTTGAAAGACCAAACATCCAAACTCGATGGATCCACAGGATTTGTGTAGAATACGATCTGAATGGTCCTATAAAAATTCATGGAGATCGGAACATCTGTGCAAACGTGGAATCCTTGTAACATTCATGATTCTTACAATTTTCAACCAAATTTGATGAAATTTTTAGGGAAAACAGGCTTGAGATTTGGGTATGCTTTTGTGAGTTTGTTACTTGGAAGAATGTGGAGAAAACGTGTGAAAATAATTTCCTTTCTACTTCAAACACTCCTTCGCGGTAGTATTGGAGAGCGGACGTGAGCCAAAGGCGACTGAAATCCGAGGGGTCTCATACAGTATTCTGAATACGACCTCGCAAGTAGCGGCCCGGATTTCGCCAGACTGGTGTCACCACACTCCTGCTCAGTGTTCTCCACAAACAAACGAGACTCCACACCACGTACCGGCGAATAAGATACATACACTCATTCCCTCCTGTAGGAATTTCTATCTCACGCACACAAAAGCGGCGTGTACGTCGTTCTGCCAGGCACGGGGATGAGACGCCTACACACGGTGTTGTTACGATTCACACACAGCCAGCCACAACGCTTGATCCATTTGATGCCATTCGACGTCGAATCGGTTCCCCGGAGTCTCAGATCCCTCCGGCCTACGTGGGAAGCTAAACGGCCTCCTGGGATTAGGAGAACAGGAGCTAGCAACATTGGCGGGAAACCAAAGTGAATTAATCCAACGACTCAGGATTCAGAGTCTAGAATACCAAACTGAGTGTGTGAAATTTCCTACGCCATTTCGAGGTTGAGAAACAACAGTCACATCGCCCAGGGTAAACGATGCTTAGTAATGGGACATTCCTTTCTCTAATGTATAAGTTAAGGCTCTAAATCAAATTTCCACAGACGTTGCTTCCACTATTGTCATCAACAAAGGTGGCTGATCTTATAATGTATCATCTGAACGTTTCTATGAAATTGTAAGGAAAAAGTGACTTTTCAACAAGAATTTCCTACCTTCTCCCATTACTTTATACCAGGTCCGCCTGTCCCATTACTGTATTTTTAGCTAGAATGAATCAACACAGAAATGATACTGCTTTAGCTAGAGGTCTCAACATCTTTTCGTTCTATTTTAGGACGTTCCACAGTAAGACCTGAGCGTCCTTATACGATTAATCTGGACTGAAATGGGACAACAAAAAACCACGTACAGGTCCGTTTCAGACTTGATAGTTTTCAAATGGGACGTCCACCGGAATGCATGCATTCTAAACAATGTTTCTCACAAGATTGATTGGCTCAGTAACCTGATTTCAGCCATGAGGCTTTGATGAAGTTTGTGGGTCATTTTGACTCATTCATGGATTTTGACTCAATCATTATTTGAAAAACAGTCATTTACCTCAAAATAATTCACTTTTTCACCATTCAAGAAAGTAAAAAAATCTATTTAGTACTCTCTTATTCGGGTGAAAACGCCGAAAGCAAAATCATTAGTTACAAAACAAAAAAATCGATGCAAATTATTACACAATGGTTCCTTCCTGATTATATCGCGGGTCTTCCAATAACAGGTACTGCTTTCTAGCAACAATATCCCTATCCGAGAGTTATCGTTGCCATCGTTAGAAAATTTGATTCTGCCTGCTAAGGACCCAAAATTGAACACAAAACTCAATTTGGTGAAACAGAAAGTTCAGGGATGTATAGGGATGGAGATTGAACGGAGATAAGGCAAATTTCCCTTTGCCAGCAGTCTTTTGCAATTCACAATCGGGTTTCTGGTTTATTGTAAATCTCTGGTCTCTCTGATTTGATCTATTCAAAAGAGCGATTTGAAAATTACAAACCCTATTTTTCACCCTTTGGAAGTAATTGACTAACCAGAAGCTTCGAGGCACAACTACTCCCCAAATGGAGCACATATACCAAATTTCATCTAAGTGCCGCGCACGGCGGACGGACAAATTTTTATCCGATTTTCGGATTCTACGTACCTTGAAACGTAAACCAAAAATTTTGAGGGGAGGGTGGGGGTTGAAAAAAAAATTTTGGTTGATTCCAAAGGTTCATTATTGAAAATAATAAACCAATACTACAAAATAAACTTAACAAGAAATCAACTTGATCATCGAATGTGACCAACCGCATTTATTTAGTGCTCTATATAGGTACTATCATTATTTCTTAAAAGGCCTACCCTATTCCATAACTCATAAGAGGTACTGGTGAATTTGGTGCAAATTGGAAGATCTACCATGATTGAGTGAAAATCTGGCGTGTAAGATGCGCGCTTTTAACGGTAAGAGCAGATAAAAACAACTTCAAATTGATGTAACTTTAGTGATGGCAGAATTTTACCAACAATGAGTCACTAATTTCAGGCATTCACACTTATTTTAGAATTTTGGCTATACTTTGGTAAAATACTTACACTGCACAGTCTACTGAATTGACGCCTAATGGGTTGGTTTTATCGAAACTAAAATTTATGCATCGATAAATTCACAGAAGACCGGTGGAGCTACAAATGAAAGAAAACACGTCAAAACCTTGACCCATCTTATCATCCGAAACCCAAACGTTCCCAACACCAATATAGATCTTCCCCACAGAGTACATCCAGAGTGAAATACATTCGCTGATAAATCCTGTTACAGCTGCAATAATTCTCGCCTCCGAATGTAGGTCTGTACTGAATAGTAATCCAATAGAACGTTTTCCCTTGTTCTACGACTCCACGACAAACCTCGTCGCTCGTCTGTTTCTCTCTCGTAGTGTGAGAACCGTAGAGTATAAATTTCACCGTTTCCCCTATTATGAAAATCGGGCAACTCGCAACTTACCGGCTGAAAACTGAATGAAAACCTACCCCAAGGGAAGCGCACGTAATCTAGGAAATGGCATCAGTCGCCTCCCATATTTTCCTCCCCTCTTTTCCAAACGACTCGTACTTTTCCATTTGTCGAAAACTCTATATCCACAAATTGCATGAACGTGAGCACCCATCCTAATTGTGTTTTCAAACAATTCGATGAAATATGCAAACTGCTTTTCCTCCTCCGTTTCCCAGAGAAAAGGATTTCCCCGGAAAAACGGGGCGGGTCGGTCGTTGAAACGGGTTTCAACTTAATTGGCCGTGGCTTCACATCCGTCATCGTACTGTTACTGTTTGTTTGAGAGCTAAACGGGGTTTGTACCGATAATTAACGTCCTACAGAGGGAGCAACGGCGGTAAAAACCCGACATTTTAACAATAGCCTTTTGGTTTATCATTTTCAATAATGCACCTTGAATCGAGCAAGAAAAAAGACTCCCCCCTCCACCTATATTTAATGGTTGACGTTCCAGTGTACGGAGAATCCAAAATTCGAACTTTAAAATAAATCGTCCGTACGGGGCTTTTTCCTTAGTAACCATGAACCGATTTTGATGAAATTTGGTATATGGGCTCATTTGAGGTCTAGTCGTGTCGCGAAGCTTTTGGTAGATGTGAGTCACTTTTGAAGGGTGAAAAATAGAGGTTGACATTTTCAAAACGCCTTCGCTCGAAAACTCTTCATATAAAGGTATTGTTTTTTCACCAATTCAAAATAGAATTGAACTTTTAGAATCAAATGAGACCACCTAGAGTTCTAAAGAACAAACCGTTCGCACCCTATCGATACACTAAAGGAAAATGGCCTAATCTCCGTTCAATTTTCAGCTGACCAAATTCGATCATTGTTCGTTTCACTGAGAACAGTTTTGTGTTGTACTCTGTTGTGCGTCCTTACCAACCATGAATCAAATTTCGTTATGAAGGTACCCATGTCTCTTGGATAGCGTTATTATTGCTAGTAATTAGTATTAATGAAAATGCCGCTTTTCATGCAGACGTGTAATCTGCACAGTAACATAATAAACCATTGCGTAATAAATTGCATTTTTTTAATTTTAACAAATAACTTTATTGTTCAAAGAAACCTTAAAATTTTACCAACTGAAGAACAATTACAGATGGCATAATCTTAATGACGTCGAAAGTGTAATAAATCGTATAAATTAAAATCCATCCAATCCGCAAATAGGCCTCAACGTTCAAGTCCAAATCAGCCAAAATTTATAAGGATCAGGGAAACAACTTGATCGAGTTTTGTAGGGTTAGGATTCGATAACTTCATTATAACTTATAGTTTACTACTTATCGTTTACTACTTATCGTTTATTATAGGACGAACTTCTACAATCGTCTGCGGAGGATTCCTTCAATATTCATTCCTACACTGTTCATTCCTTTAATTCCATCAAATATGATGACAATATGATTGGGAATTTAATCACTGATTAGTAAGATTGGATTAGGCTCAGATTCGAAGGCATACAAATGATGGGTCGTCTGCGGACGGTCTAGAAAACCCTTCAAAGAATACCTACTTACCTGATAGTATTACTTTGGATTCACGAGTTAGGGGTGCAGCCCCTTTGCAGCAGCACTTTGTCGAGGCCGTTGGTGGTACAGTTACATGAGTTCCGCCTTGAGAAGGTACTACCTACTTGGGGAACTTGGCAACTGCCCTCCCGGCAAACTGCCCTCCTACCTCTTTAGGTCAGTTTAAAACCCCAGTTTGAAACTGCCCTCCTAGGCCATCTCGAGCGACTGCCCTCCCGGTAAACTGCCCTCCTGTTTTAGGAGGTCAGTTTCGAACCCCGGTTTTAAACTGCCCTCCTAGACCACCTCAAGAAACTACCCTCCAAACTTCCTGCTTCCAACTTTTGAGGGTCAGTTTCGAACCCCGGTTTTAAACTGCCCTCCTAGACTACCTCGAGCAACTGCCCTCCCGGTAAACTGCCCTCCTGCTCGTAACAGATCTCCTGTACCTATGCGACTCCTCATTTCTGGGACATGGGTCTCTCAGAAGTATAAGGAGCTGTCAATGATAATGGATCTTCAGTCACGATCATCAGTGTATATTAGGAATAAAATAATTAGAATATCAATTTCATGGAGAAATCGAGTTTTTACGCGAAAATCGGAGTTTTTTCCATTAAATCGGCATGAGACTTGAGGGTTGGATGGTGGGCAGATGGCTGGAAGGGGGTGGACTTTTGCCTCCGAGACGGTGATTTCGCTGAAATCAACAAGAAATCGCAAAGTCGACCTTACCATTAGAAAGTTGATTAAATTTGCAAGTTTTCTTGAGATTAGACAGTTTTCAGCAAGTTTTCCTGAGATCAGACAGTTTTCAGCAAGTTTTTATTGGAAATGTAGTTAACGTACCTACGTACAAGTTATTTTAGGAACTTTTTAGAAAAATTTTTAGAAAATGTTCAATGTTTAAACTGCAATTGCGATCCGTTCTTGATTATGAATGTGCTTTAGGCGTAAATCCGATAATGAGGTCAAAAGTAGAAGACATTGTTTCAAAGTGAAGAAACGTGGGTTTTTTATGGCCAAAATGTGGTTTGCTTAGCAAAAAAAAATAAAATTAAAAATCATATCTCGGGAACGGATTGAGATATAAAGGTTTGGTTGGCGGCGTTCTACTAGGCAGATTTCCAGTCTAGTTTTACCCAATTTTGGTTTATTATTTTCAATAATCAGAGGTGGGCATAATCTCATCTAAACATTACTGATACTTGATAGATGACATATAAAAGATAATCTAATTATCTCATCTTTAGATAAATTTTGTACGTCATCTATGATCTTCTTCTGATTTTCTTCTCGGAAAATCAATCATCAATCTTCGAAAGATGATTAGAAACGGTATCTAAGATTTTAGCATGAATATGCTTTAGCCGGGACCTAACTGCCGAAAGTAGCGCGATACCGATGAACTTCCATTACTAGGGAGTGATGTCCACTAGCGACCTGGTATAATATACACTCATAATACTATGACAAGAAAAATCAATAATGCAAATATTATGAACTTTAATAAATAATGCAGGACGAATGAGAGCGAAAGGGAAGAAAGTTACGAAATTATGAATTGACGTGACGTGACTTTATGAATTAATGTGACGGGGACGGAACATCGTCCTCAGATGCTGGTTCAATTTCACCGATCGATAATTAACTTCCTGGATCGATGGCTGATCGATAATTGACGTTCTAGGCTGAAGCATATTCATGTTTCTTGAATTTTAGCCGTAGACTTTAAGCAAAAGCATCTAGAGGTGCAGGGGATCTGTATATTATATTAATATATTTTGAGTACTTATATAAATACAGTCCAACTCTGTTCAAATTGTCATGTTGGTATGTACCAATATATATTTTGTATATCTCTTTGTCGGTCAGTCAATCCTCATCTGATTACAGTCAAATGGTGCTACCATCATCAAATTTGATACGTTTAAATATGCCATTCAGAAGGAAATTTACTTTTCCATATTTCTCAAGGCCCTGTTGACTATCATTATGTAATATCATAATATGTACACCCAAGAGAGGATTTTCTGGGTCACAAACCATTTTTCTACCCTTGCATTGCCCAGGAGAGTTTGTCTGTCTTTCGACGACAATTAAATTGTATAAATATGTATGTATAAATACAGGGTGTCCAAGTTTTTTATGCTAATACTTCTAGGATTTTCTTTTAACCCCCTTAAAATCCGCCTTTTTTGACTCTTAAGATTTTTTTCGTGTTTTCGACCTTACACCATTAAAACGGCCATAACTCCCTTGAATTACACTCAAACATTAGAAATAGGTAAGGGTACAGTTGGAAAGAGCGTTGAATTTCCTATAAGAATTATATCAGACCGATTTTTTAAAATAGCTTCTGGGAGAAGTGTTTTGAGCCCAAAGTTAAACTTTTTCGATTTCTACATTTCTTCAAAAATTTCAATGGCATTTTAAACCACCATTTTCGTTTTCCCAGCCATTCTTCTTGACGGAAAAAAACATCTACGTTTTCTCAGCTTTCCAATGATACAGTCATTTTTGTTTGTTGAGAAGGACATTTTTTGAGAAAATTGAATTTTTATGCGAAAAAACGATGATATTTTTCAAAGAAATTGGCGTCTCGGAGCGCGCCCGCTGACGGGGTTGGACAGCGGGAGGATGGCTGAAAGGGGGCGGGCGGGCGCGCACCGAGACTCCGAGACACCAATTTCTTTGAAAAATATCACCGTTTTTCAATTATCACTTCAATTATCAACGGTATCAAAGGACATGGTAGTGCGGGACATGGTATCAAAGGACAAGTTTACCAAACGAGGAAAGCTCCGTAAAAATACATTCTGTGTTAAAAGAGCAGTATTTGGGATCAAGGCATGTTTTGGTCTCCCGAATCAAATGGGACATTCTCTGATTAGGTCAGTCATTTTACATTGAAGAGGACTGTTTCCCCCGCAACTTTGGGCATCAGCTCCATCAGAGAATAAGCTGAGAACGACAAACGGTGCTGAAACATTTCACTGCGGTTTTAACAAGCAATTTCATACTCCCCATACTAATATCCATCTCGTGATCTCCGTAATGAAATAAGTTCAAGTGAGAAGCGACATGAAGGTAACCAGCGTGAACAAAGGTACCTGAAATCAAAAACTAATTTAACTAATAAAATCGGATGTTAGTGATAGGTAGGTAGGTACTTGTAGATTGAAGTTTTGAGATTATCTTTTTGGTTCATTATTTTCAATAATGAACCTTTGGAATCGACCAAGAAAAAAAAATGTTAACACCCCCTCAAAATTTGATGGTTTACGTTTCAAGGTACGTAGAATCCAAAAATCGAATAAAAATTTGGCCGTTCGTCCGCCGTACGCCGTACGCGGCACTTTTGCCACTTAGCATTGACCGATTTTGATGAAATTTGGTATGTAGGCTCCATTTGGGGTCTAGTTGTGCCCCGAAGCTTTTGGTTGATGTAGGTCACTCCTAAGGGTTCCAAAATCAATTTTGAAATTTTGAAAACGCCCTAACTCAAAAAATTTTGATATAAAGGTATTGTTTTTCCTTCAAA
Source organism: Apolygus lucorum (assembly GCA_009739505.2). Lineage (NCBI taxonomy): Eukaryota > Metazoa > Arthropoda > Insecta > Hemiptera > Miridae > Apolygus > Apolygus lucorum. Next base: position 50,620,582 of record CM019179.2, read on the forward strand.
TTAAGATTCTGTAGAATTTTTTGAGACCACCCGGAGCTCTGTAGGACAAACCGTTCGCTGACTACTAGAGTTTAAAGTTTGGACGTACGATAAATCAGAAACACGAGTGTGAATCGCAAAAGAGGCCTAATCTCCGTTCAAGTTGACCGAAATGCGATCGATGTTTTTCTACATGTTGGATAGTTGGTGGCTTTGCAGACGAGTGATCTATGTAGAAAAATAAAAAATAATAAACCATAGTGCATAATTTGCAGCGTTTATGCATCGGATCAGACACACCCATCAGTGTAATGGATACGAGGAAGCTATGTGCCACACCCATTTGGCCGACTTTTTTTCCTGATTCCAAACCGAGTGGGTTTCCGCCCCATGATCCCAACCATGCCACTGCTCTCTTGAACGTCGCCATTATCACTAGATTATAAAAGACTACTATACCTCACTATCATTCGTCCTATATATGGCAATATGGTTGTTCAGTTTGGGGCCTGGCAAGCAAAACTCAGATCAAACGGGTCCAGACTCAGCAAAACCGTGTGCTTCGCATTATCACCGACGCCCCTTGTTCGTGTGAAATGATGTGATACACCGCGATGTTGAAGTACCTGAGGTTGAGAACGTTATAAGGTCTACAATGACACGAAAGCAGGATTCCTTTCGATCTCACCAATCTACAGTGTTAGATACACTGCTCTCCTCATGGGACAGAACGAGACTCCCCCGACGTCTTATAGAAAACGGACCGCCGATCTAGTCGAAACCTAGTCATTCATAAATTTATTCGTGTCATTGTTCGTGTGTAGTACTGATATTTCCAGTCTTTCGTCAAATTCGTGTCATTGTTCGAGTCTACTGTTATTACTATATAGTCATTCATCAATTCGTGCCATTGTTCGTTTTTGTTAATGTTATTACTTAAAATTAATTTATCAACTTTACGTTCTTATAATGTATGTTAACGAGCTCCACTAAAAGTTACGAGGGACTGTCACTGGACAGATACCCTCTTTCATGTTCCACTGTACTAAGTACAAAAAATTACATCTTAAAATTACCACAACATAAAAGTATTTTGTAATATACAAAAAGGTAAATGAAATATTAAAAAAAAATGATCCCAATCCCGGATCCCTTATTACGTTGCGCTAATTAAAAATATTAAAAACCCACATAGGTTAGTTAATTCCTTAATTGTAAGTAAATGTAGGCAAGCAATGCCCGTGTAATCTACATTAGCTTGTTGTAATGCCAACATTATGTTTCGTGTTCTGTAGGTAAAATATCTAGTCGTGTTTGTAAGGGCTGGGAGGCCAGTTTACCGGGAGGGCAGTTGCCAAGGAGGGCACTTGCCACGGAGGTCCATTTGTAAGGACCGATTCAATGAGAGGGCCCAGCTAATACGTGGTGTGAGCAGGAGGGCAGTTTCTCCTGACGTACAGTAAAAACTGGCCTCCTAGGAGGGCAGTTTGCCGGGAATGCACTTTCACGGGGCGCACATTTGTGTTTCGGGTTGAAACTACCCTCCTGCAGGAGGGCAGTTTGCCGGGAGGGCAGTTGCCACGGGGGGCACCTGCCCTAGGTCCCCTACTTGTTGGTCTCATACCTTCTGCATTCGTATGTTTAACGTAGTGGTGGGGAAGGAAGGTCCGGGTCCGACGAGCTGATTTAATCAAATCAATACGAATTTGACAAAAAGCCTCAAAATATCCATTCTATACAAAAGTGTCAAGAAAATTAAAAAAAAAAAGAAAATCAAAAATTCTTGACATACAGCCCCCAAGTGTAAAAAAAAAGAAATCTTCACCTTGTCAGCGCCTCCATTATTAGGTGGACATTATACGTTGATTTCTCATATTAACTGCCACATCACTGGCAAATATTCAGATAGATAGGTTCCGATTACTTCCACAAATCATCTATGAACGACAAAAAACATTTTTAGACAAAGACATTCTTAAGACAACTGAAACCACTGTAGAATTTCCTATAACAATTACGGTAGTTCAAATATTTTTTTCAGCTGACCTGTTTCAGAGTGAACCAGAAGCTGAGAACTCGATACAAGTAGTAACGTAATTATTAGAAACCAAATCACGAAGTTGTGGAACCCATTAAAATAATAACAGGTATAAGACAAGGTAGTGTTTCCTAAGGAATAATCAGTTTCAACAATGTTCAATCAATTTTGAAGGTTATAACAATTTCTGAACCACCATCGTTTAAGTTGTGATTTGCTGTCCCCATCACTCCCAGGACCACAGAAATTTTAGTTTCCTTTCAACTGAGACTAAAATAGGCTGTATACTCTCTCATCTACTCTTCACCTTCGATTTTAGACTGTTTCAAATAATGAAATCGTCGAAACCATTATTCGAAATTATTGTAGTAGATGAATGGACGACTTATTCATTGACTCTATCATTTACTAATGAGTAAATACCTACCTAAACTAGTCTCACAGCAAATCTATAGAGCTGTAATTAATCCCTTATTCAATTTTCTAAAAAAATAATTCCACAACTTCAGCAATGAATCATCTATTTTCAGGGTTCTTCTCAGAACCAATTTTGAGGATACCATGATTAAAACGTCTTTTATTTACCATAATATTCACTTTCCTTAATCCCTACGACTGTGCTGAGAAACAGTTTTTAAGGCGAAGTTCTGAACTGGGAATCCAATTTGACAAAACGACCAAATCGGTCTTAATTTCAGAGTCTTAACCGCCTTCCAACGTTCATCTCTCATTTTCTCCCGGCTTCATCTCTTAGTTTTTTCTCTTTCTTACCTCTTTACCGCAAGAGAGAGGAAAATATAATGACTTTTGTTGTGAAGCTTTGAGCACAGCGATATTATGACCCTCCCACCCGGGGAGGTAGATTGGAACGGAAAGTGGGCATTCCCGAGAAAGAAACGAGACCGAAATCAGCGACTGAAGAAAAGGATCTTTGACAACGATAATTGTGCGGTAAAAACGTCCGTCGCGTCGGTTGATTGAGGAGCTGATTGGGGAGAAAAGACTATGGGTTTTCTCCTTCCGGGAAAAGTGCAAAAAAAGGTAGATTGAGAGCTGCTTCGCCGGAAAGTTTTCTCTCTCCCGTGTACCTGGCCGTAGTCGAGAAAAATAGAGAGAAATTAAAAAAAGTAAGGGGTGAATTATTAAGGGAGGAAGGAACTCATTAGCGCGTTGGGAAGTGATACCGCTTCCCTTTGGATGTTGAAAAACCCGTACAAGCTATGGAAGCTAACTAACCACACTGTTCTTTCTCCTTAGCCAAACTTTGTATTCTCATTTTCGCTATTTGTACGTAATTCGGAAGGGGTTGTGTAAATATATATATATAGATACAACAGAAGGAAAAACTTGGCTCTTACTCTCTTTTACCGGCAAACGGGAAGTCAATAAAGCTCGAATTGGCGTACCTACCCGCATTCGGAGCATAAGAGTTGCCCAAACTAATGTAACTTTTATTTGGCCGCATATCAATCAGAAATACTTCACTTAAGGAGTTTTTTCACGAAAACGGCGAAAGAATTTGAATCGTCGATCCAACGCAATCGATTCACAACTAAAATTGTCAGTCACAAGTCAGATACGAAGCCAACACTTACGTAAAGACAGACTGTTATGGAGTCACTTCTATTTCGAGCTTTTGCTTCTAGCTATTTTCTCTCTATATTTCTCTACTTTATTATATTTGTAGTCCTTTTATCGCGTTAGGTGGAAGAAGGAGGCCAAAATTGTGAGAGGCTGCGTACAACTGTATCGGCAATGTCTTCACGAAGCAGATCTTTAATGTCATTCTCGATCAAGCGCTCGTAGTCGGAAGCGGGATGAGAAAATGGATCAAGTTCTGGCAACCATGGCAGTTCTAGCGGAGAGAATGGAAAAACTGGAAAGTACCCACAGTTGCAGTTCCAAATCATCGCATATGTCGGTGGCGACTGTCAAGGAACCCTCTGGAGCACCGTCGGGAACGCTGAAGGCGCCGAGCAATCCTGTCCAGGTACTCCCAGTTCATCCGCCAGAGGTAAGCGATTGTACGACGCAATCCAAGTGTCCCAGAGTAAGTGATCTTCCTGGTTTTGTTTTCAAATCTTTTCCTTTTTTTCTTCACTGACGAAAACCAATCGATTAACACTGTAATTCCCGATACATGAAGCAAAACTCACTCCAAATCATTACATAACGGTTACTCATTTTTCTGAATTGATCAAAAAACTCAGGTGTTCCATTATTAGTACCTACCATCCGTATTTATGATAGTAAATACCATAAAATTTTGAGGGAATGGTAAGTGTTTTTCCTTGTTCAACTCTGAAGATATATTGTTAAGAAAAAATGACCCGTTATTCGTTCAAATTTCCGTGAAAGAGATATCTTAGCTATTGACATTTTATGTCTTTACTTTGGCACATAAACGAAAAAGCGTTAACAAAAAGCGTTAAGTTTGGTTTTCTGATGATTTCCGCTTACAACCAATGTGTTGCAGACTCTTATGCAAGCGTTTAATTTTAAATTTACTTTGATTGTGACGGTTATTCCTACTAAATATAAAGTTATTATCACTAAAAACAAGTTTTTTTACAATTATTGACCGACTCCAAAACCGCCGTTAAGGACGTAAGTCATGGTGTGTCATGGTTGTCCAAAATTCCTGGCTAATGAACTCGCTTTTCGTTATTATTGTAAACACGTTGGCACCAAATTATTGTAATGATTGCTCAATTTATCGTTTTAGAATGTTCCCAAATGGATTTCAATAAAACAAAATTTCCAAATTTTCTATCCTAAAACTTTGAGATCCATTAAAATATTTTCAATTTTTACTGTAATCATTGCAAATGAATCATGAAAACCATGAAAGCATCACGAATATTAACCGTGCAGGCCAAAAACAATATTTCGCCCTGACAGTTTTGATGTCCTCCATTTTAAAATCAAGATCATCGATATATTCACTACACAGGAGATTTTAAATTCGAAAGAATCATATACCTCCATTACCCACGTCGACAAAAAAAATTAAGAGAAAAAAATTCTTCAGTGGAAATGAAATATGTTATTTGTGCTACAATGGGGTCAATTTGTGCCCCGAAGCTTTTGGTCATTGTCAGTCACTTCTGAGGGGTGAAAAATATGGGATGAAATTTTCAAAACGCCCTAGCTCTACAACTTCTGGTATAATGATATTGTTTCTTTCGTATAATTAAAATAGTATTGAAGTTTTAGAATTGAATGAGACCAACCAGAGCTCTGAGGAATCAATCCTCTCATAAGGACTCAAGTACAGGACGAATAATAAAGCAGGAACACGAGTGTGAATCGCAAATTCACACGGAAGCACGGATTCACTGACGGAAGCAGTCCAAATTTCGCTTAGAATTTCATCTGATCAAACAAGATCTTTTCTTCGTTTCTTCGACTGGAGTTTCATTTCACTCAGTTGTGCTTCCTTAGCAAACAAGAAAAAAATTTCGTTATGAAGGCTTCCTGATAAGTGATAAAGATGTTTTGCACGCACGTACTAACATTGGCAAGACGTGTTCTTTGCAGGGGAGTGACCTTTAGGCACAGTGAAATAATAAACCGCTGTGTAATAGTTGTTAGCGCTTGTAAAAATAATTCTAACCTCTAAATCACTAAGTACTTATGCCAAATAAAGTACGGAGGACAATCAAAATTATGTCAGTTCAAGTAGTTCCATTGCTTGTGTTGTTATTTGTAATTATCAAACCGCAATGAGACAACCTTTACTAGCCACGTGGGGGCTATAATGTAGGCATTACTGTTTTAAAATAAGTAAAATGATAAACCATTGCATAGTAATATTTAGCGTTTATAACAATAATTCTAACCCATAAAACACAGACTATATCAAATAAAGTGTAGAGAACAATCAAAATTATATCAGTTCAAGTAGTTTTCAATGTTTTCATTTGAAATTATCAGACAGCAATGTTACACCCTTTACAAGCGACGTGGTGCCCTATCATGTAGGCACTACTGTTTTCAAAAACCCCGGATCGTTGAAAAAACTTTTTTCTCTCTGTAAAGATTTAAAAAATTAGGAATGAACCCAGGCGCTACAAACACCAAAAATTAAGCTGATGCGTCGTTACGTGAAATTGGATTTCCAGTGAAAACTTCTAATCAACTTTTCCTCCCTTTCAAACATCCTGAGTTCCACAACCCCCCTTGCACGACGGAGGAAATTGAGTAAAGTCAATAATGCGTGATAATGGGAGAAGGGTTCGCAACTGGAAACTGGAGGAAACCTGTACTATATTATTCACGTATGGCGACCCTAACGGATTCCTTAATTCCCTTCACATTTTTGTTTTTAATTCCTTCTTCATTTCTTCCGAACTCTTTTAACCGACTAATTACGTTATTTTATTATTAACCTTATTTCAGGGATCAACTAACAATTGCAGACGATTGATTGAAGAATGTAGACACTCGTTACGTTACTGAATTAATTCATACTTATGGGTAGGTATTGATCCAGTATCGATTTTTAATCGATGATTTTTAGCCCGATAAAAACCAATATTGACTCGCTTTTGATTAAAAACATGAAATCAAAAGTCTTTATTTGACGTAAAAATTTCAATTGAAAGGAATTTGTACGCCAAGTTATAACATCTTTACAATTTTCTATAAAATTTAAGTTTTCTATATTATATAAAAACATGATTACGTTATTAAAACTCCTTCGTGTTTCTTATTTTTCTGATTTATAACTTATTTATCAGGTACCTACTATAGTAAAGTGTTTCGCAAAATTCCGGACTCCATTTATGACATTTGAATACGATTATTTTTCAATACATTTCGACTTTTTTTCTCTAACTGAACTGTTTTGCGATCCGAACTGTTTTACCTTTTATAAGGGATGGTTTTGTTGTTTTTTTAGCGCTCGTGTGCTGGTGTTCTAGTCGGCTAATTCGTTCTTGTCTCGAATCTTGAGAATTGTTTACGACTTTAAGCCCGAATTGCATGTTTGCTTGGGCCTATATGGATTTGTTTTTTTGAAAATGCACAAAGACGTGCTATGCAAAGACGCCAGAAAAAGAATGTTGATTTGAAGCACTTCAAGTCGGAGATACATCCATTCAAAGGCCCCCACTGCCACGGCTTCTCCTTCTGGGGGCTGGTCTACACCACACTGGACAGACTCACACCTCCCGCTCGGTGATTATCGATGGTACTCTCATAGCAGGCAAGGCTCTTAATTCAACCTTTGCCTGTTCACTCCCCAATATGACAATGTGAAATAACGACGTTATCTTAGCCCCGATCGGGAAAATTTGAATGCAGGTATGTGGAATTTTTCTCAAATAATTTATAAAAATTTGGGATCTTCAAGTAGAATTTTGTTGCAGGTCGTCGTGAAAGCTTTAGTAGCATTTCCAGAAGCTCGCTTTGACATGGAAGAAGCAATTAACTTGCAGCGAGAAGTGTATAGAGTACTCAGGGGGTGGGTGTTGTGAGCATATACCTACACGTGCGGATGAATTCAATGTGTTGCATCGTAATTTCCTCACTCGTCTTTCACAATGTACATCTATGTACATGCATGAGACGTTTAGATACTGCACTAAAATTTGTATACAGTTGTACATTTTATTGGCTTTTATGTGCCCCTCGTTTTCTGCCTGTAGTAGTCCAAGCAGAAATCCTATACAAAAGATGCTTGCTGTGCATAACGGCCTTACCCACATTCCAGCCACCCACTGCCGTGAAGGATTTCGAAAAATCAATGCACAAAGTGAGTGATTTCGTCCTGGCCTAATAGTGGTCCTGTCGGGGGAGTGTAGCGGCGTAAGGAATTTCATTAGCACGGACTGGTTGGGAGTGTAGTGCCTACTTTTTTCGAGTCAGGGAGTGTAATGGTTGGACGCCCTCCTTTGTTTTGAAGGGTTTGAGAGCAGTTCATGTTTTGGAAGACCTGTTCTTCCCCCTATGAGGAATCACTCCCAGCCAAAAGTAAATGTGATAGATGAAATTCTCCTGAACCACAAACATATTATTACTTGTCTCACGAGGTAGATAACTAGATGACCATCTTACTATTCTGTTATATTTCACCTTGTAAGGCATAACTCGGTTGAAGGTCCTTTCAGTTTAAATCCACCTTCCAGAAAAGTATACTAAGGGCTCGAAACTCATTAAAAGTTTCGTCAAACCGGTCGCTAGATTATAAAACCTGAGGCAGTTTTTGGATTCCCAACAAGTTTTCATGCCTCGAGAAATGTTCAGTTAGTATTACCATTTATTCAAATGGTTAATCAGAGAATGTGGGAATATAATCATAATAGTATGGGATTATACGAGAGGGCATTAGTACTAATTGGATGGACACCGCGATCGAGGGGGTAATTACCACGTAACCTTAAAAATTGATAATTAGGAACACTTTAGCTGAGGACCGCCAAAGGAGCCACAGCACGTGAAGAAGGACGATGGAAACAACACAGTCAACTAACAACTGATAATATTGAGCAAAACCATCACGAACTTGTAGTAATTGTATCTCCAAATTAATGAAGCAAGGGGTATTTTTTCAATTCTTTTCCATCAAGAGGTAATATTGATACAATTTTCTCAGTGTCGTAAGTAAATGATGATAGAAAATTCCATAATTATGCAACTCAAACAGCTCAATAGCTTCGGAGCCCGTACACGAAACAAGATAGCTTCTTCAGGTGATCTGAGGCATGAGACCGTCCAGCCACGGGAACTCAGCAGACGCAGCAAGGCTCTCTGTGAAATTTCAACTTTCTTGAGCTGACACAGCTGATCAGGGAGGAGGGAGCTGAAACCAGATGATATCTGGTCCCTTGCCTGGTAATTGAGATTATTCCCTATTTACGATAGTGTATGGTCTAACGATCTGATCCAAGATGTGTGGAAACCAGCGGTCATCGGTCCAACGAAATTAGAACTAGAGTTTAGACGTAGTTCCTGTACGCATTGACACCTCAAAATTCAGAGCAAAAAATTATCAAAATCATACTTCTCTCTTTATCATAATGTACGTGTATAATCATTTATCATGAAAACGCTGAACCGGTGTAGATCTAGGAAGCTGAGGTGGAACGTTACGTGTATTCCAACTTATCATACATAAGTAAACAGGTTCTATTTGACTAGGCCACAGATGTTCAGGGATAGACCAACTGATGAATGCATAACACTTCCTGTAACAGGAATAGACTAGTTCGCCCAACGGATGATGAAGACCACAACTCGTTATGATTACGACCTCCAGTTCAAGATAAAGGGAAGTAAGGGCAATCTCTGAGGGCTTCGCCAACTTTTGTTATTAGATTTCAAGTTTGATAAAGTTGGCTTTTCGCGGCCTCGAGCCAGACACTCGGAACCCAGTAGCACCCCTCCTGTCTATAAGAGGAAAATATCCAGTCACGTAAATAGAAGGACGTGTATTGGATTAGCCCTTCAAAGGTTTTCCTCGCTGACTCTAGGAATACGCTCCGGGCTACATTAACATCATTATAGAAACGTCAAGCAACGGAGTATTTACTCTGAAAGCTTGAGCCGTCCAGAAATCACGGAGCGTAAATATAGGAATTAGCTCCTGTCGGTAGGAGACCACCAGCAAATTAGACCTTCCCCGACTTTAGTTTGGGTTCACTCCAAATAGATAGGAAGTACTACATGTATCACAGAACTTTGACCTCAATCGATATTCAATGAAAGGCTACTGTCAGGTAGAAGACTATTTGGTCTCGAGAGTCCATTTTTATGAGATCCGTTCAAAGTTTTTGTAATAGATTTTGATGAAGTCGCAGTAAAGTGACTACCTACATGCCTTGCAGTAAAATAACCCCCAGGAAAATTTATGAAACTATCAACTAGATTCCCATTCCACCGGGGACGATAACACCTCTTTTGAACGTCATTTCAACTCATCGTCACTTCCAATTTAGAGATAATATAAATTATGCTAGTATTCAAAGCAACAATGGGGGAAAATTATAACTTACTACTGTCAGCCACAGAACGCAATGGCGGATGGAGCGCCAGGACGATTAGACTGGTATTTGACGTCATTCTCCTTTTATCGAGAGAACCGGTAGATATGAGAACTGGTGGCCCACCAGAATTGTTAAACTTTTCCTGGGATTTCACTCAGAATAGACCATCCAGACCACAGGAGATCGTTCAAAAACTCAGCTTATTTAGCTCAAATTTATTCTTACACAAATAATACAGATCAACTTAGATTTAACAAAGCAAGGAAGATATTCGTATTTACCACCTTGGATGTAAATATGAAATTTCAAGCGTAATATTGCAAACCGTAATTTTTCACGGCTTTCAAATCATTTGTTCTCTTGGATCATTCCTTTTTAATCTCTGTAGTTCCTTCATTTTATGGCTTTTTGACTTTTAGGTTTGACTCCCAAATTTACAACGAAAAAGTTCAGATAGCTGGTGTTATGAAAGTAATGATTTCGTTAAAACAGTTGGTTATTCTTATTCGTTATTCTTATTAGTTGGTTATTCTTATTCTTATTCGGTTATTCGTCGTAAAAATGTGCAATTTGAAAATGGCCAAGAACTACCTGAAAACCATACTTACTTTCCAAAACGAAAAATGATTCATCTTGAACATTGATCAAACTACAATGCCTCTTTCAGAACCTACCTGCGATACCGATATTGTTCGGTGAATTTTTACCATTATCGATGCCTCGTGCAACGACGGCCGTAACCGTATCAACTACCAATAACCACGGATTCGGTAGTCCAATCGCTCCAAGGCAAATAGGATGACGTTCTGCTACACCGATACAATAACCGTCCAGATTGGTCATGAAGATGGAATCTCAACGTAGACGGTTCAATCTCACTCCATGCCTGTTTAAAGGTAAATATGTCGGGAAGCAAATCCAATTTGGTTTGACATCCGATCAAAGGAGCGTCGCTTATGGATATTCGGTCCCCCATCTCCACCCTAACTGCATATCAGATGCCCTCGTCCCGTCAAAACGCTATCCCAGCCCTCCAATCTCCGCCATTACAAGTTGTTTTCCTTCACAATCAATTTACCAAAGAGGTTTATTTGTGCCAATAGAAGGTGTTCAAAACCGCAGATTCCGAGAAAAGAAAACAAATATGGGAGAATCAGTGTTGTCCTATGTAAAATTTACTATCACTCAAAGAGGCATTTTTTCAAACTTCCTGCTCGAAGTTATCATTAAATTTGGAAGACTCGCCGAATTTCTGTCATGAACACCGGATACTAACCATTTAGGAGATATCTGTGTTTTGAAAGCATCACTCACAAGCTAATCCGCGTTTCGTCTACCAATGGCAGATCCTCTCAACAGTTCACATTCTTTCGGGTGCTTCTTATTACCTACTCGAACAACCACTCTTCGACACTATTTCTGAAAAACTGAAACTGTACAGAGTTGAATCGTCGAAGCAGCGTAAAAAACTTGAGTTTCAGTTAGGGGACTCATTACATCATCATCATTTCTGGGAGAATCATGCAAAATGGGGTTATATAGGTATATTAGGTTGTCCAATAAACGAGAAACTTCTACTGAGATATCAACAGTTTCGAATGACTTAGCTAGATACATACCGGATAAAGGGCCCAAGGTATCTGCGGGAGCGGATTAATCCCTAATTATTTACGAAGGGTTTCCCATTGGTACTGGAGGTTCCGATCAAGTTATCCCCTAGAATGGGAGGCGACGGTGGGCCATCTCAAGTTATCCCCTAGAATGGGAAGCGACGGTGGGCCATCTCAAGTTATTATCAACTCCTAGATAATCCTAATTTAATGTAACGAATTGCAAGGGGGCGAAAGGGGTAGGCTTGGGAGCGTGTTTGCTGCTAACTTTGTGCCTCCACCACCTATAGACTCGCAACTCCTGTTATAACCAATATACCAAGGTACTCCTATTGACTGGTGTATTGCACACTCAAAGTCAGCGAGACTTCCGTACATCGTAATTATCAATGAAGAGTGTTGTGATCCGAGGGCGTTGATAATCGTGATTAGTGTCAGAATGATGATCACGATGACCAATGATACCATTATTTCAGCAACAAAACTCTCAAGCTAGAATCTCAGCGGCCTTCAATAAAAATTGGTTGAAAAAGTCTTTAAAGGTATTGCAATGGCGTCGAAACTGTTACTTATTAAAACTATTTAAAATATTCAAAATTTTCTCCATGTAAATGTCTCTTGGAACAATCTAAAAAAAATCGTAGATACGATGTTTTTCACTCTGTACAATAATTCGAGCTTACAGAATATCCAAAACTGTAAATAATACCTGAAGAAAAATATAATTTCCCAAATCGCTAAAAATCGGTAATGGTGAGAACTGGAGACGAGTATCGTCGGCAACACCGGGCTCTATTGTGGAGATATCAGAAGGGGTGTGTTTAGTTGACCCTACGTCTTCCTACTCAGAGGAGGGAACGAAGTAAACTCACCTCAACTGGCCTACTGGTTGGAGAGGTCAGTTAACCTGATTTTCACGCCTAATGCGGATTATTTGCAGTCATCAGACGCTCTCGCTAATTTTCTTAGTGAGAATTATCGATTTTATAATGATTTTTCTGCAGGTTCTTCTATTGGAGGATCATCCTGATTTGGAGGATCGACAATGGAGAACGGAAGCAATGTTTTACCCTACTACGCTCACTTCAAGCTAATTGACTTATTCTTGTAACATATCACCATTTAATCACTCAAAATGGACTGTTTTAGGAGAACCCCTGATGGATCTTCTTATTTTTTAAGCTTCCCAAATTGTCCCAGTTTGAGGCAACTTTCATCTACTAAAAATCAGTCAACCTGGCTTTTTCCAAGTACTGGAAATATCGAGCTTTCCAGAAAACTTCAGAAGAACCAAACAAGGTGTTGGATACACAATCTATTTAATAGCGGTGAATCGCTAAATAGGCCTCTCTTGTATACAAGTTCAAATTCAAAACACAAAAATTGAAGTTTTTTTGGCAAAAAGGGGAATCTTCTAAAGTACCTATACCAAACTAATTAAAATTATAAAAAATTGTACTACATAATATTTATGTTTATTATTATGATGCATGACGAACTTTCGGCTTCATTTCAATTGCGATACTACTAGAATTGCGATTCCAGGTAGGTAGCTACAGTGTTGTGAGGAGGAAAAAGCGACTTCCTCCTAATTTGCACTTGTAAGTAAGAGTGCCGCAGAGCACGGGGTGTAGGTTAGACTAATATATCTTGCGTTACCTCGTTAAAAAGTTCACCGTAACAACCCAAACTCTCTGCGCTTCATCCAACTCCTTCCTTGAAACTACTTGAATCCCCGAGTAGGCTGGTTAGTGGCTTCATTCTTTCCTTAAACTCAATTTTGTAAGCTCTTTCTACCCCATTCTCTGCATCGTCCGAGATTTTATAATAAGAGTAGACACCTCTGGGATTCGAGAGCGATCGCTATCTTTGCCCATTTTTGAAACCGTTGGACACTTTATTCTAGAACTGAAATAAACGGTCATGGTAGTAATTTTGATCTTATGCACTGACCTTCGTAGACTTCCAGAACAATGTTCACCCATATCCGGAGGTACAAAAAATTCTTACCATCGCCAGCACTCTGGTCTGGGTGTAAACCAAATTCACCTGTACCACGAGGTACGTCGAACTGAGAGAAGATGCAAATAAGCTCGGAACAGTTCTTTGTACTCCTATCACGAAGTTCCCCAGCCTGTTTAAATAGGGGACATAATCATCTGACTTGAACGCTGAGTACCACACGAATGGTATGCGACTACCCCAAAGGTGTCCCACAAGTCGAAGGCAAATCCTAGAAGCCGACCTCTTAATCCCTGATAACAAAATCTGAGGATCACCAGCTTTGAATCAACATCATTCAGAAGCTGCCGTGATGGGTACCTACCGATTTGCTGCGTTACAGGAATCATGCCAGGCTTGACCAGTAGTAATTTTTAGGTCCCAACCCTGATTTGGTGACAGGAAACGAAGGATCCCCGTTCAGTTGCGCCAGTAAATTCTCCTAAGTTCCCAACGATTGATATAACGTTCGTCTCTTTCTGAACCAAACAACTTAGTTCAGATTGCAAAAAAAACCAAGTTAAATTCTTCCGAAATCATAAAATTGTAACCACAAAATCCTCTCCAGTTTAGAGTGTAAGTACAGTACATAAATCGTGCTGAGTTAAAAATTATTTTATTAGTGTTTTTCCAAGTATCGTTTCAGAGCATTCCGAACATCATCGCTTGTGTATGTTTGCCAGTCTGTGGTCAATCCTTGACACAGGTTTAAATCCCATTTCCATAGTAGTTTGAAGGTGGGCCCAAGAAGAAAGCACATTGATTTCTTCAAGATCACCAGAACCAAATCAATAGGAGCCTCGGTAAATTATTCTGGAAAATCGACACCAATGGGAACAGATTATTTCAATCGGGCTGACATTTCCAAATTTTTTAAACCTTCGTTGTTGGTGAAGTTCTTGTATCCCATCAGAAAATTGATAACTACTCGGGTTAATTTGATCTTTTTTGCATTTCATTATTTGTCCATGTTATTCTTTGTGACGGAGCTACCTACCCAACTAGGCAGACAATTAGAAAACTTAAAAGTCCTTTCCGTCCTTTCAACTAGTTAAGTTCCTATATTGAGAATAATATTTCGTTTTTGGTACGAACTACTTTTGGTATTAACGCAGATAAAAAGCCTCATCAAATTTTGTGGACAAACGCCCTTTAAATGTTGAAAACTCTCTCTGTTCAATTTCTCCCTTGCGAGGGAAAAACATTGAATCATGTTTAATGTTTTTCCCTCACAAGGGAGAAATTAGATTGCCGATCACTCAGCTGATCAGTGACCACTCAGGCGCCTTCAGCATTCTCCATTGACCCTGCTTCTCAAATTTCAGCTTCCTGCGTTCAACAGGAGAGAAAATTTCTTTGGAGCTCACTCAGCTGACCAGTGACCATCTTGGTACAACTAGACCCCAAATGGAGCCGATATAACGTGGTAACTAAGAAATCGGTCCGTGGTAACTAAGAAAAACAACGTTGCAGATTTGCGTGTCGGAATTCACAGAACGACCCCCAGCCCTAAAACATTAAACATGTTAAAAACAAATGTTTTTACAAGATAGGTATAATTAACAACAAACCACCACGAAGTTATTTTTAGAATTACAAGGATGCTCCTTTACTAACGAATGATGAAGTGCAATGTTTGTGACCGTCATTCTGTGGAATGGCTGTGAGGTAGAGTAGTTTCCATTGAACTCACCAACCCCAACTAGGTTAGTCCCAACTACAGAGACTAAACCTAGTTCCAACCTCCCAATAAACTCGCGACCCGTCGAAAATAACGTTCTCCGTTCAGCTCACCGTGAAATTCTTACGGTCTCGTAAAACAGGAAAAAACACATAAAGTTTTCGAGCCCCAACAAAAGAGAAGGGAAACATCATAATTCCTCCTAATTCTTCTCCATGAAGGGGGTTAGAAACTCGAAAAAGCCTTGCAAAGTCCGTTGTCGGGGAGTTTTCCGTTTCCCAAAAAGTGCTTTATGAAGCCGTTGGGATGCCAAACCGTATGTAAACATATATGTTCCTCTTTCCGTTTCCCCCCGTTTTCTCCTCCACCGTGATCTTTCCATCTCAGGTTTTCTCCCAGTTTTCTCCTCTCTCTTTAGTCACCACTTTTCTCTGTTTGCCCCCTACTTTCTCTCACAGATGCCTCTCGTTTCCAAAAACTCCGTCACTTTCCGAGTAATTAACCTAAGCCCTTGCCCATTCTCTCCGAAAACTCTTGGCTTCCTCCACCCTCCGCGACTCTACTCAATTTTTCCTTCTCCTAAAACTCCAGAAACTCGACCCCCTCCTTCATGACCGAAGGGCCAAAACTGGACCTCCTCCTTCCTCCTCGGTCCAACTCTTCCCATCTCAAACCTAAAACAACTGACATATCTCCCAAAACTTCCCACCTCTCACCCCTCATCAACTATACTTCCGCCTCAGTGTTTTCGCCACCTTGGAAGTTTCCCGTTTAATTTTCAGTTCTTCTCCGCCCTGACACCTTTTCCCTTTCTAACCTCCGGTTAACGACCTGACGTAATTATCCCAGGTTTATATTATCTCCCGAATAACCCACCCACCAAATTACGTACTCCTGCTTGGATATGCTTTAACGACTCAAAACACTCCCTGAAACACTCTTTTCGAGGTAAAACCCTGTCAAGTAAAGACTGGAGAAAACTTCCTTTATTCCAACTTTTTTCGCTAGTAGTAAAATTTTTACGAGTGGTAAACTGGGGTTTTTTCCCCCGCTTTCCGGCCCTTGAGGCGTAAGTTAAGTGTTTGTTCGAGTGAGGGTAAAAGGAGGCTCGTGAGAAATTTACGACCTTTGAATAGCCAAATCATGTTACTTTGGTATCGTTGTCACGCAACGGAGTAAAAATTACTGCAGAGTTAGTCATTCAGAAAATTCTTCTCTACTTCTTGTATTCTGAATTTCTTTGCTTTTTTCAAAATAACAAGTAACATTAAAAGAGAAGAAAAGAGTGGAAGAGGGAAATTGAGGACGGAAATGGAGTTGAAGTTTGAGAAGTTGAATAAAAAATCACTGGACGTACGAGAAACCGGTTGATGGTCAACATTATTTATCAATCTGAAATGCAATAAATAAGTGGAACTCATTCATTTAAGACAGGAACCGATAGATGGTTCTAAGACATAAAATAACCATGTGAATAAAAGAATACCTATAATTATCTCTTCCAAGGCATGTCGTTCTCTGAAGCAACCACCAGAAATTAATAATTTTGCTTCCGAGTCTACCATGGTAGCGGAAGCTTTGTTTTCACTTTTCAAGGACGAAAAAAAAAGTTCTCCAAAATCAAAATTTTCACTCGCGTTTTGCGTTTTAGACCTTTCTGAACAATTTTGGTTCCGTGTCTGTGTGTCTGTCATGAATTCCTTGTAACGCGCATAACTATACGAAGTTATTGTCTGATTTCAATGAAATTTTCAGGGATTGTGCGGGTTGGTGTGTAGACGGTCCCCTATGAAAATCATCATCCTCGGACTGATAGAAGCGACTGCGCATGCGCAAACGTGAATTCCTTGTAATGGCCATAACTTCTACATTTTCCATCCGACTTCGATGAAATTCTCAGGGATTGTGCGGGTTGATGTGTAGACGGTCCCCTATGAAAATCATCATCCTCGGACTGATAAAAGCGACTGCGCATGCGCAAAAGTGAATTTCCTTGTAACGGCCGTAACTTCCACATTTTCCATCCGATTTCAATGAAATTTTCAGGGATGTTACAAATTAGAGTTTAGATGGTCCCCTATGAAAATCATCACCCCCGGATTGATAGTAGCCGATGCGCATGCGCGAACGTGAATTGCATGTAACAGACATAACTTCCACAATTTCTACCCGATTTCGATGACATTTTCAGGGATTACGCGGATTAGGTTGTAGATGGTCCCCAATGAAAATCAAGGCCTTAAAATTTACAGTAGCCTCTGCGCATGCGCAAACGTAAAATCCTTGTAACAGCCGTAACAGTGGCGTGTGAGGTGAGGATCTCAAACCCCATTCAACCATCCCCTTGATAGGTCAGTCAGCAATGCTCTGGATTACCATTCAGGAGTCCCAGGTTCGAATCCTAATCAACCTAAAAATTTTGTGATCCAATCACTACCGCACTTACATTTTTCGTCCGAATTTGATGAAATTTTCTAGAATTGTCCAGATTAGCGTGTAGATGGTCCCCTATGAGGGTAGTGAAAGGTACTTAGAGATTGGTGTTTTCAGATTAACTACTATGCATCGGATCATCTATATAATCGGGTTATGGATACGAGGAAGCTATGTGCCACACCCACTTGGCAGACGTTTTTATGTCCAATCATAAATTTTTACAATATCCATGTCAAGCAAGATATTACAGCACAACTCCTCTACAAGACCTGGAAATACGAGTTGTTTTCTCTCATCTCAGGAGAAATCAGATAAAACTGAAATAAGGATTCCTATAGACGATCTCGATACATATTGTGAACTATCTTATTTTCGAAATTTTCATTATTCTTTGAAAGGAGTTTTTAGTAATAGTGATTTTGATATGAAAGTTCTCCTTAACGGATATAATTAAAATAAGAACAGTATGAAGAATTTCATAAAAGGTTTTCTCGATAAAAATTATATACAATATATAGAATATGAACACGTTAAACAATTACCTATATAATATGGTTGGATTTAATGCACATGATCTCATTGCACCAGGAGAGATGCTACTGAGATACAATTCGAATGGATTGAGAGTAGGTACTTGAAATTGAAAATACAATTTTGTATCTTCTAAACAAAGTGTTTCTTGTCCATCATGAAACTCCAGGTAAGTACTACTACAAAAACAAGTGGTTTTAAAATGGGCTTGTGTACGATGTTATCCATCTTTTGGCAGGTCTGAATAAAAACGACTTCAAAATATGGACCACTTGTTGGTAAAAAGACGGAGGGTAAAAAGAAGGGTCTACCTTTCACGAATATACTGTTTACTTTCCTTGCTTCGACCAAAAAGTCAAAGGAAAGTATTGTAAGCGGCATAATATATAAATCTTTCAGAATTGGTCAGATACCTCCTGTAAGTTTTCTGTGATCAATTCTGTGATTCATACGTTGAATAATAAATATTTTTATTTTTTTAGGTACCAACTGTTTTGGGAGAGACAAAATACCTGGGAATTGAGACAGTGTACAAAGAGCACAAATCAAAAACTGCCAAGTTAAAACGTATAATATACGTATA
Organism: Apolygus lucorum; assembly: GCA_009739505.2. Classification (NCBI taxonomy): domain Eukaryota; kingdom Metazoa; phylum Arthropoda; class Insecta; order Hemiptera; family Miridae; genus Apolygus; species Apolygus lucorum. The sequence continues at coordinate 50,639,429 of CM019179.2, forward strand.
TTATACAATTTATGTTTCTGGGGCATTCCCGGGAGAATATACCTGCTGGGCTGCTAACATGCTGAGGCAGACAATGTGGTGGTGAACTGGTCCTTCAGCTGTCCAAAGAGGAAGAATCATCATCGCTCGCCATGGCTCACCCATGAGAAGTTATAATTACGTATACATCAGAAACCTACTGGAAAATCTGTTTTATTGTATCACCAATTTTCTCACCGCCTCTACACCTATCCTATGGCTCGTTTAGTACAGTAGGTACCTACCTATTAACTATCAGGATTACAGAAGAAGTAGACTTGATGGATACAGTTTGAGAAAAAATATACACCTCATGATTCCATTAGGTACACCTATACTAATTTTTAATTGATATTGATTTTCATAAGGGTTAGAATTTATGAGTTACAGGAGAAACTTGACTAACACTACATAAGTATCTTCCTAAACAATGGTGGACAATCATTTTTCGAGTTAATTTGAGGCAACATCCACTCCCATCATGGTGGTTGAAACACCTGTGCCTCAAAGTGAAGGCCAGCATTTTTTGTTTCCAAGTTTCTGCTGTCTAAAACCATACACCTTGTGATCATCGTCATCATCATCTTCCATACCACACACTGTGTGATCACACGAGAATCCTCGGACATGTAAGGCCACAGATTACAGGAGAGAAGTTGGGTAAGACCATTGTGGACTATCCGCAGGTCTACACGGATGTGGATCCAATGAAAGAAGTGAGAATCAAATTGTGTGAACATAAGGAAACACGTGCGCGAATGAGCCTAAACCTGTATTTCTAGAGTTGAAAAATACAATAATATAATACATAAATAAAAGAAAGATCAGAAACAGAACGATGAAAATATACCACGCCCTGGCCTCTAGCGGAAGACCGACGAAACTAACGAAAGCCGGTACAGAAGTGTCGGGTGGGGCAAATCAATATAACAAGGATTGGAACAGAGAAGTCCCGCTTGGATGCGCTAGTGGCGGCCATGTAATTCGTATTATCCATACAAGATAGTGAAGCATCGAAAAGTGAAAAGAAGCAAAACATCCAACATTATTACCATCACAATAGTCAACAACTTGAGGGGCCTCTCGCGACTCCCGGGAGAGAGGATAGGAAATCAAGTTTATCACCGCCAGTGTTAATTTCGTCATTCCACCATGAAAAAAATGCCCGGAAGTTTGAAAACCTACGAGTTCATTTCTGTCTACCTCCAATGAGCAACAGCCGAGCCGCAGGAGAAGTGAATTCAACATTATCAGAGAAAGATCCATAATAGAGCTGGCAGCATTGGAAATCGAAAATTTGAAAAGTAAAATAAAAAGAAGTGAAAAGGATAAGAACGTCGAACGAGTTCTTGAAAGATTTCTGGAAGCTAGAGAAAACGATTTTCCAATCAATGGATGATTTTAAAGCTCGGTGCTTTTGTCGCTGGAATTAAACGAGAATATAATTAGTATGGGGAACATTTGGAAACAAGGAGGTGGAGTACAAGAAGTAGCAAATTCGTGGTTGAGAACCACATGGTTCGAGTTACAGATGCATTACCAGCCTGTATAGTGGGACGAAACCATACTGCATTCCAAGTCTCAAAACGCACTGAAAACTGATAATGAAGGAGAAGGAAAGGCGAACGGAGAGCAGCTGACAGTTTTGTGCTATTCCAGTATATTGGGAAAAAAGAAGAAACTGCTAGTACTTAGTTTGGAAAAGTGATCAAGTTACAGATATCTAGTGACGGGAAATGGACGGTCCATGCTTGAAGAGCAGGAGGGCCTTTACAAGTGATATCTTGAACGATGGATTACTTCAGTGTGACAAACATTATTGCGAGGCGTTTCAGTTTTGACTGATGATGATCCGTTACATAAGATCGTACGTTAGTTTCGGTATATCAAAATCGTATTTCATCAGCCGAATAAAGCCTCGTTAGTACAGCCATGCACACAGTGTTATAAGAGCTACAAGGAAACGATACCGACTGGAAATTAGGAAAATTATCTGTGCAGCGATTCACAAAGTGGTCAAACAAGAGACTTCCTCTAACAGTCTACTAAAGAAGTTCTTCACATGATTCACGAAGCATGGAGCAACGTCTCCAACGGAACCATAAGAAAACGTCTCGGAATCAACAGACCAGAGTTCATGACGAATCAACACTCTGAAACTCCACAGAATCCACCAAAAAACCTTTCAAGTTAGAAACAGACTGTGATCCTTCAATGACTGGATCCCCTGAAGAAATCATTTGCTCCACAATCCGGAAAATAGAACTCAGGAGGAAACTCTAACGTGGCATCTTCACATCCTATATCACTAGAAATGACGGACTCACGAGTTATTAGAAATACAACTGAATTTTAAATAGTGATTTGGTGCTCTGTAAACAAAAACAGCTGAAGAACTAAAGAACAGTAAGCAAGAAGTACCACCCTTCCAGAACCAACTATTTAGGTGTGCAATTACCTACTTTTCACACTACCACCTATCACCATCTTGAAAAAATGTGCGCTTTTTATGCACACCAAGTTCATTCAGCCTCAAGGCAGGGGAGTTGAAGGTCAAGGCTAGGAATTTAACCCCCTCCCCACCCCTTCACCCACTACAGAGGCTTGCAATCGCGCCTCTTGCCCTCAAATCCTGGAAACGAGAATCCGACGGTTACCTAGGAATCAAGTTAGGAAAGTTCTGAAAATTTTGTGTAACGTAAGTGGCCACAAAGCCCTGTTTTTGGAAATTTTTAAAATTTCGACAATTCTTTTTGGAGCAGCGAGCAAAAAAATCTGCACACTCTCTAAAACAATTACCCACAATTCTAAAGGAATATTGAAGAGAAATCCGTTAGTGGATTTAAAATACTTCACTCCGTTCTCAAATGAGTGGTAATGATTTCGATTCATTGCCCCAATAATTAAACGAGAAACCACAGTATTCTTTATTTTCTTTCAGTGCCCACAAACTACTTAATCAATAATCCAATGTATAGAGCGAAGACCAAGGTAAATACCTCCTGTGGATGGAAATGGTGGCATTGATTTATTTAGAAATTCATGCTGCTTCATCCTTGTAAGAAATTAACGAAGCACTTAAGGTTATTACAGAGGGGAAGAGCAGGTCTGTCTGCCTTTGTGTCAAGTTTCATCAGATTTTCTGTTAAAAAAAAACTCCAGGCCAGTTTATAGGCTATAGGAGAATGCCCACACATCCTCCTTCTTCATTCCTCTCTCGGTACTTATTGATTCCTTATTACAAAGTTCGAGAAAGCAAAGTTCGTACCCTTTCACTACTTTTTACGAACGCGGTCCAAACCATTGAGTTATGCCCATTGCTATTTTGTAAAATTTATAACGACTAGGTAGAAACCGAAATGTCACAAATAACTTTCACGATCAAGGTTTGATAGTTAATCTTACTCTAATCTTAGCACAATCAACCTCGGTATACAACTTAGTAATTACGATAAAAGAAAAAATAAGAAAAGCAGATGCAGCTGAATTCAAAAAGAGAGCTGGAATGAACTAAAACCATAGACACGTTTCAAAAAAATTTATTGCTTAGGGTTATTGGGAAGTGAATTTCATCATAGGTAGTATCATTACTAAGTCAATGATAATTAGAATAAATAATTACAACAATAACAAGAGATCTACGATGGAAGTTCAATATCAAATTTACATTTGAGTAAAGGTTCACTAGATATGAGTACTAGATAGGTACAATGTAGCTATTTTGGCAATAAATCACATAATCGCAATCACTTTTTGTGTTTTGGTCACAGTATTGCTGTATTTTTGCTAGCTACGATACATTCAATAATTAAATATTTTAACCTAAAGACTCATAAAGAATGATGTTAATAACACAGGGGGTAGGAATTTTAATAAGGGAGTATTGGATGAAATCTCATTTGCACTTGAACACCTGAATAAATACATACGAATCGAATATTAAAGAAGAAAATCAAGTTCAGATTAATAAATTCGGATCATTTATGGAGAATATAAAATGTTATGTATGACAAGATGTGTAAATATAATTATGTACTTAGCAAAAAACCTTCAGCCAAACAATTTCATAAAATATTGAAGTATATTTTGATCGAAAAATACACGTTGGTCCTGTTTTTTCATGATAATGAACGTCGTAAGTGAATCACAAAATACAAATATTGAGGTAGAATATCATGGAATGTATGAATGTAATTTCGTACACAAGCCTTGAGACATGTTATTTGCAGCTTCCTTGAGGATTATCATTTCGCATATTGATTAAGGTGTAGTTTTTTTCGCGATAAATAATTGTTTGGAATAGAAATTCAGAAGATATTGGAAATGAGAGACGAAGATAATGAAGTAATGATGTTCAATGGAGGAAATTAAATGGGAAACTTTACTGAAAAGGAGAGGAATCCTATTACGCGGTAGATGTGACCCACTGAGCAAGCTAAAGGCCTAAGCAAACGGAATAATTCATCAAGGTGTAATGAGATAACCCCCGTCCCTCCTAAGATAGAGTTAATATTCCGAAGGGCTCACACACCTGCCTACCTAAGTATGCATTGAACGAACCAAGATAGGAGACATTGTTGTGGACCAGGTAACGCATTAGCCAATAGCAAATTATGTAGTTAGCTATGTGTACCTCATAAGACGCCTCCATTTATATTCACAACGGGACTATCGAAGATGAGCATGGATGAGGTATTCCTAGATCGACTACCTACATCCAGGAACATATTCGTGGCAAATTTACCGTTTAAACAAGACATTTTAGAACTCACTTTGTAGAACGAAATGGAGTAGAATTTTGTAGCCCCATTGTGAATCACCTTTTAACCCTCGAGCACTGGCGGGTCTTGGACGAAGCTATCAACCTACGGGCGGTACTCCATACCGCCCTCACCGGAATTTACTCTTAAACTGATTATAACTTATTCTGTTCAGTGTTTTGAGGCCAAATGAAATATACCACGCTATTCAGCATTGAAAAATCTATGAAATGATAAGTTTGGGATTATTTTTTCCTCTAAATTAGTTCCGTAGAAAAATCACGAAACAAAATAGATCTCAAATAATTTAAATTTTCGGTGTGATTGATTTTTGCGGTTCTCAATGCATAGTTCATTACCTACTCTGAAATAAATATGTACCAAAACCTAAGAAAAATGGTCCTGTTCTTTCTGATGAAAATATCAGGGATATGAAAGAGACAATCTTGAATGATAGGTAGGTAGGTACTTTTTGTTTATAGCATCTCAATGAAACTTAAATAAAATAACTCTTCAGTTATAAACGACTCTCGAGTCGTAAAAGCTTCAAATTAGTAAAAATTAAAAGATTTTTAGGAATGAACATTTCAAATAACTATAACCAACAATATCATGAATAGTATCTCTGAGATTCTTCAAATTAGGTGTGAGCAAAAAACTTCAAAATCTGAAACAAAGACAGTTTTAACGTGAACTGAAACGAATGAAACGAATAATATCACTCGCGTAAACTAAAAGCTGAATTAATACGAGCAAATCGCTGTTTAGAGAAGATCTTAGAGTTGTTGGAGTTTATTCTGTTTAGATTTGATAGAAAGATACCTAGGCCCAATCTACGCGAAACGATTTTTGGTTTATTATTTTCAATAATGACAATTCAACAATAGCAGAAGCTGGGATTGGATCAGTTAAAGGCTAATTTCTCATAGAAACAATAAGGAAAAATCGGATCCAAGTCTCCACTAATCGACTTCTCCGTGAACGCTTTTAACCAGTTCTCCTCTCCAACTGACGCTATTTTTGACCAGTTTTTTCTCAATTCTCCTCAACCCTGTTACTTTTTTTAAAATTTACTCTAACTATTATTTGCACCAGATACCTGGTACCTACTTGTAGAGGAAATTTCCATTAAAGACCAAAAACAACCAGTAGTTATACACAAATTAATGTTTGGCAATGACCTCAAGATTCTAGAAGCATCAAGCTGACAACCAAATATGTAGGTAGGTAAATGTGTAAATTTCCAAAATTAGTTTTTTAAGTATGTGGTAATGAGAACATTATGGTAAATTAATTAATTTACCATAATGTTCTCATTACCACAGTAAGTAAGGAGTGTTTACCTATATGATGAAAATGAGAGTCAGCTCGTTCTATTATCACGGTAACTTGAGGTCCGTTCTTTTTTAATCTTTTGAATTTGATGAGCCAAGATTAATTTTCTGTATCCACATAAGTACCTTTCCTAGAGGTAGATACCATCGTACAATAAGCCTAATTGCGACAACATCATCAAGCGGTTTCCATGACATGGATGTATAATTTTTGTATTGGACAGTTCGTAGAAATGAGTGGAAGTGAGTGAGAAATGAGAACTCAGCGGAGGTGAAAAGGGGTTGTGGGATAGCAACCACAGCGCTCCAAAGCGATGAGCGGTGGAACTAAGTAGTTGGAGAAACCTCCGCTTGGAAGAAGAACGGCGCTGCTCTCTTGTGGCCGAGCGGCGAACTCGCTTCCCGCCTTCACTTCGTACTCTCAGCGTTCGGCGATTCTTCGTCCTAATGCGAACAAGAAACCAGAAAAAACACAACTCCGTCAATGACAAGGCGAGTGTATTCGAGGATCCAACTAGTTAGGTATCATGACACTATGGACGGTACTCATGACGTGCCAGCATTCAGTACTGTGCAAGGGGACGAGATGCGATGTAATAAACTGCTATGATGTAACAGAAGAGAGACCAGAGTAAAGTCCTTGTAGTGCAGTAGATAAGGGATTCCTGTTCGGAAAAATTTGGGGTTAGAATTTTCTTTTTTCATGTGTTGAGGGATGGTAAGATGTAAATAAGAGATGGTGGCAAACTGGGATTCAATATGCCCATAACATCCCACAACACATGAAAAAAGAAAACCCTTACTCCACATTTTTTTCGAGCTTCGGCTCTGAGCTTCTCTATCTACTGGACTAAAAAAGCACCTCAGAATTCATAGGCTCTGTACCTTCATCCTATCCAGTCTCTCACAGATTACAACGTTCAGTTGAGCAAAAAAAGGGTATATGATGCAACATGCGATGAATTGGGAAGAATGTGATGCGCTCGACAAGACCAGCGGAAATATATTGGAATGCAGAGAGAACATGCGGAATTAAAATCGTCGGAGAGCTCAAGCGGAATGTGACTTGGCTTTATGGGCTGTAATAGAATAATTGATGAACTACAGTAATTAAAAACACATAACTAGGGACCTTGCTATCACAAACAGGTTTCTCTTCTTGATTGATTTTTACTGAGTGGTACATAAAATGGCTACAAAGAAGCTTGATTCACTTGGATTCCTACAGGTACATTTTAGTTATATTGGTTGCCAAACAAAAAAAAAACCTATTTCAAGGGATGCTATCTACCATTTTTTACACCATTGAGAGTAAATTAGCATCGTATTTCGGAATCTAAATCCTTGCAAATACGATTTTATCAGGTTTTGCAGCGTTGGAAACTCAAAACACGTAGGTTTGCTTTTCATGAATATTCCAAGATTAATTTTTGCTATTCCATGTTGGCTGGTGAAATGAACCTACAGTAGGTAGGCAACATAATCAAGCACATAATTTTGTTTGTCAGACGAAAATGACAATTTAAGTTGTATTAGCGAGTAAGAAAGCAACCTTCCTCTACACATTGGGGGCAAACATGAGCTAAATAACCACAGAATATCAAAAACATAGGAGGCAACAATACTTCATAGCCTATACCTCGTTCAATTGCCTGATTATTTTATAATTTGATTTTTTTTTATTTTTTTTTAGTTTAAAAGCTTTTATTTAATTTTACCTGTCCCGTTGTCTGTCAGCCTGTAGGTCTGTCAGTCTGTTTGTCTGTCATACATCAAACCTTGCAAGTTGAATTTGATCCACTTCCCAGTATCCGATTGATGTGAAATCTTGCATGCATGTGTAAATCGCATGACAATGCAATATTATTAACTTTCTGAGACCAACTTCCAATTCATAGAGGACCATCCTCCATCTGATACATAAAACTCCAACCGTACGTGAACGTTGCCGATCAGGAGGGGGCGGGAGGCGTGATGGGAAGAGTCTGAGTCCGTGGAATATCTTCTACCCCCCCCCCCCCCCCCCAAGCTTTTTTTTAGTAATACATTAAAAATTTAAAAAAACCTTTCTTAAAAACAAGTTTTTATTTTTTTTTAATTAAATGAACTAAAAAGTTAAAAATAAATTACCTCTAATAAGAAATATAACACTTTATAGAGATAACACTTTATTGCCAATTTTATTGATAAAAGCGTGTTAAATTTAGCTTCTTCTTTTCCCTCTTGCTATCACAATGTAACATGCTTTTATTAATAAAATTGGGACTGTGATAAAGTGTTAGGTATCTCTATAAAGTGTTATATTTCTTATTAGAGGTAATTTATTTTCAACTTTTTAGTTCATTTAATTAACAACAAATAAAAGCTTGTTTTTAAAAAAGGTTTTTTCTTTAATTTTTTTGACGTTTCGCTGCACTTTGAAAAAAAATGTTTCGAATTTGGGGAAAATTAAGGGATAAAATCGAATAGACTTAAAAGTATTATTTTTCCAAACAAGCTAACTATCCAGCATGCCATTTGGTTTGTTGAGGAACGTCACTTTCTCACATAACTGGACTAGTCATTTTCACTTGATAGAAAAAGTTGTGTCCCTCACAATCCTACTGAGATAATTCGAGCAGTTACCATGTGAATATCGTGTTTCTTATTTATTATATCAGTTCAAGAATTAACAAAACGATTTACCGATAGGCAATTTTAGTAGCCCGATAGCTAGAAATGTAACGTGAACATTCAGCAAACCCACCATCCTGTTGCTGTTTGTTAAAATAAGATGCCAGCAATATGATCGCGAAAATCATCATACGGAGGAATGCATCAGTGGTGATGCCCAATAATAAACAGTTTTATTCCAACTCATTCTATACTCATGTTATTTACATAGAAAACGACAACATTACCTACCTAACGAGACAACCTTTCTTCTCTTTTGGTTTCGACCTTTGGAATCGACCAAGAAAAAAAAATTTCAACACCCCCTCCAAATTTGTTGGTTTACGTTTCAAGATACGTAGAATCCAAAAATCGAATAAAACGCTGCAAATTATAACACAATGGTATATTATTTTTCTATAGATCACTCGTCTGCAAAGCCACCAACCATCCAACATGAAGAACAACATCGATCGTATTTCGGTCAGCTGTAATTTGAACGGAGATTAGGCCTCTCTTGCGAATCACACGCGTGTTTCTGATTTATCGTACGTCCAACCTTTAAATTCTCGTAGGGAGCGAACGGCTTGTCCTACAAGGCTCCGCGTGGTCTCAAAAATTCTAAAAATTCTATAGAATCTTAAATTGAAGGAAAAACAATACCTTTATATCTGAATTTTTTGAGTTAGGGGGTTTTCAAAATTTCAAAATTCATTTTTGAACCTTTAGAAGTGACCTACGTCAACCAAAATCTTCGGGACACACCTAGACGCCAAATGGAGCCTACATACCAAATCGACGATGTTACGGCAACATGTCGTATGACCATATATGGGCATATTGAGTTTTTCATACCACTGTATTCGTATTTTCGTGGGGAATCGATCGGTATTATTAAAAATTTGGTTGGTAGCCTTGAAACCCCCGAAAATAGCGATAGAGCAACACTGCGTATGAAGAATATAGGTTACGTTGTAAACAGTTTTTTGTGTCTCCTGAAAAGTTGCCCCAAACTTGATACGACATGTTGCCGTAACATCGTCGAAATTTCATCAAAATCGGTCAATGCTGAGTTGGGAAAGTGCCGCGTACGGCGTACAGTGTACGGCGGACGGACGGCCAAATTTTTATTCGATTTTTGGATTCTACGTATACCTTGAAACGTAAACGATCAAATTTTGAGGAAGTGTTAAAAAAAAATTTTCTTGGTCGATTCCAAAGGTTCATTATTGAAAATAATAAACCAAAATTTGGCCGTCCGTCTGCCGTACGCGGCACTTTCCCCACTTAGCATTGACCGATTTTGATGAAATTTGGTATGTAGGCTCCATTTGGGGTCTAGTTGTGCCTCAAAGATTTTGGTTCATGTAGGTCACTTCTATCAACAAATGAATTTTGAAATTTTGAAAAAAGAAAAAACTCAAAAATTTTGATATAAAGGTATGGTTTTTCCATCAATTTAAGATTCTATAGAATTACTTGAAACCACGCGGAGCTCTGTAGGAAAAACCGTTCGCTCCCTACGAGAATTTATGGTTTAGACGTACGATAAATCAGAAACACGAGTGTGAATCGCAAAAGAGGCCTAATCTCCGTTCAAATTTTAGCTGACCGAAATGCGATCGATGTTTTTCTTCATGTTGGATGGTTGGAGGCGTTGCAGACGAGTGATCAATATAGAAAAATAACAAACCATTGTGTAATAATTTGCAGCGTTTTATTCGATTTTTGGATTCTACGTATCTTGAAACGTAAACCAACAAATTTGGAGGGGGTGTTGAAATTTCATTTTCCTTGGTCGATTCCAAAGGTTCATCAATCTAAACAATAAACCAAAAGAGATAAATTGTTAAATTTTTATGTTAGAGGTAGATAGACCATCTGAGTGTAGTTTTTCTGTCAAGAGCACAGAGGAAATTTAACGCTCTTTTCAACGGTGTAATCAGATTTAAATTTTCATTGAAAACTAAGGAGTTATGACCATTTTAGTGGTGTAAGGTCGAAAACATGGTGAGAAAAAGGTCAGGCGTCTATCCGATAGGAAATTTAATGTTCTTTTCAATGGTAACCTCAAATTGTAATTATCACAGCAAATTAAAGGAGTTATGAACAATTTATTGACGTAAGGTCAAAATCACGGAAAACGAGAATCGAGGAAATCAATAAATAATTGTGTTTTGTGTCGTATACAAATGTAAGAAGGTATCCGAAAAGAAAGAATTGAATTTTTAGAATTTTTTGAGACCACCCGGAGCTCTGCAGGACAAGCCGTTCGCTCCCTACGAGTACTTAAGGGTTTTCCTTCGATAAAACAGAATCATGAGTGTGAATAACAAAAGAGGTCTAATCTCCGTTGAATTTTTAGCTAACCAAAACTCGATCGCTGTTCGTTTCTTCGAGTTGTATTCAGTTTTGCTTCCTTAGCAACCAGCAATAAAAAACGCTGCAAATCATTCCTCAAAGGTTTATTATTTTCTGTATAGATCACCCTTCTGTATAGATCCCTCCCTACCAACCATAGCTACTAGAGCATTTTTGAAAATTTCAACCCCAACCACCAACCAAATGAAAATGAAGGGTTGAAATTTTCAAAAATGCCCTGGTTGGTAGTAGGTACTTATGGTTGGTGGGGGGGGATCTATACAGAAGGGTGATCTATACAGAAAATAATAAACCTTTGGGCAATGATTTGCAGCGTTTTTCGTTTATGTGCCAAAGTAAAGACTTAAATGTCAATTTCAAATTGAAAAAAGTGGAATTTTAGGCGGAACAAAATGAGAACTAAGAGGGAAAAGTTGTTCCAAATAAGTTTAGAATCTATTCCTGAAGTATTGCTGATTGGTTTCGGGACAGCCTTTATATTATGAGTGTAGTTCATGAATAAAAACGAAAGGGTTGGTGGTGTTTGGCACGAATAAGAGTTTGCCAACTGTGTTGAAATGATGAGAGACTGTGCGGTACAACAGCGAGAAGTAGAAGCGGAATTGATGGGCCAACGGGGAGTCTAGTGGAAGCGATGCAATAAGAGAGAATCGAATGGGAACAGAAACATAAATCAAGAGGGCAGAATTCAACGAGGGCAACTGAATACTGATGAATGACGCTGCAAGCAGGTTGAAGGAATGAGCGTGGGAGAGCTGCATGGTTGAAATTGCAACACTGGATCTGTACCAACACATGATATGAATGAGTGATTGCGGAGTGAAGTAAGTATAAACTAGTGGTATCTACGATGGATGTGGATAGAATCTGATCGTACGGCAGAGCGATGAAAAACGGAACAAAAGAAGAAGAGTCGTGGATTTTGGGCAACGAGACACCCTCCGTATTTCGAAAGACATTTTCCTAACAATAATAATATTATAATAAGTACGGTGTTGTGTTTGTAAGCTGGCACTGGTGTTTTAAATTGTTGCAAAACACAATTTTGAGCAGCTTTGATGGACAACAATTTGAACAGAAAGAGAAGGACTTAGGTTTGGCATCCTAAGTTTCAGACAATTTGTTGACTCCAATAAGAATCTTGAATCTGAACTTCCTACATGAATGTGAATGAAAATGATGGGATATAGAGAATGTACATCGTCATGCTAAGGAAACAAAGCTTTTTATGTACAAGGAGGGAAAATTTAAAAATGAATAACACAAAAATTGGAAGGCTATTAATTAATAAAACGATAAAGGATTCTAAAATATTAAAACCTACGTAAGGAAAATGCGTAAGTTATTGCGAGAAATTCATACAAATGTGAATAGGAATAATGATTCCGGGTGATGAGCCAAGAACTTAATAAAACTACAAGCTTAGAGCACTTGCACAAGAACAAAATAATTAGACAATTCTATTCACAATATATTTACATAAGACTACGGATTATGATAAGAACTGCAAGAAAACTCATTTGAAAAAATGAAGGCCATAAATAATGAGAAGAAAAACTTTTGCAGTGAGGCAGATTATTGACTCTGATTAATGAGATTGAAGCTTGTAAAAATGAAATTCATCCTTTGATTCAAAACGAATTTTCTTGGGAATAATTCAGATTGACAACGAATTTGTAGAGAAATGGAGGGAATTTTAGCAAAAATTCTTTATTTGAAATCTTTTCGAACAATTTAGAATACTGAACGAAAACTCGTAAACCTAACCGAATAACTTTCAGTTGTTATTCATAGATTGATTCATTTAGTATTAAATTAATGAGAGAGAGGGAGAGAGAGAGAGAGAGAGAGAGAGAGAGAGAGATAAAAACACTTATTGAACTTTGTAACAGTGAAAAATTCGGACAAGGACTGTAGCAGTTGTCTTTTTGTTTGATTTCAAAAAGTATAAATTGAATGCCAAAAATCAAATTAAGTTGCCAAAAGTTTATATCATTCAGTCAAAAGTTACTCAATTACAGTGTAAATCGGCGAACTTATGGTTATCGAAACATGACGTATCTAATATCAAACTGCATTGAAGATAACTTTCCACCAAGGTTAGTGTTTAAACAGGTGGGTACACGAACTAATTTACACCGTAGTGCTTTAATTTTGAAGCCCAGGTTCACTTCTCACTCTGATGACAAAACAGCTTAAAATCGCCTAACGTTTTCTTGCATCCCAGCTTCCATTCTTCATAATTGAAATGAGATAATCGCAAAGTTGACTATGCCGTTTTTAAAGCATACTAAATAAAGAAATTCTCAAGATATTTGCCAGTTTCCAGAATTTTTTGGAAAAATAGCATAACGTTTTGAAAATTAAAAGAAATTTTAATTTAGATAGCACTTTTAAAGAATCAAAGTACACCATATGCCGTATCAAAAATGTGGTCAAAAGTTAAAATTAACTTTTTATTAACTTTTTTAAGAGGGTCACAGCCGGTCGTCGTTCATTCTTCGTTCCGGGTCAGTATTTCGCGAAAATGAAGGCGCAAAAACTTTAAAAGTTGTACCTACCTACTTAAATTTGAAATTTTAAAGGATTTTAGAAATTCATTAGTGCACGGCCCTAGGGAATTGAAAAACTAAAATATTGCTGGAATCATCAAAATCGAACAATAATTGCCAGAGAAATATGGGAAAAACATGGGAAAACCGTTTACTCAGTAATTTTTCTCATTTTCATTTTTCTTTGGCAATTATTGTTCGATTTTGATGATTCCAGCGGCAATATTTCAGTTTTTAATTCCCTAGGGTCGTGCACTAGTTAAATTGCACTGCTAGTGCAAATGTCCTTCAAAATCCTTCAAAATTTCAAATTGAGGTAAAACTTTCCAAGTTTTTGGGCCTTCAATTTCGTGAAATACTGATCCGAAAGAAGGAACGAATGGCGACCGATTGAGACCCCCTTAATCAAGTAAAGTGGAAAAATGTGAGTTTAAAAGGGGGAAAAAACAAGTTTAAAGCCCTATTAGAAATCGTATTTCGAAAACGAATTGAAATTTTAAAAAAGTGGTTGGCAGCATAAATATCACTCCATTTTTTGAGTTTCTTGCAATTTTTTCTTTCGCATTTACCACCCTGTTTATCATAATTATCTATTTTTCAGTGAGAGTCCCATGTTTCTCCAGAGGCGACGGATTTTGAAAATTATTTATACAAAAAAAAAGAAATCTTGTTTATTACCAATTTGGGATTAAAGCTCAAAAAAGCTAGAAAAACGGTGTTGGTTGATATTTTCTGTTTTTTTGCCAAAAAAATTTTTAATCTAGTAGGCTGAAACTTCATTTTATCTAGCAATGAAACATTGAAATCGGAATTGCTCATCTTGGCTTCATATACATAGACAGATTGATGGGCATGGAGAGGCCCAATCTAAGGAGGTTTTCTACAATTCTTAATACTTTCCTTATCATCTTTTACGTGGGTTGAGAAAAGTAAAAATTATTGAACTTCCTCATTTTTACTTCAATTCATTAGTGAGGAACCAAAATTGTATCTTTGATAAGAAACTGAAAAATTATGAGAGTGAAGAGTACTTACGCTTAGAGAAGTGAAGTCGGTGAGGAGGCTGAGGCCGTCCAGCCTGTCGTGCGGCGGCTCCAAGTCGTCCGACGACTCGCTAGTCGAGTTTGTCGTAGAGGAACACGAAGTCGTGGACGCAACTGACGTCGACGTCGGTCCTTTCGAGATCGAAGTGAGTGACGACTGAGACGTCATCGGCTCCCACACCGGCGCCTCGCTCGACGTCGACGACATCTTGGTCGACCCTGAGCACGACGACGGCGCCCGCACGGGCTCCCAGAGCTCGGCCGTGCTCGAGTTATAGAAATTGTCCTCTTTAGTCTCGCGGGACCTGCCGTCGATGACTTTGCCGCCTTTGGCGATCGTGATGTGCTCCCGAGTGACGACCGAGCTTTTCACGCTGAGGGACGTCTCGAGTCGGACGGGCGTCGACAGGACGCCGGCTCGGATCAGGATCTGGTTGAGGAGGTCCGAGTGCGGCGCCGTTCCGTGCATGAGGGCGTCGCGGATAACGGCGCCCTCCGCGCCGTCCAGTCGGATCGGACATCCGTTCACCAGCAGAACTTCCTCTTCCCTGATAGTACTTTTCTTCTCGCAGTCCACAACTTTGGCGCCTTTCCCAAGAATGGATTCCACCGTGGCTTGTATCTCCGTATCGTCCATCTGTCGAAAATAAATTAAATGAAATTTCTACACAGAGATCCTGCTCGTCAAAAAACCGCCAAACGCCTCTGAATTGCAACATCTCTTAAGAGATTTTGGGTAGGAAGAATCACCAAAAGTCCTGCTTCTTGCCCAGTCATTGCCTTCAATACACATTTCACCAGACCTATTCATTTCGAATGGCAATCTCAATTTGAAATGTAAGATTTGCATTAACTCGTGGCGACGGTGGAGCCAAAAAATCCATTGAAACACTGACATAGGTGTACAATCAGCCTGAGCCAATCATATTCATATTATGGGAGTCACTATTGCAAGTGAATCAGATAAAACAGCAGAAATTCACCATTGTCCAAATGGTCCAATTTTACAATCACTTGTTAAAACCATGAGAACCCGGAAATGCTCTACGTTTTGAACAACGAAGGTGAACTCCGGCGACACAAACGAGAAGAACCACTGGACTTAGTTCTGTTAAAGTGCAATTATAGCTCAGTGTTGAAGGTAGATAAGAAGGGGCTAGGTTTTACTGTAAACGAGCTCTCAAGGAGTGTACAATGATATGAATATTGCTGGATGGATTCTATTTTAATACTCAGTTGCAATAATAAATTGCGTAAAAAAAACTTGTTGAAATAATTACCATTCGTCTAATACCTACCTACAGAAGCGATAGGCAGACACTAGAATTCACATTTGTTTTGGGTCAGAAATGAGTCATTTTGGTTTATTATTTACGTTTTGATTACTCCGTGGTTGAATGAAAGGGTGGGAGGAGCGGCGTTGGAGTGGACCAAGGATTCCTCCTGTCGATTTCGTTTCAAAAAACTCACGTTTTCCTGCGTTCACACCAATTTTTTTCATAAGTTCGGTTGTAAAACATTTTTTGATCATACCGTTGAAAAGGTGAGATTTATGCGCAGTTTTTAGCGTTGAGGTACGTAAAAAACCATGCGGAGGAAACCCTTAACAACCAAAAGAAAAAACAGAAAATGTCGCTAATTTGAGAAAAATTATGGTAATTTATGGCAATTTTAGGGGCACAAAGTCGAAGACACGAAAAAAATCTTGAAATTGAGAAAACTTGGAAAAACAAGGGATTAAAACAAAATTTCTAGGAGACATTTTCTTACTTAAGGGGGTCTCATTCGGTCGCCGTTCGTTTCCAGTATTCACCGAAATTGAAGGCGAAAAAACTTAAAAAGTTGTACTTAAACGGCCCTAGGGAATTGAAAGATCGAAAAGATCCTGCCAAAGAGAAATGGGAAAAACTACAGAATAAACGGGTTTTCCCAAGTTTTTCCCTTATTTCTCTAGCATTCCAGATTCTAGATTCTAGATTCCAGCGGCAATATTTTAGATTTTCAATTCCCTAGAGCCTCGCACTAATGAATTTCTAAAAAAAATTTAAATTTTAAATTTAGGTACCTACAACTTTTCAAGTTTTTCACCTTCGATTTCGTGGAATACTATCCCGGAACGAGGAACAAACTGCGACAGACTGAGACCCTTAGTTGTAGAATCGACTCCCTAAGTTTTCGGGTCCTAAACATGGGACACCCTGAATACGCAAGTACCAACTTTGTACAAATTGCCTTGTTAGGTGAACCTAAATCTTACGTAAAGAAAACCTATTGGTTTATTATTTTCAATAATGAACCTTTGGAATCGACCAAGAAAAAAAAAATTTTAACACCCCCTCAAAATTTGATGGTTTACGTTTCAAGGTACGTAGAATCCAAAAATCGAATAAAAATTTGGCCGTCCGTCCGCCGTACGCCGTCCGCCGTACGCGGCACTTTTGCCACTTAGCATTGACCGATTTTGATGAAATTTGGTATGTAGGCTCCATTTGGGGTCTAGTTGTGCCCCGAAGCTTTTGGTTGATGTAGGTCACTTCTAAGGGTTCCAAAATCAATTTTGAAATTTTGAAAACGCCCTAACTCAAAAAATTTTGATATAAAGGTATTGTTTTTCCTTCAATTTAAGATTCTATAGAATTTTTAGAATTTTTTGACACCACGCGGAGCTCTGTAGGACTAACCGTTCGCTCCCTACGAAAATTTAAGTGTTTATATTGAAATATATATATATATAAATCAAAACACGAGTGTGAATCGCAAAAGAGGCCTAATCTCCGTTCAAATTAGAGCTGACCGAAATGCGAAAGATGGTTGGTGATTTTGATTTTTTTTTTTTTTTTAATTTTTTTTTTTTTAATTTTTTATTTTATTTTCTTCTCCTCATATTGGATGGTTGGTGATTTTGTAGACGAGTGATCTATATAGAAAAATAATAAACCATTGTGTAATAATTTGCATCGTTTTTTTCTATGTTTCGTACATTTCAGTAAGTTGCTATGTCCTTTATCGCTTTATCTTATAAAACTATGTTCAAGTTGATTGGAGAAAACTTGAATTGAATGTATCACATCGAGACATCCAAGGATCCGTCTTCCTACGTCTGCCTACATGCGGGATACCTGAGGTGATGCTATCTAAGGAGGCACAGGTGGCCACCAGTGTAGGAAGTCAGGACAAGTGGGTTTCGGACAATGTGTTACTCATCCACGCTCGTCTTAAAATGATTATGGACGTCCGAAGAGATATTTCAAGTCTCAATTTCGCTTCCTCACTACCGAAGGGAGGCAAAGCCTCATTATTACAGGAAGTCTTTCAAAACCAAGTTATCCTATTTTTGGTACGTCATAAATTATTTACCTACGTTTTTGTCTGTCAATATAATACGATGTAGTCAGTTCCTTTGCTCAGACGATCAAATACGAAGAGAAGACTGATTTCCAAGGACTATCCGAAACTGTGCAGGTTAGCCCCTCCACTGCTCCACGTATTTCTTCACGGCCGATTTTTATACGATTATTTTCAATAATGACCCTTTGGAATCGACCAAGAAAAAAGTTTTTAACCCCCAAAATTTGTTGGTTTACGTTTCAAGGTACGAACTTACTCGTAGAATCCGAAAATCGAATAAAAAGCCCCCTGGACCCTAAAATTCAAGAAACATAGAACATGCTTTAGCCGTGTTTTGTATGTTTGCTGTTTCATTTCACTAGTAATTTGTTGTCTGTTGTTTTAATTTAGCTCTTTATGAGCTTTCTTTTCAAATCGCTCGTCATTTCATTCACCTCTTGATGTTCCAAAGGTAATAACCAAGCCAACCAACAACAACAATATACTTTCAAGGTCCCGTCTTACCTATTGGCAGTGATGGACAGTTACCTTAAGAACAGAACACTAACATATGAGACTGATCAAGGGGTACGAACGAAAGAGATCACATCAGGAGCGGCTCAAGGATCAGTGTTGGGTCCTCAACTGTGGAATGCATCTTACGATGGTGTCCTGCGATTGGAAATGCCTGAGGACTGTTTCCTTGTTGGATATGCTGATGATGTGGCAGCAGTAATACTCGCAAGGACAATAGATTCAACCCAAGCCAAGTTGGAGCAGATCATGACACGAGTAACGGAGTGGATGGAAGAACATAGCCTGGCACTAGCTACATCAAAAACAGAGGTAGTCATCTTCACCCGTAAGCGCATACCTACCATCATCCCAATGCGGATCGGAAACACTGAAATAACAACTAAACCAGCAGCCAGATATCTAGGAGTCATGTTGGACACAAAAATCACTTTTGGTGAACATTTAAAAAGGACTGCAGACAGGGCTGCACAAAAATCGGCAGCTCTTTGTCACCTTATGAGAAACATAAATGGCCCCTAGACCATGCAAGAGACGCTTGATGATGACAGTGGTGGAGTCAATTCTCTTGTATGGAGCGGAGGTGTGGGCGGATGCACTGAGCGTGGCGTATCTCCGACAGAGACTGATAGCTGTGCAGCGAAGAGGAGCTCTACGAATCGCCTGTGCTTACCGAACAGTGTCAGAACCCGCCATCTTTGTCCTTACCAGTGTCATACCAATTCAGCTGATGGCTTCAGAGAGAAAAAGAATTTTCGACAGAAGGGATGAAGGAGACAGGTCCCGCATAGCCAAGGAAGAAAGAGATTGCACGATGGTAAGCTTGCAAGAGATATGGACAAGAGAATATAGAGGACGGTGGACCGCACGGCTAGTGCCAAACATCCAGATATGGACGGACAGGAAGCATGGAGAATTAAACTTTTTCCTCACACAATTCTTCACAGGACATGGACTGTTTTATGCCTATCTACATAAAATGGGAAAGGTAACTGCCCCAACATGTCCGCACTGCCAGAAGAGAGAAGATGATGATGCGCTACACACTTTTTTCAAATGCACCAAATGGGCGGCTGAAAGAAGCCAGCTGCTGTCAGAGCTGGGATTAACTCCCCAAATTTCAACACCAGAAGCTGTCGTCAGCTAGATGCTGGAAGGTGAGAGGAGCTGGAGTCTTGTGGCAGCGTACGCAGAGAGTATCCTGACAAGGAAGACATTGTTAGAACGAGAGAGACAGAGAAGGGATCACCTGGTCCGACCCGCCATCCAGAACTAATGAAGTGCCCCAGGACTCAGCCTGAAGTAATGTGTTAAACAGTCCCAGGCTGAGCATCCAACGTGGGAGAACAGGAGGTGTTTTTTTAGTGGGTTTGAATCCCACATAACCTTGAAGTCGCGGATCCTTCAAGGTATCTTACGAGATCCAACTCCACCTGTGGATCTTAAAGATTTTCTCACCTGCCTGCCGAAAAAAAAAAAATAACAACAATATGATCCACTAAATCAATGTTGGTTTTTACCGCGAATGTTCTTTACAGTTCTTTTGTAAACGTAAGTGTAATGTAAGTAAGTGTAATGTAACTGTAAATCAGAGGTATATCTCAGCTTCGTCCATATTTACAGCTGTTTTGGCAGTATATAATTTACGTATAAATTGAGGGCTTTTCAACGAGTGGCGAACGATTACTAAAGGCGATAAATTTCCCTAGAAACTCGTCGATTGTCAGTGTAAATCATTAGAAAATCCCGCACTACTTTCGTTCCACGGTTTCGTCACATTTTTGCCCAGTTAGGTAATGGCAAAAGCATGTTCCACGCTAAAATTTTCCGTCCGCCCCACGCGGCACTTTCCTTAGTTCCCATGGACCGATTTTGATGAAATTCGGTATATGGGCTCCATTTTGGGTCTACTTGAGCCGCGAAGCTTTTGGTTGATGTCAGGGGTGAAAAGGGTTTCACCTAAGGGGTGAAAAGGGTTGAAATTTTCAAAAGTGCCCTAGCTACAAAACTCTCGAAATAAAGGTATTGTTTTTTTCAACAATTTGAAATAGTATTGATTTTTTTGAATTTTTTGAAACCGCCCGGAGCTCTGTAGGACAAACCAATCGCTCCCAACGCCAACTTAAGGGCTGGTTTTACGATAAATCAAAAACACGAGTGTGTATCACAAAAGAGGCCTAATCTCCGTTGAAATTTTATCTAACCAAAATGCGATCGCTGTTCGCTTCTTCGAGTTGTACTCTGTTTTGCGTCCACAACAACCATTTTGAAACTAGTGTGAAGCTTTAATTTCCTCCAAATGGACTTGAGTGCATTTCAACAATTAGAAAAAGAAACGTGTTTGGGACACAAATGTTTGATGTCCTGTCGGTATACAACCTACCATGCACTGGTTATAGGTATTTCTTAGTTCCGCTCGATCACGATTAGGTAATAAACCTGACGATGCATAATTTCGTTCCGACAAAAGTTCGGGCTCTTTCGTAACAACTACTAGGTATGCCCTTGAAATATCCGTAACTCACAGTCCGCCGATTCGTCATCCTAGAACACGATCCTGAGTTTACTTTATCCGATTTCAGTTTGGCACGATTACATTTCAGTTTGACGAAGCGACCACGCCTTGTTGACATTCCGATTCTTCTGTCTCCCTTTTCCTCCTTTGGATATCCCATCTATGACCATTAAATCAGTTCAAGGAGGCGTTTCAAAATAACGCATAACCGAGGAGAGTTAAATTTTTTAGAGTCTTGCTCCTACGGGGAAAGGTAGAAAGATGCATGTCATAAGGGAATTGTGTGCTATACAATTGTAATATAGAAGCCCCAAGACTTCTTAATTCAACAAAAAATGGAGTACAATAATTGTTGAGAGTAGAACTTTGAAAAATTCAAATACCTACTATACTTTTACAATGCAAGAGTACAAACTTCATCAATGAGCCAAAATATTCAACAGTCAGAGGGAGAAGGAAGATTGCACTGAATAATCACCTCCCTATGAGTTTATGAAGAGATTCAGATTAGATTTTGCTTCCGAGTCTACCAAGGTAGAGGAAGCTTCGTTTTCACTTTTCAAGGTTGAAAAAAAAATTCCTCAAAAATCAAAATTTCTACACGCGTTTTACTTTTCAGACCTTTCTGAACAATTTTGGTTCCGTGTCTGTCTGTCTGTGTGTCTGTTATGAAATCCATGCTGCAGCCATGACTCCTACATTTCTCATCCAATTTCGATTAAATTTTCAGGGATTGTGCGGGTTGGCGTGTAGATGGCCCCCTATGAAGATCTTTGCCCTCAGACTGATAGTAGCCACCGCGCATGCGCGAACGTGAAATCGAAGCCACAGCCATTACAACTACAATTATCATCAGATTTCGATGAAATTTTCAGGAACTAAGCGAGTTGGGGTGGAGAAAATTCTGGCCTATGAAAATCTTGGCCCCCAAGTTGAAAGTATTTTGTGCGCATGCGCGAACGTGAAATCCTTGTAATAGCCATAACTTCTACATTTTTCAACAATATTCAGAGATGGTGTGGATTGACGTGTAGAGTCCTCTATGAGGGTGGTGGAAGGTACTTAGAGATTGATGTTTTGAGAATAATTACTATGCATCGGATCATCTATACAGTCGGATTATGTAAACGAGGAAGCTATGCCACACTCACTAGGCAGACGTATTTTTCGTGTCTTCTGATCTGTCTATTTAAGAATTAAATTAAGCACTAATTTTTCTTTAGAAAATCAAAAATACTCGTAGTACCAGATTAAATCGATATAAATGGTCACTTGATGACTCTTGTTCACAATATAGGTGCAATAATAAATATTATGATACATGGATGGGTGAATACTCAAAGTAATACAGAATATTGACTAGAATCATATAACATGTATGAGGGTAGTTGATTAGGTAATTTAGCTCCTACTGTTTTGTTTTGTTGATTTGAGTTTTAAAAACCAATTTTCTGAACTTTATTTTGGTTTTATTAATCAGTTTTTGACATTTTATGTCTTTACTATGGCACATAAATGAAAAATCGTCACGCGGGGATCGTTACGCGGGGAGCGTTATGAGGGGAGCGTTACGCGGAAATTTCTGATGGTTACCGTACTAAAGACATAAAATGTCCCAATGTGTTGCAGACTCGTATGCAAGCGTTCTCTGGTTACTTTTCTATGGTTTTTTCTACGTTTGTTATTGATATTACTGTTTTTCATTCTCTTTTTCTATGTTTTCTCATTTCGTCTAGGTCCGTTTTCTGATGGAGTTGGATGTCTTTCTTTTTTAGTTTCGCACGTTTCTTGACTTGAAAAACTTTTTCGGCTCCATTCCACTGGAACGCATTATTTATTAAGGTAATTACATACCTACATAATCTAGTCCCCTAACATTTTATGTATTGTTTTCAATGTCATGACTAAGATAGATTTTCTTGCTCGTAAGAAGTGTAATGCTTTCCCGATGATGGGCTCGGGGAGCGGCCCGAAACGTAGAAACTAACGAATAAAGAATGAGATAGCACAGTTTCTTTTTTGTCTGAATCCTGAGCCTCACGAAATGCAACCGACCAATGAATCAAAATAATCTCTTACCTAGATCGTTTTGAAAATTCCAAAATCGAATGTTTAACTCGCATTTTGCGTTTCAGAGCTTCGGTTCCGTGTCGGCGTGGTGTCAATTCCATATTGCGGACATACCTATAAAAGATCTTTGTTCGATTTTGGTTAAATCTGGAAACGGTTCGCGCAGGTTTTCACAGAGATACTCTCTCACAAATTTCATCATACGATCGTCTGCACAGGAGCAATCGTGATTTTCCTCAAACATTTTTTCTTGAGTTCTTATATTCCGATTATGGTCAAATTTTAAAGGTAGTTAGTTGGCCATCAGGTGTATGACGTTTGGGAAATTTATGTGCTTCATAACAATTCAATTAATCATTTCTACGCCAACAAAATCTACATATCCATGTTATTCTGTGTGAGGAAGCTGTTCGCCCAACTGGGTAGACGTTGTCTGTATATTAAGCAATGTTTACACATCGTAAAATCCATGGTTACTCCGTGCCTGAGAGGGACACATCAACACCACTTGTTGTGACGGGAACCTTCGAAATCCGAGGGCATCGATGCAGACAGGAAATTGATTTCAAGCAGTTGGGCCTCCATCGGAGCGAAACGCGACCTACAAATGTAGTGGAAGAAAAGGAGCGTGATGGCTGTGAGGGGGGGGGGGGGGGGGGGGGTTATCGTACAATACAATGGTGAACCGAGCGGAACCGATTGATACTTCCAACCATTCTGAGAGAAGCGCTTCGGTCAAACGGGTTCTGCCAAATGAAAAGATGTCCTTCCACTCGACAACAGCTCACTCTGATTCATCCATAGGATCACCTCTTTTGTATTCACACAATCGTCGTGTCCTACTAGACACGGAGTATAGTCCAGTCAAATTAGCAGTTAGGGTTTGCATTAATTCCGGACAAAGCGAAACTTTTATGGGTGACTTGTGGGTGCCTATGGAACATGTTTTTAGTATATTCTACTAGATTCTCCTTGTGCTAACTTTTTGGTGCCCGAAAAACCGCGATTTTTCGGCACTTGTTTCAGTTTTTTGCCTATAACTCGTACACGATGCATCCTACGGAAAATTTTACTCCTTCCTTTATTAAACAGGATGAATTTCTGCGTCGAATGACCACCTGAAACGTTAAGATCGGTTCAGCCGTTTGGCCGAAATCGATCGTTGAAGTTTGGCGATTTTTCCCAAATTGGTTGAAAAATGGGTTACGCTCAAGTTTCAAGGCCTGTACATCAAAAACGGCGTATCCAACCAAAAAATGTCACATAATCAAAGTTGTAGAGAATCAAATTTTGTGTAAGAAAAGCATCCCCCCTTCCTCCCCCCTCCCACCCGCCCCTACCAAATGATAGAATAACGAAACAACTTCTGAGTAAACGAAATTATGAGTATTGAAAACGGTGTTGCAATCAAAAAATGTCATATAATCAAAGTGAAACGTCTGTTGTTCAACTTACTAAGGCACTGAGGTACTTGTAATACTAGAAAAGGCGAAAGAAAAAACATTCTCCTGGTCCTAACTTTTTGGTGCCCGAAAAAACCGCGATTTTTCGGCACTTGATTCAGTTTTTCGCCTATAACTCGTACACGATGCATCCTACGGAAAATGTTACTCAATCCTTTATTAAACAGGATGAATTTCTGCGTCGAATGACCACCTGAAACGTTAAGATCGGTTCAGCCGTTTGGCCGAAATCGATCGTTGAATTTTGCCGCTTTTTCCCAAATTGGTTGAAAAATGGGTTACGCTCAAGTTTCAAGGCCTGTACATCAAAAACGGCGTATCCAACCAAAAAATGTCACATAATCAAAGTTGTAGAGAATCAAATTTTGTGTAAGAAAAGCATCCCCTCTTCCTCCCCCCCCCTCCCACCCGCCCCTACCAAATGATAGAATAACAAAACAACTTCTGAGTAAACGAAATTATGAGTATTGAAAACGGTGTTGCAATCAAAAAATGTCATATAATCAAAGTGAAACGTCTGTTGTTCGACCTAAGGCACTGAAGTACTTATAATAATAGAAAAGGCAAAAGAAAAAACATCTCCTAGATTCTCCTTTTGCTCACTTTTTGGTGCCCGAAAAACCACGATTTTTCGGCACTTGTTCCAGTTTTTCGCCTATAACTCGTACACGATGCATCCTACGGAAAATTTTACTCAATCCTTTATTGAACAGGATGAATTTCTGCGTCGACTGACCACCTTCATTTTTTAGATCGGTTCAGCCGTTTGGCCGAAATCGATCGTTGAAGTTTGGCGATGTTTCCCAAATTGGTTGATCGCCAAAACTTCAACGATCGATTTCGGCCAAACGGCTGAACCGATCTAAAAAATGAAGGTGGTCAGTCGACGCAGAAATTCATCCTGTTTAATAAAGGATTGAGTAAAATTTTCCGTAGGATGCATCGTGTACGAGTTATAGGCGAAAAACTGGAACAAGTGCCGAAAAGTCGTGGTTTTTCGGGCACCAAAAAGTGAGCAAAAGGAGAATCTAGGAGATGTTTTTTCTTTTGCCTTTTCTATTATTATAAGTACTTCAGTGCCTTAGGTCGAACAACAGACGTTTCACTTTGATTATATGACATTTTTTGATTGCAACACCGTTTTCAATACTCATAATTTCGTTTACTCAGAAGTTGTTTTGTTATTCTATCATTTGGTAGGGGCGGTTGGGAGGGGGGGGGAGGAAGAGGGGATGCTTTTCTTACACAAAATTTGATTCTCTACAACTTTGATTATGTGACATTTTTTGGTTGGATACGCCGTTTTTGATGTACAGGCCTTGAAACTTGAGCGTAACCCATTTTTCAACCAATTTGGGAAAAAGCGGCAAAATTCAACGATCGATTTCGGCCAAACGGCTGAACCGATCTTAACGTTTCAGGTGGTCATTCGACGCAGAAATTCATCCTGTTTAATAAAGGATTGAGTAACATTTTCCGTAGGATGCATCGTGTACGAGTTATAGGCGAAAAACTGAATCAAGTGCCGAAAAATCGCGGTTTTTCGGGCACCAAAAAGTTAGGACCAGGAGAATGTTTTTTCTTTCGCCTTTTCTAGTTTACAAGTACCTCAGTGCCTTAGTAAGTTGAACAACAGACGTTTCACTTTGATTATATGACATTTTTTGATTGCAACACCGTTTTCAATACTCATAATTTCGTTACTCAGAAGTTGTTTCGTTATTCTATCATTTGGTAGGGGCGGGTGGGAGGGGGGAGGAAGGGGGGATGCTTTTCTTACACAAAATTTGATTCTCTACAACTTTGATTATGTGACATTTTTTGGTTGGATACGCCGTTTTTGATGTACAGGCCTTGAAACTTGAGCGTAACCCATTTTTCAACCAATTTGGGAAAAATCGCCAAACTTCAACGATCGATTTCGGCCAAACGGCTGAACCGATCTTAACGTTTCAGGTGGTCATTCGACGCAGAAATTCATCCTGTTTAATAAAGGATTGAGTAACATTTTCCGTAGGATGCATCGTGTACGAGTTATAGGCAAAAAACTGAAACAAGTGCCGAAAAATCGCGGTTTTTCGGGCACCAAAAAGTTAGCACAAGGAGAATCTAGTAGAATATACTAAAAACATGTTCCATAGGCACCCACAAGTCACCCATAAAAGTTTCGCTTTGTCCGGAATTAATGCAAACCCCCCCCCCCTTTTTTGGCTAATTTGACTGGACTAGTAACAGAGACAAGTTGAAACTAGGCAAATCGTATGATACACCATAAGAGACCCCTTCCTTGTGTGAAAGTTATTAGTTACTAATATTACGAAATGAAATAGAGTGTAGTTTATTTATTTAAATCAATACATCATTTACATTCAAGTATTATATCGTGAGAAACGTTATTGCGACCTTATCATGCCTTATCATGAGTGGGATGCGGGAAAAGTGCTTACTAGAGTGGTAACTAGAGATGAGCATCTCGGCAGGTGTACTCCGTGGTATCACTACCTACGTCCTGCTCGGCTCATACGTCCCACCCCCACTTTCCATATTTCCTCATAGAGGGCGTCTACCTTCAAGGGATCGATTCTACGAGTACAAAATAATATCCAACAAAAAATGTCTTTCCAAGTTTTTTCAATTTGAACATTTTTTTTTTCGTTTTTCCGACCTTGTTTCACCAAAACGGCCTCAACACCGCCCAACCCGCAACTGTCATATCGTTCATAAAAAAACCGCGATTTACTGAAAACTTTTTTCATTCAAAAGCTATTTTCCCCCTCAAGTCCAACTTTAAAATTTTTTGACTAACACCGTGGGAAACGGAGCTGACGTTTCCAGAAAGTGTTTTCCCCACCTGACAGTGATTAAAAGGTGACGATAGAGATCCACAGCCGATCAAAGAAACTGCCAGCAATAAAAAAATCAGGCAATTTCAATGTTTGGGCTTAATTTTGACCCTTTAGTACTATTTTTCTGCTCTTTTCAACAGTATCCTCATATTTTAGTTTTATCTCGTACATCCAAGGAGTAAGAACCGTTTTAGTGAGACAAGGTCAGAAACACAATCAAATCTTTAAATTGATAAAATTCGAGAAAAAAAAAGGCTAAAAACATTGCTTGGTGACTTTGTTTTTGGAAATTAGTTGTAGAATCGATTCCTTGAAGGATTGACACCTGTTGGGTACCCACCTAAGGTAGAAAGATAAGGGATAAGTCCTCCGTTCTTCACGGGGAGTTGTGGGAACGACAGTTGTGAGCGAGAGAGAGAGAGAGGGAGAATACCAAAATGTATCCTCATTATCTTCACAACCGATGAAATGGTTTTCAATTTTAAATACTAAGAAAGCTATCATCGTAATAAAACTTCAAAAAATCACCCAAAAATGTGTATTTTTACACTACCTAATGTTTGTTTAGTGATTTTGGTTTATTATTTTCAATAATTAATCTTTGGAATCGACCAAGAAAAAAAATCTTTTAACACCCCTTCAAAATTTGATGGTTTACGTTTCAAGGTACGTAAAATCCAAAAATCGAATAAAAATTTGGCCGTTCGTACGCCGTACGCGGTACTTGCCACTTAGCATTGACCGATTTTGATGAAATTTGGTATGTAGGCTCCATTTGGGGTCTAGTTGTGCCCCGAAGATTTTGGTTAATGTAGGTCACTTCTAAGGGTTCCAAAATCAATTTTGAAATTTTGAAAACGCCCTAACTCAAACAATTTTGATATAAAGGTATTGTTTTTCCTTCAATTTAAGATTCTATAGAATTTTTAGAATTTTTTGAGACCACCCGGAGCTCTGTAGGACAAACCGTTCGCTCACTACGAGAATTTAAGGATTGAACGTACGATAAATCAGAAACAGGAGTGTGAATCGCAAAAGAGTCCTAATCTCCGTTCAAATTATAGCTGACCGAAATGCGATCGATGTTTTTCTTCATGTTGGATGGTTGGTGGCTTTGCAGAAGAGTGATCAATAGAAAAATAATAAACCATTGTGTAATAATTTGCAGCGTTTTCAAAATCACGTTCTATGATCGCTTAATAAGTTGACTTGTTCTGATAACATTTGTACAGTTAGATTTGGAAATAATGTTCATTCAAGCTGGAAGATAAAAAAAATCTATGCGACGCTAGTGCCAACTCTTATTTCAGAATCTTAACAGACCCCTGTCCAATAAATAATAATAGACCTGTGACCTTTAAAAAAATCGCGTTAGAAAGGTTCTAGTCAAGTCCCATCGCACCAAGGCTACTTTCATATAGAAAATCCATGAGACACGGGTCATATAAAATACTCGTATCTTCTAACGTTCAAACTGACTTGGCAGGATGACAGCCACAAACAGGGGCACAAAGAACAATTCTAAAATATCATGAAAAGACACAGTTAACTACAGTAAAAATAAAGAATTGACGTGAAACGTTGTTTCTTAAAATCGATTTTGCTTCCTCACTATCAATGGTGGGGAAACTTAGTACAGCAAGTGAAAAAACGCTGCAAATTATTACACAATGGTTTATTATTTTTCTATATAGATCACCCGTCTACAAAATCACCAACCATCCAATATGAAGAGAAGAAAAAAAATAAAAATAAAAAATAAGAAAATATATAAAAATTAAAAAAAAAAATCAAAATCACCAACCATCGATCGCATTTCGGTCAGCTCTAATTTGAACAGAGATAAGGCCTCTTTTGCGATTCACACTCGTGTTTTGATTTATATATATATATATATTTCATTATAAACCCTTAAATTTTCGTAGGGAGCGAACGGTTAGTCCAACAGAGCTCCGCATGGTCTCAAAAAATTCTAAAAATTCTATAGAATCTTAAATTGAAGGAAAAACAATACCTTTATATCGAAATTTTTTGAGTTAGGGCGTTTTCAAAATTTCAAAATTGATTTTGGAACCCTTAGAAGTGACCTACATCAACCAAAAGCTTCGGGGCACAACTAGACCCCAAATGGAGCCTACATACCAAATTTCATCAAAATCGGTCAATGCTAAGTGACAAAAGTGCCGCGTACGGCGGACGGACGGCCAAATTTTGGTTTATTATTTTCAATAATGAACCTTTGGAATCGACCAAGAAAAAAAAAAATTTAGCACCCCCTCAAAATTTGATGGTTTACGTTTCAAGGTACGTAGAATCCAAAAATCGAATAAAAATTTGGCCGTCCGTTCGCCGTACGCCGTCCGCCGTACGCCGTCCGCCGTCTGCCGTACGCGGCACTTTTGCCACTTAGCATTGACCGATTTTGATGAAATTTGGTATGTAGGCTCCATTTGGGGTCTAGTTGTGCCCCGAAGCTTTTGGTTGATGTAGGTCACTTTTAAGGGTTCCAAAATCAATTTTGAAATTTTGAAAACGCCCTAACTCAAAAAATTTTGATATAAAGGTATTGTTTTTCCTTCAATTTAAGATTCTATAGAATTTTTAGAATTTTTTTAGACCACGCGGAGCTCTGTAGGACAAACCGTTCGCTCCCTACGAAAATTTAAGGGTTTATATTGAAATATATATATATAAATCAAAACACGAGTTTGAATCGCAAAAGAGGCCTAATCTCCGTTCAAATTAGAGCTGACCAAAATGCAATCAATGGTTGGTGATTTTGATTTTTTTTTTTTTTTTCTTTCTATTGGATGGTTGGTGATTTTGTAGACGAGTGATCTATATAGAAAAATAATAAACCATTGTGTAATAATTTGCAGCGTTTTTATTCGATTTTTGGATTCTACGTACCTTGAAACGTAAACCATCAGATTTTGAGGGGGTGTTAAAATTTTTTTTTCTTGGTCGATTCCAAAGGTTCATTATTGAAAATAATAAACCAAAACCATTTTAAAAACGCTGCAAATCATTGCTCAAAGGTTTATTATTTTCTGTACAGATCACCCTTCTGTATAGAACCCTTCTGTATAGAACCCTTCTGGTTTTCCATCAATAGCACCTACCACCATCTGTATTCTCCCTTGACCTTCCCTCTCAAATTTCAGCTTCCTGCGTTCAATAGGTTTGAAAATGGCTTCGGAGCTCACTCAGCTGATCAGTGACCACTCATGCGCCTTCAGCATTCTCCATTGACCCGCCCTCTCAAATTTCAGGTTCCTGCGTTCAACAGGAGAGGAAATGGCCTTGGAGCTCACTCAGCTGATCAGTGACCACTCAGGCACCTTCAGCATTCTCCATTGACCCGCCCTCTAAAATTTCAGCTTCCTGCGTTCAACAGGAGAGGAAATGGCCTTGGAGCTCAATCAGCTGATCAGTGACCACTCAGGCGCCTTCAGCATTCTCTATTGACCCGCCCTCTCAAATTTCAGGTTCCTGCGTTCAACAGGAGAGAAAATGGCCTTGGAGCTCACTCAGCTGATCAGTGACCACTCAGGCGCCTTCAGCATTCTCCTTTGACCCGCCCTCTCAAATTTCAGGTTCCTGCGTTCAACAGGAGAGAAAATGGCCTTGGAGCTCACTCAGCTGATCAGTGACCACTCAGGTGCCTTCAGCATTCTCCTTTGACCCGCCCTCTCAAATTTCAGGTTCCTGCGTTCAACAGGAGAGGAAATGGCCTTGGAGCTCACTCAGCTGATCAGTGACCACTCAGGCGCCTTCAGTATTCTCCATTGACTTTTGATTATGGAAATTTGATTACTGGTTACGCAGAAGGCAAAACTGTATACAAATCGAAGAAATGAACAGCGATCGCATTATAGTCAGAAAAAATTTCAACGGAGATTAGACCTCTTTTGCGATTCACACTCATGATTCTGTTTTATCGAAGGAAAACCTTCAAGTACTCGTAGGGACCGAACGGTTTGCCCTACAGAGCTCCGGGTGGTCTCAAAAATTTTTAAAAATTCAGTACTATTTAAAATTAGTGAAAAAACGATACCTTTATTTCGAGAGTTTTCGAGCTAGGGCACTCTTGAAAATTTCAACCCTTAATTTCCACCCCTTAGAAGTGACCTACATCAACCAAAAGCTTCGCGGCACAACTAGACCCCAAATGGAGCCCATATACCAAATTTCATCAAAATCGGTCCATGGTAACTAAGAAAAGTGCCGCGTACGGCGTACGGCGTACGGCGTACGGCGGACGGACGGAAATTTTTTTATTCGATTTTCGTATTCTACGTACCTTGAAACGTAAAACATCAAATTTTGAGGGGGGGTTAAAATTTTTTTTTTCTTGCTCGATTCCAAAGGCTTATTATTGAAAATAATAAACCAAAAAATCGAGTCTTTTCATGGTAAGTTTTAGGTTGACCAAATACTTACTTCCTTCTCATGCACCATTTTGAGGACTTGTGCGTACAAGTACCTTTCTGATACGAAAATTCATATACTTCTTAAGCTATTAATGTAAAACACTGAGTTAGTCTTACTTCAATACCATATTGAGGCGATTTCCTTCAATGTTACATTCGAAGGACACAACTTCAAAAACTTCCGTTTGTCGTTGATATAAATCGCGAGGCAGAGAAACAGTATTGAGGCACTTTCTGGTAGGTGGGACGTTATTTATTATGCTTGACACCGTACTTTCGCGACTCGCATCCGGTTGTGGGAAGGAACGGTTTGAAAAAAATATGCCAAACTGAATCTAAATTGCTGTTGTGCCACTGCATTATTCATGATCTTGAAAGTCTGATATTGACGGCGTGGAAGCAGCAAGAGCTAATAACAGTTAGTTTATGAGAGGGTAAGTGGTTCGATAACGCAATTATTCTAATTATGTGTACGCATTGCCAAGTGTTGCATCACGTGAAATTGCTCCAGAAAATCTCGGATGGCCTTGTGACTAGGTTCAAAAGAACGGATGCGACTTTCGGCAATGAAAGGCCAACGATGTAGCTAGAGGCTTATTATAGAGAGTGGATGACGCAATTCACGTGAAGTAAGTAATTAAAGTTGGAATGTCATCCGAAGAAATTATACGGTGTGTCGTACTGAGTGGTACTCAGGGAGAAGATTATGGCCCATTACGAATGTGAAACGCCCACGTGACGCCTTCGGTTATCACGCGAGATCTAGTTTTAGCTGTAGAGGTCAGAGGTTGATCTATCAACCACCTGAACAATCACTATTAAATAGTGGTTATGAAAATTTTTCAGTACGAGGAACAGTTCCCTTCTTCCAGTTGAATACCAAAATCAAAGATTTTGCTACACAACGATAGTTGTATCATCATGATGCCACAGCTGTCCGATCGACTCCACCTTTCCGCCTATCAAGGATAAATTTGCTGACCCGCCGACAGAGCTCACGATCTCACTGTTTATTTGGATTCCCTTTCTGGTACAAATTACCTCTACAATCGCCCACTGTCTGGTCTTCCAAGAGAAGCGAACGCGATTTCTTCAATCAACAACTGGCCCGCATCCGTCGAGAAATGTTTCGCCTTATTCTGAGTGATGAAATAGCCAAACTTGATCTTCCAGAAATGAATTTTACTTTAATATTATTATTTTTTTTTTTTTTTCATTTTTATTGTCAGGCGTTGTAACGTGGACAGTATTGTAGTACATTAGTTATTTTTACTTGGAATATTTTCCGTAATAATTATGTATTAGTATTAGACTTGCCCGTTCCGATGTATAAATAAATAAACATTTGAATACTAACGTAGGTATTCTAAAAGCCAGTAGTAAATTTACTATCAGTATTTATACTAGTAACAGAACCACTCTCGAAAATTCCATTCAAAAAGAAACAGTTTTATGCAGGAGGAAGGTAAAGATGGAGAAGAAATTTTTCCCTTGGAGGGAAAAACAATAGATCATGGATATATCAATTGTTGTAGGTGTAATTTGAAAATTAAAATTATGAAATAAAATACACACAAGATATGTACCAACCTATTACTTTTTCAATGAATAAACAGAATTTTTCAAAAAAAAGCCGAAATAATAATTTATTGAATAAATTTTCAATTTCATTTTAATAATTCAAATTTTGAATAGGTAGGTACATAATATGTACCTACCTATTACTTTTTCAGTGAATAGTACATATTATGTACCTACCTATTAATTTTTCAGTGAATAAACAGAATTTTGAAGAAATTACGTCGAAATAATACTTTATTTGAATAATATGTACCTACCTATTACTTTTGGTTTATTATTTTCAATAATGAACCTTTGAAGTCAACCAGGAAAAAAATTTGTTAACACCCCCTCAAAATTTGATGGTTTACGTTTCAAGGTACGTAGAATCCAAAAATCGAAAAAAAAAATGTGGCCGTCCGTCCGCCGTACGCTGTACGCATTGACCGATTTTGATGAAATTTGGTATGTAGGCTCCATTTGGGGTCTAGTTGTGCCCCGAAGATTTTGGTTGATGTTGGTCACTTCTATGGGTTCCAAAATCAATTTTGAAATTTTGAAAATGCCTTAACTCAAAAAATTTTGATATAAAGGTATTGTTTTTCCTTCAATTTAAGATAGTATAGAATTTTTTGAGACCACGCGGAGCCCTGTAGGACAAACCGTTCGCTCCCTACGAGAATTTAAAGGTTGGACGTACGATGATTCAGAAACACGAATTTGAATTGCAAAAGAGGCCTAATCTCCGTTCAAATTTAGCTGACCGAAATGCGATCGATGTTTTTCTTCAACTTGGTTGGTGGTAACAATGGCAAAGCAGTGTTCTTTGCAGACGAGTGATCCTACACTGGAGGCCAAAAAAACCGGCGCAGTTGGATTGTTTCCAAAGAATCAAGTTCAAATCGCTAACAGTTGGGTTTGAGTCAATCGTAAGGTCAGTAATAAGGTTCGTAATATATCGCAGTATTCTAGAGAACCTTGCTTCATAACTACCGATATGTAGCAATTATTTTGTTTCAATGATTGAACGAGACGTTGTCAGTCACACATAGTTTTCAGTCACAAACTAGTTTTTAGTCAGTCACAAACTATGTGTGACTGACAACGTCTCGTTCAATCATTGATCCAAAATCTCACAACGTCTGGACATCTCAACTTAAATTATTTTGTTTACTGATTGCAGCGTTGCATTTTTTGTGGCAAAAAAAGTGTCGCGAAAAATTCCTTGACCCCCAGCCAAAAGACATATTCATGGTGACGAGTAGTAATCCCACGTATTTTTCTATGCAGAAATAGAATTTCGAGAAAACATCGTGTTCCAATCATTTAGTGCAACGAGTCCTACTAAAAATGAATGGAAATGGCTAAATTACATCCTATAAAATTTGTTATAAATTTGTATTTTTCAAAAATTATCTCCTTTTCACAAAGGTTTTGGTAATTTACGTCAGATCATCAAACTGATGTGCATATACACTATTTTTTATGCATACCATGTGACTACGAAGTGAGGAGCTGAGTGAGGTCAGATACCTACATGAAATTACCCTCAATATTCGTAGGAGCGTAGATGTGTCGATGAATAGGAGTGTTCTGCGACCAAAATAATGAATAATGAATTAATGTCACATGGACTCACTATACACGCAATAGAACGTATGGAGTTCCTATCGCTACTAGCATCAAATAACGAAACGGAAAGTGATGTACGGGATTCGAACTCCATAGGAGAATGAAGAATCGATAGTTGGAAATAGCCACTGCGTCAAGCGACTTTAAATCACTACAAACGCTCAGTGACATCATTCCCAGCCCATCAATAGGCGTTGGCTACACAAAAGCCAAGCCGAAGCGAACACAGGCCGGAGCTTACGAGCGACCTCCATGGAAAGGCACTGGGTGCAAATGACTTATTGTTCGCTGCTCACTTGCTTGTTGGCAATAAAATCTCCAATATTATCGGAAGTAATTATTATAATTCTTAAATATGCAAAAATTATGTACCGCTCAAGAGAATCCAAGGACGGTCTCTTCCTACGATACTGTGCCCAGATCGAAAGAATGCGACTAGCAGAAAAAATTGTATTTCATTCTATCTTTATTCAATAGTCGATTAAGTTCCTCAATCTATGGTTGACATGTTGACAGGTGTATACTTGTGAATAGATAATCCCACGATATTCCTCTTATGGCAACTTCAAGAATGAAATTCCTAGAATTAGGAGACGAGATAATGAATTCTATGTTAGAATAGAATAGATATTATTAGATAACTAGCTGAAAAGCCTGTTAAATGCAGGCAAAAACAAATTGTAGATAATATATCGATACCTTGAAGCACAAAGGTGCAATTTCCACCCATCTTCCACTTTTTTTTTTTTTTTTTTGTAAATTTCAGAAAAACTCAAATATTTGGAGAAGGATAGGTTACACTGAGTTACACTTCACACAGTTTGGAATTATTACCGCGAGATAGCTCTCTCCTCCGACTGACCCCCCCCCACCAACTTCTTTCGCCTCCGACTCCTCCCGCCCCCGACTCTTCTAACTCCACCCGCCTCCGATTCCTACGACGTGCATACGTACATACATACATACGGTTGGGGTTTTTTGCAATTAGATAACAGATAGTCAACTAGAATAATGAAATTCTTAAAATTAGGAGACGGAATAATGAAATTCTTAGAAAAGGAGATGGAATAATGAAATTCTTAGATAAGGAGACGAGATAATGAATTCTACGTTAGAATAGAATAAATATTATTAGGTAATTATAACAGATAGTCAACTAGAATAATGAAATTCTTAGAATTGGGAGACGAGATAATGAATTCTAAGTTACAATAGAATAAATATTATTAGATAATAACATATATTCTACTAGAATAATGAAATTCTTAGAATTAGGAGATGGTTTTTAGTGAGAATTTGTACGAAATACCTACTGTGCGAAAATAGCTTTTCAGCCTTTGAATGTGTAGTGATTTTTTCTAGGTATGGCTGACAGGAGAGGGGAGGGTCAGATCGTGAAACAATCCTACGACAAGCCTTTTATGACGACTCCCAAAATAAAATTCTGAAAAAGAAAAATAACAGTTCTAATTGGCAATCCTTGTTTAAAAAAAATTTAATCCCAGCTCATGCCTTTTGCAACGTTAATCCCAACAGGAGTTGAGATTATATTGCTCGTAATAACGCGCGAAAAATCTGTAACTGTAAATCTTTAAATCTGTGGACTTGCATTTTAGACTTGGAAATAACCAAACCAGGTCAGTTGACTCTTACAACTCGAATATCCTCATTTTGTCACCTTCATTGAATGAGCTGGTTCCACTCGATATTTCGCAAGCAAATTATTTCAATTTTGTGAAGGAGGAACTTGTCGAACTAGATGGAACCGATGAACTCGATGAACTGATCGATCATGAAGAAGGATTCATGAAATCTCCAGTCGTACTGACTTGAAGACTTGGTAAGACTGGATGACACAAAGATGCCAATGAAAGTTTTCATAGTAGAGGTCCAAGGAAACCGAATACGAGGAGGAAGATGTTGCTGACGACATCCGAGTCATCGGGGTGAAGAGATCAATAGAGTAATATATTATTTTGATTCTATTGAGATGGTTTTATGCCTATATTATTGTACTTTACAACCAAATATTGACTACTTTCATGGTATACCAAGTCAACATTAACTAACTTTTGACATCCTTCAACATGCAGTGTGGGACTATTTTGTTGTCGCTACGAAATCGCACCACCTGAACTCAACTTAGTTACATTTTTTCTTTTTTGGTTTATTATTTTCAATAATAAGCCTTTGGAATCGAGCAAGAAAAAAAAAATTTTAACCCCCCCTCAAAATTTGATGTTATACGTTTCAAGGTACGTAGAATACGAAAATCGAATAAAAAAATTTCCGTCCGTCCGCCGTACGCCGTACGCCGTACGCGGCACTTTTCTTAGCAACACTGGACCGATTTGGTTCAAATTTGGTATATGGGCTCCATTTGGGGTCTAGTTGTGCCGCGAAGCTTTTGGTTGATGTAGGTCACTCCTAAGGGGTGAAAATTAAGGGTTGAAATTTTCAAGAGTGCCCTAGCTCGAAAACTCTCGAAATAAAGGTATCGTTTTTTCATCAATTTTAAATAGTATTGAATTTTTAAAAATTTTTGAGACCACCCGGAACTCTGTAGGACAAACCGTTCGGTCCCTACGAGTATTTGAAGGTTCTCCCTCGATAAAACAGAATCATGAGTGTGAATCGCAAAAGAGGTCTAATCTCCATTCAAATTTTATCGGACTAAAATGCGATCACTGTTCATTTCTTCGATTTGTATACAGTTTTGCCTTCTGCGTAACCAGTAATCAAATTTCCATATGAAGCTTTCTATTTTTCCAATCGAGTGTGAAGCGTTTAGTTCTTTCTAATAAACTTGATTGTGAAGGTGTGAAGCCAGTATGGTGTGGTAGGTAGTACCTAGCTGGTAGGTAAACATATTGTTTAGTAATGCATGCATTCCAGGGGACGTCCCATTCGATAAGCATTAGATCAGTTTAACCAGTAGTTAAGTGATAAAACTGTTTCACTCGATGTAATTTATTTATTACTTTAGGCAAGAAATAGTGACCCCCCCCCCACCATTATCCACCTTAACATTTCTAGCGGCATGGGAGCCTCGAATCTGAAGAGCATTTTAAAATCCATGATCTACGATACCCAACATGCGAATTCGAGTTCACCCCCCCCCCCCCCCAAACCTCCCCAACGCCAACAATGGCGCCAGTCTGGCACCAAAGCGGAAATACGTCGTAACCTTGAACTTCCATCTGTTAGTTTTGGTAGGCAGTCCGTCGAAGTTCACATCCGTATTCAAGGTGAAACACAAAAAAAAAAAAAAAAAAAACACGAAATAAGCGGTTTATGGCATCATGGCACCATATCCTGGCACCATGGTGGTACAGAGAATAATTCATGAAAATTCGGAGGTATAATGAGAATTTTTCCTCAATTTCAAAGCTTGGGTACAATTAGTAAGCAGTGAAGGAACCAAAATATTGAAAAATCGGATATTTTGTGAATATTATCCCCCCACTCACCCCTCCCCTTGCGAATTTTGGTACTCTGGTAAAATCATGTACAACTCGGAAGTTATTTTAGTCAAACAAAAAAAGAAACACGCAAATCGGTTGGAAATTGAGGCCTGGGCAGAGTTTACAAGATTACGCACGCAAACGCACGTTTTTTAAGCATTAACCCCCCCTTTCCCCCTCTTAAAAAGCAAAATCCAAAATTCCGGCGCCGTAGTGCACAACTAGATAGTATTTCGCGTCAAACGAAAAAAGAACCACGAAAATCGTTTGAGAACTAAGGCCTGGGCAGAGTACACAAGATTATGCCTAAAAACGCACGTTTTTCGAGCATTAACCCCCCCTTTCCCCCCCTTAAAAGGCAAAATTCGAAATTCCGGCGACGTAGTGCACAACTAGATAGTTTTCCGCAACGAACAAAAAAAGAACCAGGAAAATCGGTTGAGAACTAAGGCCTGTGCAGAGTACACAAGATTTTGTTACACACACACACACACACACATACACACACACACACACACACACAGACATACACCTATGGTTTTTTTCGCGGATTTGGATTCAGAATGGTCTAAAACGGATTACTGCGTGGTTATTTTTTTTTTCTGTTGAGTGTTGTCCAACTTCACCCCAGATCGATCGCATAAGGACGCCCAAGTCTTACTGTGGGACGTCCTAAAAAAAAGTTGGTAGGTAAAAAAAATGTTGGTGGGTAAAAAACGCTGCAAATCATTGCTCAAAGGCTTCTTCACTCTTCAGATCACTGATCAGCTGAGTGAGCTCCGAAGCCATTTTCAATCCTATAGAATGGAAGTGCTCTTCCAGGCGTCACCAGCATTCGAGGAGATCTTCTTCACTCCTTAGATCACTGATCAGCTGAGTGAGCTCCGAAGCCATTTTCAATCCTATTGAATGGAAGTGCTCTTCCAGGCGTTTTCAGCATTCGAGGAGATCTTCTTCACTCTTCAGATCACTGATCAGCTGAGTGAGCTCCAAAGCCATTTTCAATCCTATTGAATGGAAGTGCTCTTCCAGGCGTCTCCAGCATTCGAGGAGATCTTCTTCACTCTTCAGATCACTGATCAGCTGAGTGAGCTCCGAAGCCATTTTCGATCCTATTGAATGGAAGTGCTCTTCCAGGCGTCTGCAGCATTCGAGGAGATCTTCTTCACTCCTCAGATCACTGATCAGCTGAGTGAGATCCGAAGCCATTTTCAATCCTTTTGAATGGAAGTGCTCTTCCAGGCGTCTTCAGCGTTCGAGGAGATCTTCTTCACTCTTCAGATCACTGATCAGCTGAGTGAGCTCCGAAGTCATTTTCAATCCTATTGAACGCAGGAAGCTGAATGTTGAGAGGGAAGGTCAAGTGAGAATACAGATGGTGGTAGGTGCTATTGATGGAGAGCCAGTGATCTATACAGAAGGGTGATCTATACAGAAAATAATAAACCTTTGAGCAATGATTTGCAGCGTTTTTCAAGAAGGCTCATACATAAAGTGAGCAATGAAGAATTCCATGGCTCGGAAAAGCAGTTTCCAATTTTTTTGGTTTATTTATTTATTTTTTTTTTTCGAATGAATCTCTATCTTCAGAAATTTGTCACCAATAAGCACAATCTAATTTTCGGCTCGAATTGGGTTTACCTCAATTTGAGCGTAACTCCGTTAATTTCCACGTCAAAGTTTTGTCATTTTGAACATGAATGTTCACAACATGTATTGTTGTGAATCGTTGTTATGAGTTTCTACGTCTAAGTTTTGTTATTTTGAACATGAATGTTCACATCATGTATTGTTTGCTTTCGTATTTCATCTATAATATAAATTATTAACAACTTCCTGAAGTTTCTCAGAATCATAAGGTTATTAAGTGCGTAAGGAACTTACTCGATACCTAACAGTAATTATCCAGAGAATGAATAGATAGATTGCAGTTGCTGGATTTCTCTTGGATTGAGATTCAAAGCCAAGGCGACCAAGCCCTGTCTCAACCGACTATAATACGAGTATTATGGAAAAGTTCAAGTGCAGAAGGAAAACTCCACAAACATAAATCAACTTTTATTTGGAACCGACGCTCAAACTATTTTCTAACATTGAATTTAGGTTTCTAAACATGTGACGAAAAACACCCAGGATCAATAATAACAAAATGGCAATTCTTTAGCACTATTGTATTCTAGTTGGTGGGAACATCAGCAAGTACGTATTGTCGATGAAACAAAAGCTTGTTTTCAGAAGAGGACAAAATTTTCGAGCCAAAAACCTGATGAGGTGGGTCCTTGACGGAAGAGGGCTCTTGGATTAAAAATATTGAATGCGGGAGTCAGGAGGGAGGGCGACGACACCTGTTGGTGGGTGGATGGATACTGTACGCCTGAAGTATCCAAGGTCAATTGATAAGGGACAGAGCACTCTATCGGACGGCCCTCCAACTAGGAGAGTCCGAGCGGAGCGGAAGGTGGCACGACGGCGGCACTTGCAGGGCATTCGAGGGGGCTTATTAGACCTGAGTCCTTCCACCACTTGAGTAGCCGTTCGTTCCTCGTTTCGGGTTAATATTTCCATGAACTACAGGCGCTCAAACTAAAAATTGTACCCAAAATTGAAATTTTCCAGGATTTTAGAAATTCATTAGTGCACGACCCTAGGGAAAAACTAAAAGATTGCCGCTGGAATCATCAAAATCGAACAATAATTGCCAGAGAAGAAAGGGAAAAACTTAAAATGAAAAAAACGGGTTTTCCCTTTTTTCAATTCGCTCTGAAATGGAGCTCATATACCAAATTTCATCAAAATCGGTCCATGGGAACTAAGGAAAGTACGGCGAACGGACTGAAACATTTTTATTCGATTTTTGGATTCTACGTACTTTGAAACGTAAACCAACAAATTTGGGGGGGGGGGTAAACCAACCTCCTTAAAATCCGATTTTTTTTTTACTTTTAAGATTTTTTCGTGTTTGCAACTTTACACAATTCAAACGGTCGTAACTCCCTCAAATTAGACACAAAAATTAAAAATAAGGATATCGTTGGAAAGAGCGTAAAATTTCTCAATACATGAGCCGTTGACCAGTCGAGAAAAACAAAACTGTAGAGTAGTATTTTTACCTCAAACTTGAAAAATAGTCAATTTCTGTTTGGTGAAAATGTTGATGATTTTTCCTCATTGAAACAAGGTATTTGCCAGAGGGGCTCAAAAGCTTAAAAACTGCTCCTTCATCAGCTTTCCAACGGTCACCCAATTTTTAGTTTTACTGTGAAATTTGAGGGTTAAAATGGTGTTTCAATGCGAAAAAACGTGTATTTTGGTTATTATTTTCAATAATGAACCTTTGGAATCGACCAAGAAAAAAAAATTTTTTAACACCCCCTCAAAATTTGATGGTTAACGTTTCAAGGTACGTAGAATCCAAAAATCGAATAAAAATTTGGCCGTCCGTCCGCCGTACGCAGCACCTTCCCCACTTAGCATTGACCGATTTTGATAAAATTTGGAATGTAGGCTCTTTTTGGGGTCTAGTTGTGCCCCGAAGATTTTGGTTAATGTAGGTCACTTCTAAGGGTTCCAAAATGAATTTTGAAATTTTGAAAACGCCCTAACTCAAAAAATTTTGATATAAAGGTATTGTTTTTCCTTCAATTTAAGATTCTATAGAATGTTTAGAATTTTTTGAGACCATGCGGAGCTCTGTAGGACAAACCGTTCGCTCCCTATGAGAATTTAAAGGTTTGACGTATGATAAATCAAAAACACGAGTGTGAATCGCAAAAGTGGCCTAATCTCCGTTAAATTTTAGCTGACCGAAATGCGATCGATGTTTTTCTTCATGTTGGATGGTTGGTGGCTTTGCAGACGAGTGATCTATATAGGAAAATAGAAAAATAATAAACCATTGAGTAATAATTTGCAGCGTTTTTCAGATGATTTCCAATTGCCTCACCGCCCTGGATTGGAATAAGTAATTGAAAAACCTGTCCCATTACAGGAAGGGTAATTATTACTTTGCTAGTACTTTGGAAATATTCGCCGCTCAAAACCCCAGTCTTTTGCTTGTAGGAATACTTTATCACACTCTCTGTACGTAATTTCATTGATATTTGAAGATTAATTTTGAAAAATCGCTCATATCCTAGAAGAGGGGTACAAGTCCAAAAATGTGATTTTCGGGAAATCGCTTTCAAAGTTTTACACTCAAACAAATAGCTATATCTCCATGACAACACGTTTAATGTTAATGATATTTGGGGACAATGTTCCCGTACTAATGCTTCTACAGCTCATGGACCGAAATTATTCTTTTCGCTAGTGAGGAAGGAGTGGGGGGAATATGTTTGTCAAATTTCTTCGATTTTTGGTGTTGTTCCCTTTTTTCGTGGACAATATTTCTTTATATCAGAGATGTCACTTTTTTTCATGGACGATTTTTATTCTTTCACAAATGATTAATTTGGTTTTAAATGAGAATTATCATGACTTTAGGTGTATAAAACGAGAATTTATTAGATTGGGAGTTGTCGGAAAAATAAAACAGATTGAAAACGGAAGATATTTATAATTCTGTCTCCAAAAATATTCTTAAAATCTATAATCAAAGATAACCAACGTGTGATTTCGTGATCAATCCCCCCACCCCCCTCACACCATTCCTTCATCAACGGTTTCAGTACAACCACTACAACTTTCATCGGTAGTTTCGGTAGGTAGTCCGTAGGAGTAGACATTCAAGGTGAAACACACCAGTGGCACCATTAATTTGTTCTATGGTGTCAAAATTTATAGTTCATGAAAATACAAAGGTTTATTCATAAAGATTCAAAGCTTGGGTACCATTAATAAGCCCTAAATGAATCAAAATATCGAAAAAAATCGTAATTTTGTGAATATTATCCCTCCACTTGCCTCTTCCTAATGATAATTTCAGTACTCTGGCGACTTAATGTTAGTCAGTTAGTTATCTGAGTCGAAAAAAAGAAACACGCGAATCGGTTGAAATTGAGGAGTAGGTGCTGTCATAATGAGCCTTACTTTCACTAAATAACCCCTCGTTCATCCTCCGTTTACTCTAATCTCAAAATTTCAGCAATGTAGTGCAAAACTAGATAGATTTCCACGTCGAACAAAAAAGAAAAACTCAAATCAGTGGGAAATTGAGGTTTGGGCGAAATACACAAGATTATGCTTTAAAAAAACCAAATTTTAATAGTTTCTACTCCCCCCCCCCCTCCTTCAAGGCAAAATTTAATGTGGATGACGTGGTCCACAGCGCTAGATAAATGTTAGCGTTGAACAATGGAGGAACCACGCGAATCGGTTGGGGAATAAGGCCTGGACAAACACAAGAGACA
The DNA here is from genome assembly GCA_009739505.2 of Apolygus lucorum. Lineage (NCBI taxonomy): Eukaryota > Metazoa > Arthropoda > Insecta > Hemiptera > Miridae > Apolygus > Apolygus lucorum. The sequence continues at coordinate 50,683,362 of CM019179.2, forward strand.
CAGACTGATGGATTTTCTTCCGTGGATTTGGGTTTTGAAAGGACTAAAACGGATTAGTATCTAGTTATTTTGTTTTCCGTTGAGTGTTGTCCACCTTTAACCCAGATTAATCGCATATTCAAGGATGCCCAAGTCTTACAACGTCCTAGAAATACAAGTAGGTAACCATCTACCTACCTGCTGTTAAATAGCCACAGCATGATGGATGAAATAATTAGGAAACCGTGTAAATTATTATCATTGTGATTATTTTTGCAATTGAAGGGTCACGGGGAAAAAGGATCAGACTCCTCTTTTCCTAATTCCGAGAAAATCGAAAAACAAAGTTTGAAGTCGTCCCAGACAGACACTATGCATTAAAAAAATGAACTGTTTGGGCCACCTGACCAGAAATTTAATTATGTTCAAGTGACAAGAAAGAAAATTAAGTAGGTCGAAGATAATTTCCAGAAATAATCAGAAATTTCAAACAAGGTAAGGACTTTGACCTTTTTTCCCCACAAATATCCGCGTTTCGGTCACCATAATACCTAAAATTATATCACCATGTTACCTATTGTTTATTCAAATCTCGTAATTCACTTCAGTAAGTTTACTAGGGTTTGTAGGTACCTTAGTGTCACTTCCTGAAAATGTTGGGCAAAAAGTGGCTTAATTTTCCAAATTAGGTATAGTTTTGTACAAAACATTAATTGCAAAAAGGCAAAAAAATCAATAAATAAATCATTCATCTAAAGGATCGTCACAATATGAAATGTCGTCATCATCTCCTACATTCCCAACCTGTTGGACAGTGACTCAGAAAATGTTAGCATCGGGGTTGACGAGAAACTGACACAAGTGTTTTAAATCCTTTGATTTTGCTGGTTTTGATGGGTATGGGGCCGTTGTGAAGGTTTCCCAATGTTAGCTGCTTTTGGTACTGAAGTCTTCTTCTTCGAGGTAGAAGGGGTTGTGAAAACTGTCTGGTATTTTCAGAAGTTGGAGCTTCTGAGCTTGATGAATCTTCGGTGTGATGCCGTACAACTCATGCAAAGACGAGGGAAGGGCTCTTTAAATCGGACTCTGATCTTTCTTCCCTGCGAGCGCGCGGAATCTGATCCTTTTTCCCCGGAGCCCCATATTTGTTTTAGCTTTAAAAAGAATGAATGCGATCTTTCTTCCACAAAGTGAAACATCCCTTCGGTTCTACTCCTCCCAAGCTACACGATGACGTGACTATCTCAATTCGGCCAAAAAATGGAGTTTGATCCTTTTTCCCCGTGACCCTTCAATTATTATTTTTCTGTAAAGATCACCAGTCAACTACCTTCTTGGGACAAGGTCCTTTTGGCTAGGCTCGAGGGAACGAAGTGCTCAAATAAATTGCACAATAAACATGCATTTATCATTGTTGATAGTCTTGATTGTGATAGTAGTTTCCAAAAAATTAACACTAGGTTTCTTTAATTGAGGAAATCACTTAATAGAGGCGATACGTCCACTTTAGAGGGTAGCACTGGGCTTTGTGCCTGTCTTCTGCAAACGTAGGTGGCTCGCCCCGTCCATCGAACAAAGAACTTTCAGCATTCAGGCAGAGGGGGAATGAGCTAGGCTTAAGTTTGTCTTCTAGGGATGAAAAACAGCTCTTCCACTACCCAAAACTGCTCCTAACTCAAAAATGACATTTTTGGACTTGTACCCCTCTTCTAGGATATGAGCGAAATAATCATTAGGTAAACTCTCAAAGTAAGTAGGTACTCATAATAATTACTCAAAGTAAAGTAAACCAACCACTCTGAACACTCCAGAGGTTCGAATTATCGAGAGTCGACTGGAGTGTAGGAGGATGACGAATGGAAACGAGAAGACTCAAACGATCTGAATCCGCTCGAGTAAACGGCGACCTGAGGTCATAAGTCATATTCGGGTCACCTTCCAACGACTCCTCTGGAACGAGGCCCGACGTTCCGGCGAACCCTCCTCCCCCTCGGCCCGACGATTCGCAGGAGTCAACGAGCCGTCTGGTCGAGCGGGGGTCATCTGTTGCGAGGGAGGTCACGCGAAAACAGTCCGGAAACAAAACAGGTGCGAGCGCCTCCTCCCCCCTCCGCCACCCCCCGAGATTTATTAATAGAAACGGCGATCAAACCTTCAATAACCCGATTAAGCACGGAAAACGCCAATGACCCCTTGCAGTCGTTGCGTGTTTCGGTGAGTAGAACTTTCCGCTTCTGCTCTCCACTTCTGCTCTCCTGCCTCTTTCCTGGATTTTCAGAAGCCTCTCAACGTGGTTCGACAACAATTGATTCCAGAATCGTGGAATACGGAGTCGCTTTTTGATCGACTTCAGAACATTTTTGGTTTATTATTTTCAATAATGAACCTTTGGAATCGACCAAGAAAAAAAAATTTCAACACCCCCTCAAAATCTGATGGTTTACGTTTCAAGGTACGTAGAATCCAAAAATCGAATAAAAATTTGGCCGTCCGTCCGCCGTACGCAGCACCTTCCCCACTTAGCATTGACCGATTTTGATAAAATTTGGAATGTAGGCTCTTTTTGGGGTCTAGTTGTGCCCCGGAGATTTTGGTTAATGTAGGTCACTTCTAAGGGTTCCAAAATGAATTTTGAAATTTTGAAAACGCCCTAACTCAAAAAATTTTGATATAAAGGTATTGTTTTTCCTTCAATTTAAGATTCTATAGAATGTTTAGAATTTTTTGAGACCATGCGGAGCTCTGTAGGAAAAACCGTTCGCTCCCTATGAGAATTTAAAGGTTTGACGTATGATAAATCAGAAACACGAGTGTGAATTGCAAAAGAGGCCTAATCTCCGTTAATAATTTTAGCTGACCGAAATACGATCGATGTTTTTCTTCAAGTTGGATGGTTGGTGGCTTTGCAGACGAGTGATCAATAGAAAAATAATAAACCATTGTGTAATAATTTGCAGCGTTTTATTCGATTTTTGGATTCTAGGTACCCTGAAATGCAAACCAACAAATTTTGAGGTGGGGTTAAAAAAAAAATTTCTTGGTCGATTCCAAAGGTGCATTATTGAAATAATAAACCAAAAAACCACTCTCATAACAGAAAGAATAAACTTTCTTCCTAGAGTAATTGAAAAAAGTGGTAGTAATTGCAATTCCAATTTTAACAACTCTATGTTTATCAGATCTGTTGTGTGATTGTGACTGACCATCTGAACACTTCAGGAAGGGAATTTAAGGTTTAAAACATATTGTTTAGTAATGCATGCATTCCATGGGACGTCCCATTGGATAAGTATTGAATCAGTTTAACCAGTTGTTGAGCGATAAGACTGTTTCTCTTGATGTAATTTATTTATTACTTTAGGCAAGAAATAGTGACCCCCCCCCCCCACCACTATGAACCATAACACTTCTAGCGGCATGATAGCCTCGAATCTGAAGAGCATTTTAAAATCCATGATCTACGACACCCAACATGCGAATTCGAGTTCACCCCCCCCCCCCCCCACCACCACCACCACCAATGGTGCCAGTCTGGCACCAAAGCGGAAATACGTCGTAACATTGAACTTTCATCTATTAGGTTTAGTAGGCAGTCCGTCGAATGTCACATCCGTATTCAAGGTGAAACACCAAAACACCCAAGAAATATGAGGTTTATGGTGCCCTGGCACCATGGTGGCACCACTTTTATTTCCATGGTGGTACAGAAAGTAATTCATGCAAATCCTAAGGTATAATGAGAATTTTTCCTCAATTTCAAAGCTTGGATGCAATTAGTAAGCAGTAAAGGAACCGAAATATTGAAAAATTGGATATTTTGTGAATATTATCCCCCACTCACCCCCTCCCCTTGCAAATTTTGGTACTCTGGTGAAATCATGTACAACTCGGAAGTTATTTCAGTCAAACAAAAAAAGAAACACACAAATCGGTTGGAAATTGAGGCCTGGGCAGAGTTTATAAGATTATGCCCGCAAACGTACGTTTTTAGGACGTCCCACAGTAAGACTTGGGCGTCCTTATGCGATCGATCTGGGGTAAAGTTGGACAACACTCAACAGAAAAAAAAATAACCACACAGTAATCCGTTTTAGACCATTCTGAATCCAAATCCGCGAAAAAAACCATAGGTGTATGTCTGTGTGTGTGTGTGTGTGTGTGTGTGTGTGTGTGTATGTGTGTGTGTGTGTGTAACAAAATCTTGTGTACTCTGCACAGGCCTTAGTTCTCAACCGATTTTCCTGGTTCTTTTTTTGTTCGTCGCGGAAAACTATCTAGTTGTGCACTACGTCGCCGGAATTTCGAATTTCGCCTTTTAAGGGGGGAAAGGGGAGGTTAATGCTCGAAAAACGTGCGTTTTTGGGCATAATCTAGTGTACTCTGCACAGGCCTTAGTTCTCAAACGATTTTCGTGGTTCTTTTTTCGTTTGAGGCGAAATACTATCTAGTTGTGCACTACGGCGCTGGAATTTTGGATTTTGCTTTTTAAGAGGGGGAAACGGGGGGTTAATGCTTAAAAAACGTGCGTTTGCGTGCATAATCTTGTAAACTCTGCCCAGGCCTCAATTTCCAAACGATTTGCGTGTTTCTTTTTTTGTTTGACTCAAATAACTTCCGAGTTGTACATGATTTTACCAGAGTACCAAAATTCGCAAGAGGAGGGGGTGAGTGGGGGGATAATATTCACAAAATATCCGATTTTTCAATATTTTGGTTCCTTTACTGCTTACTAATTGTACCCAAGCTTTGAAATTGAGGAAAAATTCTCATTATACCTCCGAATTTTCATGAATTATTCTCTGTACCACCATGGTGCCAGGATATGGTGCCATGATGCCATGAACCGCTTATTTCGTGTTTTTTTTTTTTGTGTTTCACCTTGAATACGGATGTGAACTTCGACGGACTGCCTACCAAAACTAACGGATGAAAGTTCAATGTTACGACGTATTTCCGCTTTGGTGCCAGACTGGCACCATTGGTGGTGGGGGGGGGGGGGTGAACTCGAAATCGCATGTTGGGTATCGTAGATCATGGATTTTAAAATGCTCTTCAGATTCGAGGCTCCCATGCCGCTAGAAATGTTAAGGTGGATAATGGTGGGGGGGGTCACTATTTCTTGCCTAAAGTAATAAATAAATTACACCGAGTGAAATAGTTTTATCGCTTACCAACTGGTTAAACTGATCTAATGCTTATCCAATGGGACGTCCCCTGGAATGCATGCATTACTAAACAATATGTTTTAAGCATTAACCCCCCCTTTCCCCCCCTTAAAAGGCGAAATTCGAAATTCCGGCGACGTAGTGCACACCTAGATAGTTTTCCGCGTCGAAGAAAAAAAGAACCAGGAAAATCGGTTGAGAACTAAGGCCAGTAGGTCGATTCTCTAACTCGTTATGGGATAATAGCGACAACGAAGTGTCGTTATGATAACAATAACGATTAATAGCGACGATCGCGATTCTGCAGACGCGAAATAGCGACAACTGTCGCTCAGTCGTCGCTATTTCGGCCGAAAAGTGTCGTTACCATCTCGACGGCTCGAAACCCCCCGGTATGAATTACGACAACCGTCTTTATGAAAAAGTAGCTTAAAACGCTCTTTAATTCCTAACCTATTCGAAGTCATATTTCAGTTTCCGAGTTGCTCTGTGCATTTCCGTATTGTGGGTTATTAGTTTTGTTAATCAAATCATTTTGAGAATAAAATTTATACATTCGTACATAATTTCTGGTGAATATTTAAAAAATAATATCCGACCCTCATAATGAGCAGTTTATTCGCCGTTTTAATTTGTGTCTTACTTAATTTTTTTCTACAATTGTATTATACAAAAATCGTAGTATTTATATTATTTCAAGCTGTTAATTCGTATAGAAATTCATGTACTCTGTTGATCATAGTAAAGGGAGTAATTTCAATGGAATTGAGTTTTTGACAAACTATCAACAGCATTTTTTATATCAACATTGAATGATGATAAAAATAATTATACTGTCATTTTCGGAAATTGGTAGGTAAGTACATAAAATTAAAATAGTTAGCTTATAAAATAGGTAGATTCTATTTGAATTTTTAACTATTTTATTAAATTTGTGCCTGCATAAAAACTTCCTAAAATGAAGAAAACCCCTAAAATTGATAATTTTTTGCTAAAATAATTGTGATGATAATGCTCTTTTTTATACCAACTTACCTGCTATTACCTGAGAAAATATTTACCTCGAATTTACGATTGTTTATATCCGTAATCGACGTCGACGGTAGGAGAGAATATGACGTGATAGATGAAAATTGTAACATAAAAATTGACTCGAAGAAATATGAATGGGAAGGTAGATAAATAAATTACGTCATGAATCTTACGTTTTATTAAATACAAAAATATTATGTTCATTCAGTCTTATAACATACATGAAACTTTACATGAGTAAAACAACGATTCATAAATTTTGAAGTGATATTAGGTTTTTTTTACCCTTGAGAGTGAAATACATCTATTTTGTTCTGAAAAGACATCGAGAACTTCGAAATTTTCGTTAGTAGGGATTAGGTACTTGTTTCCCAGAATCTGTAACAATAATGTATACCGCACACAATTAGGCAGTTAGCTATGGACTTCTCACTCAAAGTAGTTGAAGGTACCAATAAGTATGGATGTGTGAGTGTGTATAAACGATAAATACCTAACAAGACGATTCTTACCTTACAAGGTATCTTACTACAAGTAGTAAGATGGACAGGCAGTTGATTATTCGAAGCATCGTGGACGGACGAAATTCATACCAACGTGACTGATGAATTCGATTTATGAAAAGTAATTCTTTCCATTTATCATTATTCCATGATACAAAAGCACGAATCACGAGAAAAACTCCGTTTTTACGCGTCATTCCTTGTCATATTCACCACGGCAAAAAATATGAATCCGACATTTTGCAAACTGCAGTGATCTTCTACCCGTGATAACAATTGGAAACGATTATCAATACGTCTTCCCATTGGCTAAAAATCACGCGTTGCTACCTTTCGCTCGCTCTAGACCGAAATATTGTCGGATCACATAGCGACGTCGTTATTTTGAAATGCAACGACCAAACTTCGCTATGCCCGATTAGAGAATTCCAATGTCGTTATCGACCTGTCGTTGCACGGGAGGGATACCGAATCCGACGCAATAACGTCAACCAAATAGCGAGTTACAGAATCGACCTGCTGGGCAGAGTACACAAGATTTTGTTACACACACACACATACACACACACACACCTACACACACACACACACACACACAGACATACACCTATGGTTTTTTTCGCGGATTTGGATTCAGAATGGTCTAAAACGGATTACTGTGTGGTTATTTTTTTTCTGTTGAGTGTTGTCCTCCTTCACCCCAGATCGATCGCATAAGGACGCCCAAGTCTTACAATGGGACGTCCTAACAAGTCTTACTGTGGGACGTCCTAAAAAAAACTGTTTTCCAAAATCAAAATTTCCACTCGCGTTTTACATTTTATACCTCCCTAAACAATTTCGGTTCCATGTCTGTCTGTCATGAGAATCCTTACAAAGAGCAAATCTATACGAAGTTATGTTCCGATTTGACGAACTTCATCTCTCCGGGGCTGATAGTACCCACTGTGCATGAGCATCGTGAATTTCCTTATAATAGCCATAAATTGTAAATTTCCCATCCAATTTCGTTTAAATTTTCAGGGATTATGGATTGGAATGTAGATGGTCCCCTACGAAAATAATCGCCCCCTGATTGATGGGCCTCTTCCCATTCTCAAACCTGCCATAAATCATCGATTTTCCACCCGATTCCAATGAAATTCAATTTCGGGGATTGTGCGGTTTGGCTTGTATGTGGTCTTCCTGTTTTTGAGGCATTTGGTCTCATTTCTCAACAGATCTGATGCATCTATCGAGTTCGGCCTCGAGAAATCTTTAAGGATCCAACTTTACCTAATATTCGAAAAAAATCCACTCAACCCTTTTCCTCCCCTGTAGTCTTTCAAACCAGCACAGCCCCTAAGAAATTCATCGAACTCTAACAGCAACTTCGTGTAGCTTTGCCCGTTTCAAGACTTTTTGAACAGCTGAATACATATGAATCGCCTTATAAATGATCATCGACCCACTCGCAATTCCTGGGTGATCCTACCAATCGGGAACACACGTATAGAAATAATATCACTTTGAGCCTAATATTTATATTGTTGTGGCGGAGACAGTCTGGTGGGTTTTACGAGGAATCCAGAGCTTGGCGACGAACTTATCCGGCTTCCCGCGGTCAACGGAGTCTTTCCATTTATAGGGGGAACTGGGGAACTCGTTCTGGTTCTCCCATTTTGAGTTCGATTCCCGCGAACAGACTTCTCGACCTGTCTTCACGACTGAACCTGCATCACGATTCGAATCGTAGAGTAGGCGGGATTTACTATGACGATCTGGAATCTACCATTTACTGTCCTTTTGACGTGAATAGGAACCTCCTCTCAAAATTTAATGGTTTACGTTTCAAGGTACGTAATACCGATTTCGAAAAAAATTGGTATATGGGCTCGATTTGGGGTCTAGTTGGGCCCCGAAGCTTTTGGTGGATGTAAGTCACTTCAAGGGATATATATACGGGTTTTAATAGTCAAAACGCCTCGAAAACTTTCGATATAAAGGTTTAATTTGTTCATCGATTTGAAATAAAATTAAATGAGACCACCCAGAGCTCTGTAGAACAAACCGTTCGCTTAATCAAGTTAAGGCCAAATTTTTATTCGATTTTTGGATTCTACGTACCTTGAAACGTAAACAAACAAATTTTGGGGGGGTTTAAAAAATTGTTTTCTTGGTCGATTCCAAAGGTTCATTATTGAAAATAATAAACCAAAAATTATGAGATTGACTGAAAAAATAATAAAAGTGGTTGAAAAAACTATGTGTTTTACTGGAATTAGTTATAGCTTCCAATTGGGTGTAATCGAGAGTCAACATGGATGTTGATAAACTGTATTCGAACAGGTAATCAGCGATTTTACTCGTTCTGGCGTGCAAACGTGATGATAAACCGGCTCTAAGTCGCCAAGGTGGTGATTTCTCCTTCCGGTTAGGTTTTAGCGATATCCGCGTTATTTTCCGAGGCCATGAAGAGGTGAAAGCCAATTGGTTTCTCTACTGCTTATCTGAAAGGGATCGTCTCTCTGAACTGGTGTTACACTGTTCAAACTGTGGTTGTCCACCCTAAACACAAGGTAGAGATTTTACTTGGATACCAGGATGACCTGAAATGTGCGCATCAAAGTGAAAATCAATGTATTAGGCAGGAAATTAGGCAACCAGGTCTCTACGATTGACTCGGAGTTAGATGTCTTCCATGACACATTTAGAACATTTAAAGGGAAATGCATCCGCGTGTTGAAGCAGATATGGACAGAGAAGCTAGGCAAGAAGTGAAAAGTTAATAACAATATACATATTGTATATACATGTATGTCTGAAATAGTTACCTTACTTGTTATCTTTTATTGTTATTTTAATCTGTAATTTCTGACCTGTGATATCAATGTAATTAGGCATATTGCCTGTATTTATATATCACTAATAAATAAATAAAAAATCCGTAGTCAGCTCCACACGTGTCAGTATCCACTTATTACATATCGCCTTGAGCTGCACTTCGTTTCAAGAGAAACCTTCGTTTCCAACTCAACTTTTTCCTCGTCTATATTTCTTCCCGTTGAAAGTAGCTGGTTTCCCGATTTCTAGCAGGTTGTCTGACACTGTTTTTTGCTGGGTCGACCAGATGCTGCCAAGTTCGGCCATGAACCCCCACTTGAGGCAGCACTTTCACTGATACGAGCGCCAACCGCTTGACCTCTTTACAGCCCTGCAGGGCGTCGTTTCTGTTCACTTTCCTCTTCAAAGCCTCTTTCTGTAATCAAATCCGCCCACCTCGGCCTCTCCAGTGGTTTACTAATCGTTCTACGGGTACATTCTGCCGCATCGTCGCCCCATTGATAAGTTGTGTCTCCTCCAAAAAACCAATGACCTCAGATTCTCCTGAAGACGAGGGATGTTCCACCCCAAGCACAGTTCAAGATAGATACATAGAAATGTTTACTTGGCGCCATTTTTGTACAATTACAGTAATAAATAAATTACTAAACAATACACTACATTTTTTACACATTACTTGAAACCTGGTTTACTTATTGGCTTTACTGTTTTACTATTTACTTATTGAAAAGCAGAAAAACTTCTTACTGTCGATTAAAAGAATTTTAATGGCGTGAAACCAGAAAACCCATGATTCTGTGATGATTAAAACAGTTTTGAAATTTATTTCGAGTGTTTTCGTTATTCTGTTCATTTACTGTTTTTTTTTCTGGTCATCCTTACGGCAGCTGTGGTCATTTACTGGGTGAAATGGGGTTATCACAACGAAATCTTAATTTTTTTGAGAATAAAACGAAATCAGATGTTTACTCTATTTTTTTCTAAGACCTAGACATCAAGAAATTGGATACATTTAGATCAGGGACGCGGGAGCGAATTATCAAAGTCGGAAATTCCTAAGAAAACATGTTGTCGTATTTTACGACTCGTGAACTGATCTGTAGGCTGTAGGGTAGGGTCGTTAATCCTGATGTTTTGTGTATCGACCCACGGTATGAAGAACTTGAAGAATATCGGGGCTGGGGTCATCCTTATTTTTCTGGATGACCCCAGTCCCGATACTTAACAAGTTCTTTAATCTAGATACTGAGTTTCGAGGCAAGACATCGAAATGGCTGCAGAAAAAAGTGCATATTACTATTTGATGCATATAATAATGTACATACATATAGGTATTTGGTCGTCTTCACTTCATATTTATATAAAGTAAATGGTATGTAAAGGGTGTGAGTCATTTTAACCCATCATTAATAGCGGCCGAGCTGACAGATCGCGCGAAGGTATTTTCTGTTCGTCTACAGAGAAGGTTGGCGGCCCTGCGCTGTACTTCCCAGTAGCTTCCTGGCTGACGAAGGGGAGGGGGGTTCAGTGTTGTGTCGTTCTCCGTGACGTTTGTCAGTTGTGCTCTGTGGAGCACATACAAGATTTGTATGTGATTGCTTTTCAAGTATAATTTTATAGTGGAACCATCGTGGTATATTTAGTTATGTTATTGGAGTTGAACACAAAAAAGAAAAATGCTAATTAAGGAAAAAATGGAAATAATCAAGATGAGAGAAACGTCCTGATTCCTCTAGATTTTACACTTAAAATTAGTCATAAATTAATTGATTAGATTTTTGCTTCCGAGTCTACCAAGGTAGCGGAAGCTTTGTTTTCACTTTTCAAGGACGAAAAAAAAAGTTCTCCAAAATCAAAATTTTCACTCGCGTTTTGCGTTTTAGACCTTTCTGAACAATTTTGGTTCAGTGTCTGTGTGTCTGTGTGTCTGTCTGTCTGTCTGTGTGTCTGTCATGAATTCCTTGTAACGCGCATAACTATACGAAGTTATAGTCCGATTTCAATGAAATTTTCAGGGATTGTGCGGGTTGGTGTGTAGACGGTCCCCTATGAAAATAATCATCTCCGGACTGATAGAAGCGACTGCGCATGCGCAAACGTGAATTCCTTGTAACGGCCATAACTTCTACATTTTCCATCCGATTTCAATGAAATTTTCAGGGGTTGGTGTGTAGACGGTCCCCTATGAAAATCGTCACCTTCGGACTGATAGTAGCCACTGCGCATGCGCAAACGTGAATTTCCTTGTAACGGCCATAACTTCCACTTTTTCTACCCGATTTCGATGAAATTTTCAGGGATTATGCGGATTAGGTTGTAGATGGTCCCCAATGAAGATCACCACCTTCGGACTGATAGTAGCCACTGCGCATGCGCAAACGTGAATTTCCTTGTAACGTCCATAATTTCTGCATTTTCTATCCGATTTCAATGAAATTTTCAGGGATGTTACAGATTAGTATTTAGATGGTCCCCTATGAAAATCACCACCTTCGGACTGATAGTAGCCACTGCGCATGCGCAAATGTGAATTCCTTGTAACGGCCATAACTTCTAAATTTTCCATCCGATTTCAATGAAATTTTCAGGGATGTTACAGATTAACTTTTTTGATGTTTTGAGATTAACTACTATGCATCGGATCATCTATACAATCGGGTTATGGATACGAGGAAGCTATGTGCCACACCCACTTGGCAGACGTTTTTCTGCTACTTTCTGCCTCTAAACTCATGCATGCACTTAATTTCAGTCGGTAAAACTCAAATTTGAACAGAAATGTGAGTTTCCACGAATTTCATCTCAGATCGCCGCGACAAATATTACCCGTGAAAGAGACGCGACTACTAAAGGGTTAAGTAAACAGAAAAAAATGAAGGAATGATAGTAAAGTTGATTAGCTTAGCTGATTGGGGCTTCGGTCCGTGAAGTCAACGTAGATTTGAAGAATGTGGGGGTTCTCGTGGTATTGTGCGGGGATGAAGGAGAGTTTACTGTATACTCGTCTGCATAGAATTCGGCTTTTCCATAATACTACCTACTAGAAATATAACATCACCATCTGGTAGCTGTGGGTGCCTTCATTACGAAATTTGATTATAGGATTCCAAGTTGCTAAGGAAGCTCAATTGAGCGACATGGAAACGAAACCCGGCTAACCCCGACGCCCCCCGCCCCGGCCCTTTTCGACGAAACCCGGCTAACTCTATCCAAAGAAATTTATCAGCCTTTGAACGGAGATTAGGCCTCTTTTGCTATTCACACTCTGTTTCTGATTAAGAAACAAGTTTTGATATAAAGGTATTGTTTTTCCATCAATTTAAGATAGTATAGAATTTTCAGAGACCACGCGGAGCACTGCAGGACAAACTGTTCGCTCCCTACGAGAATTTAAGGGTTGGACGTACGATAAATCAGAAACACAAGTGTGAATCGCAGAAGAGGCCTAATCTCCGTTCAAATTTTTTCTGAGAAATGCGATCGATGTTTTTCTTCAAGTTGGTTGGTGGTAACAATGACAAAGCGGTGTTCTTTTCACACGAGTGATCTATATAGAAAAATAAAAAACCTTTGTGTAATAATTTGCAGCGTTTTTCAATCAATTTCATAATTCACAAAAACTTTTAAGCCTTATCCTCCAAATCAAAGAGGTCTATCTTCCAATTCATAGAGAACAATTCGCCAATCCACAGGAGATGATCCTCCAATTCATAGGGGACAACTGTTTATTGTGCTTCCTTCCGAAGCACCATTACAATGTTGGTTGGACCAAAATGGCTCAGAAAAGTTACAGAAACAGTTTGAAAGCTGAAATTTGTTAGTACCGATCCCCAAAATCAAAGTAGGAATGTAGAGACGAGACACGGAAAACGACTAAACGTCAAATGTAAACAAAAGGAATGCCATCTTCAACACATCAAAATCCCACATTTGCGGTGGGCGGATTCACCATCACGTAGCGGTCGTTTCAGCTCGAGTTTCTGCTGGAGATGACGTAACAAAAACTTGGCGGCACAGTGAACTACCGAACTTTCTGAATGCAATCCCTTATTCATGAAAACATTTTAGGTAATTATCACTGGCTTTTCCGAATCAGAGGGTTCCTAAGAACACGATTCATGTTTTCCCCCCGATTTTCGTTTGATGCGCACACGCTATTCAGGTGCGCGAAACTCAGGTGATCGTGAAACATCTCAAGTATATTCCAAGACCAACCTCAACAAGGATTAAACAAATTATTCCAAGCTACAGGATTCTAGGTGACGCTAGTGGATGAGCGCAATCACTGTCCTGTCCCCCAGAGATGGGCGAATTCTTATTCATAAATACGATTATGAATAAAAACCATATCTGCCGTTCTATGATTGTGAATACGAATACAGGTATGAATATGAATACGAATACAATCGTATTCACACTTTGAATACGATTTCCCCCCGTATTCGTATTTTGAATACGATTTTATGATTTTTTCTAGGATTTTCCTAAAAATCGATTTTTTTAACGATTCTTTCTGAAAATCATACTTTTTTCATGATTTTCTCCCGAACAATGGACATATTTATGACCTAACTTTGTCAAAATAATCTATCAAAATTCGAAACACTCGCCAATTCTTATAGGATTTTTCACGCAGAATCGAATGAGACCAACCCCAGGTCGCCACAACCAACCGTATAGAAACTACGACGTAATTTCTACTGAATTTTTTGTAATCATGTTTTTAGCGTTAAGAACGTTCGGTGAAAGTTGTTGTTGTCGATTAAAAGAGAATAAAGATAACTACAGCAAATGTAAATCTAAGAATTACAAGGCCAAGTTTTTCAATTCAGAATCGTAACCAAAAAAGATTTATTAAAAAGTTCGAACGTCGTAATTTTGAACAGCTGATCTAAATGTGTTATTTTGGAGGCAGATTTATTATTGGAGTTTATGAATCAAACGAGAACATCCTCCGGGCAGGGGTTTTCTGATCCAGGGTCTTCTTATGAAACATGCCGAGAGCTCACGATTTGCGAGGTTTGGCGTAGGTTTTGTCCTTGTGGCAAAATCAGCAGGATTTTTCTTGGTCCGAACCCATCTCCATTCATCAGCATTGCTGCGCTCCAAGATGTCCAAAATACGACGATTAGCTTCAAAAACATTTTGCACGAATTTTTTCTGATGTGCACGAAGTTCAAGCGGGAGCATTGAAGTCCTCTTGACTGAATAGGCGAAGCAAGGGTCAGCCATATTTTTACCTTGAACTTTTGCTGAGAGTTCCGAGGGAATCGTTTCCATCACTCTCTCGGCTCCTTTAGGGCTCAACACTCGAGCGTTCCCTTTGTCGAAACATTCGTTCATTTCTGCACTGTTTTCGTCTGCGAATTCTGAGACGCGATCTATCTTCCGCTCCAAAGTCCTGAGTCGTTTGGCAGCAGTTTTACTACTTTCTGGGCTTTTAAAATCAGGCCAGAGCAACCCTGTCTTCCTCCTTTCGTGCGTTTGGTAGTTTCATCAGAAATGTCGATCGCCACATCATCCTCCAACGGTTATAACTTCTCATCTTCTTCTGTTCCTACTTTTTCAATAGCCACGAGCTCAGTCAGGCTGTCATCCTCTTCTTCGTCACGAACATCCTCCCAGTGGGCAAAATGGATGAGTGAAGTCACTCGCTCGTTATGGGTCAACTTTTGAGGCAATTTTCCATGGAGTACCCACCCCAACCACGTCATGGAAATCACGGGGCCATTCCACGGGCCATAAAAGGATTTTCGTGGAAAAATCAGCGGCCAATTGTCCTGCCCAATGATGACGCGGGGTACAGCATTCTCCATAGATGCCACATCTCCTCTCTTAACAAAGGGCCATTCTTCTGCGATTCTCTGAAGAGTTATGGTCTGAGGCTTCAACTTCAGCTCACCCACGGTTCGAGCCCTCATCAGTTTGAATCTCTTTCCATTATCTTCACACTTGGAAATCTCCAAACTCACTTCCTCAGAATCTGCTTCAATTCTGCTGACATCAGCAGTCCACGCCAATGAAAGTGGCTTTTTGTGACCTCTAAACCCCAATTTCATGGCCAACTCCTTCTCCACCATGGTGATTGACGAGGCATCGTCCAGCCATGAAATAACTCATGTTTCCGTCCATATGGCTACGATCTCTATGTTCTACAAATGTTCTGCAAGCTACAGGTCTACTGGTTTCAATCGGCACAGCTCGTCTACATGGTTCTACTGGTCTACGATCAACTTGTACCTGAGAATCCTCAAGAAATTGTAGATTAGACCTGGGAGCTGGCACTAGGGTTGGCACTTCATCCTCCGCATCTGCTCGGACGGGTTCCTGGTCGTCTCCCCCTTGGCTGCTTTCCCGATGTATCTGCGCTTCTTCTCGCCTAGACCGGTGGGATCTGCTAGATTTGGACGAACGACTGGAATTTTCCACTGCCTCACGTAACTGAGCAAATTGTGCCTTCATTTCTTCCATCTTCCTGATGATCGTGCGTCGTGATGACCGGGAACTGGAGGTGGACTGCGATCGAGCATCCAAATCATCATCTTCTCCAGCACCGACATTCCGATTGCGACTGGGCAAAATCTTTTCATTTCTCAGCTGCATTCCGCTCATAACTAAGGGATCTACGTGTGGACTGTAGTTTTATGATCACTAGTTCAAAAAATGGATCAAAGGACCAAAAAATGTTGTCGATTAAAAGAGAATAAAGATAACTACAGCAAATGTAAATCTAAGAATTACAAGGCCAAGTTTTTCAATTCAGAATCGTAACCAAAAAAAGTTATTAAAGAATCGTTATTAAAAAGTTCGAACGTCGTAATTTTGAACAGCTGATCTAAATGTGTTATTTTGGAGGCAGATTTATTATTGGAGTTTATGAATCAAACGAGAACAGTTGTAGTAAAACAAAAACTTTCAGCGAAAATCATGATTACTAAAAATTCAGTATAAATTACGTCGTAGTTTCTATACGGTTGGTCGTGGCGACCTGGGGTTGGTCTCATTCGATTTTGCGTGAAAAATCCTATAAGAATTGGTGAGCTTTTCGAATTTTGATAGATTATTTTGACAAAGTTAGGTCATAAAAATGTCCATTGTTCGGGATAAAATCATTAAAAAAAGTATTATTTTCAGGGAAAATCGTTTAAAAAATTTGATTTTTAGGGAAATTATAGAAAAAATCATAAAATCGTATTCATAATACGAATACGGGGGAAAATCATATTCAAAGTGTGAATACGATTGTATTCGTTTTCATATTCATGAAATCGCAGGTATGATTTGTATTCATAATCGTATTTATGAATAAGAATTCGCCCATCTCTGCAGTCCCCACTGTTTCTCGGTTCGTTATGGGTAATAATAGATTATTGACAACACGGTAAAACCACCTATTGTGGTAGGTAAGTAGTTTCTAAATAATCGATTACACAAACATCGATTAATTCAGCCACGTAGTTATTATTGTGCTCCGCGCGTGTCGAAAATTAGGTACCGTCTGTCTACATAGCATTCTTTATTTATTTCATGATTGTGGTTGTTTGCCCAAAAGTTAGGTTTCCATTATCGTGACGAACCCCTCGACGGTTATGACCCCAAATATAGCTTACTACATGAGTACCTACCTACTCCTCGAAGTGAGGCCCTCGTTAGTGACGGTAGGGAGCGGGTCGACGGTTCTCGTACGGTTCCGGTCCGGTGGCCCGCGACTCCGTACCGCACGGGGACCGAGACGAGGGTGTCCACCAGCTGGAACTGATGTCTTTTACATCAAGGCCATCGCGCTCTTCTCTGATATTAATACTTCAACTACATACATCACCTGAGCCTGTGAGGCGGCTACGTTTACAATGGGGAATGGCATCTGATCCCCTTACAACACGAATATGAGCCTTAGGCTGGAAATTATTACACAACGGTTTATCATTCTATTAACCCTAATTGGACCATGGAATCTCTACTGTCACCGAAAACATCTCAGGAACTCCACAGCTCCCCCAAAGTGACACCGGAGAAAATAAATTGCAATTTTAAGTTTAATGGTCTCAAAATAGAATAATGACAAAAATTTCCAAAGAAATCAGAGAAGAAATCCAAAATTTTTGTCATATTATGACAAAAAATTTGTTGAAAAAAATTTTTGTCATTATTATTTTTGATTTTTAATAACTTACAAAAATTGTTCATTAAAAATTCAATGTATTATTTAATGTTCAAAAATGTTTGTCATTATCATTTTTTATTTTTAATAACTTACAAAAATTGTTCAACAAATTGTAGCTCTGTCCATTAATTTTTAAATTGAAATTTAAATCTAATTAACCTGGTGACAGCTGTGGAATTCCCAAGAAGTTTTCGGTGACACTAGTAACACTATGGTCCAATTAGGGTTAAGGGGGTCGCTGTTCGTTCCTCGTTCCGTGTCAGTATTTCGCAAAATTTAAGGGGTAAACGGTTAAAAGTTTAACCTAAATTTGAAATGTATACGATTGTTCACGTGGTTTTTCATGTAAAATTGATTCCAATGCGAGTTTATTTGTATTTGTTTTCTGTCCTGTTGGCCTGTATATTACTGAAGGTCACTTTTCATAATTTATCGAGAGATTAAAGATAGAATTTATCAATTTGGAGGATCCAGAAGTTACCATACGTCAAAAAAGACATTGCTGCATGAGAGAAATAGTTGGATAACATGAATAGGTACATTACAGAGCTTAATCCAGTTAAGGGGGTCTCAGTCAGTCGCCGTTTGTTCCTCGTTCCGGGTCAGTATTTCACGAAATATAAGGCGCAAAAACTTGAAAAGTTGTACCTAAATTTGAAATTTTAAAGGATTTCAGAAATTCATCAGTGCACGGCCCTAGGGAATTAAAAAACTGAAATATTTACGCTTGAATCATCAAAATCGAGCAATAATTGCCAGAAAAATATGGGAAAACCCGTATATTTAGTAGTTTTTTTCCATTTTTCTTTGGAAATTATTGTTCGATTTTGATGATTCCGGAGGCAATATTTCAGTTTTTCAATTCCCTAGGTCCGTGCACTAATTAATTTCTAAAATCCTTGAAAATTTCAAATGATGTACAACTTTTTAAGTTCTTGTGCCTTCTTTTCTGCGAAATACTAAGAACGAACGGCGACCGACTGAGACCCCCTAAAAAACCAGGCCACCAGCACATTTGGGGATCCAATAGTTGGACGGCCTTAGTATAAAATAAATATTTACTCTAATGGTCTGCTTCCTAGATGGATACCTTAAAAAAAATAGCTCAACTTTACGGAACAATAATTGAAATACACACAAAAAAAAACCATCGCAAACAATCAGAAAAACCTTATGAAGATGCTCATGTTTACTTGACAAAATCATAACGAACAGCATTCGTCCGGACACCACCACTTTCAAAACGAACTGAACAAACTATTTCCAACTCCTAGGTTAAACTAAGGTTTCCCACATGGAGTGGAGATAGTGTATTTTGCCGGGAAAAAGAACCACAGTCCGTAAAAGGACCGTACTTTTATTTATTAGGAAGAAAGTAACCAACTGTCCAAATATTGGGCCCGTTCCCTACATAGTAAATATCTATAACTCGTTTTTCTAAAGAATTTTTCAAAACTGATGGTTTTATTCATACCGCAGTGGATTTTAGGCATTGGAAAACGTAATAAACCATTTTGGCAAAATGTGTATAAGGTGGTATCAGTATACCTGACCGAAGAAATTTTCCTGAAATCTACTTTCACACAGAGGGACTAACTCGATTTTGGAGAAACCAAATTTTGTTGACTTGTTGCTGCACGAATCTTCCTGCTTTTCCAATTTTGGTTATATTGAAGGAAAATTGGCCTATGAACTGCCTACACCCTGTCCACCAGCACAAATGTTCCTGATTGCAATACTTTCCCTTTGAGACCAACTCGAGAAAGTAAGGAGGAAGGAAAAAAAATTGTTTATAGCGAATCTGATTAACGAAAGAAAGTTCTTTGCCAGATGGAACAGTTTAGCCACCCCTGGTGTACGCGGGTTTACCATAATCTCTAATCTCCTTGTAATTGCGGTCGGTGAGGATGTTGAGTCAACCCTCGAATAACCCGGACGTGCGAGTTGGACGAGAGACCCCTCCGGTCAGAGCTCCCCTGCACCCTCTCACAAAACTTTCCATCCAAATTCACCGGGACGCGCGATCCCTTCCAGTTCCTCCCTCACGACGAGGCTCTCCCTCCGCTACTCCGCCCTCCGCCTCCGCTCCTCTCGACCCTCCGCCTCCTCTCAGACCTGTTTTATGGAAACGATCAATACACCGCCGCCCTCGCCCCTCCTGGACCCTCCGACTTCTTCAGAAGGCGTCCTTCAGTCAGTGACTCATCCGGTTTACTTTCTTCGCCGAATCAGAAGAGGAAAGTTATGTCAAAATAACAAACATTAGGATTATTGGAACCTTTATTTTTCAGCCTTCCACTAAAAGGATTCCATTTAATGAAACCAATGTTTGTATAACGTAGAAAGAGTTTACATGCTCGATATTTGATTCTACTCGTTAGAATTTCCTAAATTGGTAAATTTAACATTACAAAAAAACCTGACAATATTCCTGCATCTGAAATGAAAACGCTGCTTGATTAATTAACGCTGGATAATTAAATATTAAAAACGCTGCAAATTATTACACAATGGTTTATTAATTTTCTATATTGATCACTCGTCTACAAAGCCACAAACCGTCCAACATGAAGAAAAACATCGATCGCATTTCGGTCAGCTATAATTTGAACGGATATTAGGCCTCTTTTGCGATTCACACTCGTGTCTCTGAATTATCGTACGTCCAACCCTTAAATTCTCGTAGGGAGCGAACGGTTTGTCCTACAGAGCTCCGCGTGGTCTCAAAAAATTCTAAAAATTCTATAGAATCTTAAATTGAAGGAAAAACAATACCTTTATATTTAAATTTTTTGAGTTAGGGCGTTTTCAAAATTTCAAAATTGATTTTGGAACCCTTAGAAGTGACCTACATCAACCAAAATCTTCGGGGCACAACTAGACCCCAAATGGAGCCTACATACCAAATTCATCAAAATCGGTCAGTGCTAATTGTCAAAAGTGCCGCGTACGGCGTACGATGGACGGACGGCCAAATTTTTATTCGATTTTTGGATTCTATGTACCTTGAAACGTAAACCATCAAATTTTGAGGGGTTGTTAAAAAAAATGTTTCTTGGTCGATTCCAAAGGTTCATTATTAAAAATAATAAACCAAAATTCAAACGAACAAAATTTGCCTGAGAAAACATATTGATACCTTAAAGCATGAAGGCGTTATGTACATCCAACTTCCATATATATATTTTTTTGGTTTATATTTTCAATAATAAACTTTTGGAATTGACCAAGACAATTTTTTTAACCCCCCCCCCCCACCCGTTTGTTGGTTTACGTTTCAAGGTACGTAGAATAGAAGTATTAACCCTAACTGGACCTAGTAACATTCTGGTGACTAGTTTCACCGAGAATGTCTTTTGATTTTCACAGCTGTCCCAAGGTGTCTCCAGATTAACTAGATTTAAATTGAAATTTACGAATTAATAGATTAGGATGCATTCTTTTTAACCAGAAAAATTTCTCATCAATTTTTCAGGAATGCTTTGTCGTAGGTAACTATTTTGAAACTTCCGATAACCATAGAAAAACGTTTAAAAAATAAAATTTCAATTTAATTTGGTTGCTCTGGTGACACCTTGGGACAGCTGTGGAGATCCAGAGATGTTTTCGGTGACACTAGTGATACCATCGTCCAATGAGGGTTAATGTCCTCCAGGACAGGGAGGGTTAATGTCACTCAGGATTAATCGCATAAGGACGCCCAAATGTTACAGAGGGACGTTTTAAAAATCGAAAACATTCCCCATAAAGGTCCATCACACAGGTTTAGTCGGTAATAAATAGTTGAGTAACGTAGGTGCTGATTGGCTTCATGAAATCGAAAAAATCAAAAGTTGTCCCCAAAAATTGTTGTCTATTTTGGGATTGTTCTAAAGAAAACCTGTCGGTTTACAATATACATTGCATTTGGGTGTATAGAAATGAGCAATATGATGACAATTTCAACCCTTATGGGCGCTCATCGTTGCTACAAAACACAACATCTACAGAGCTCGAAAAAGTTAGAAAACAACCAGTTGAAACCGAGTTTATCCATTTTGACATTTTTTATGTCTTTTGGCGGGGGTCAAGGAATTTTTCGCTACACTTTTTTTGCTACAAAAAATGCAAAACGCGATACCATTAAACAAAATCATAGCTACAAATCGGTAGCAATGAAGCAAGGTTCTCTAGAATACAGCAATAGATTACGTGTGATAGGAGAGTTTTTTTTTTTAGAAAAAAATTCTGTTTATATCAAGAAACAATGGACATATAATTTAAATTTTTCACGAATACAAGCCTTCCTACTTCCGGTAGTGAGAGAAAATTTAGTGAAGGTAAGGAGCTCTGGCGCTCAACTTGGAATCCAGGAAGTTAGGACAGGAAAAAAAATCATTTGATCTTCTGATTCTTTCGATTTTGATTCTTGAATGAAGAGTCAAGTTATACCCCATTCTAGCGAGAGTGAACTAAACACTGTGAACCACACTGTGAACTAAACCAACCCAATGATTTTAACGACTTGCCTAATATTTTTGGATGACGAAAAAATATCTCGTTATTGAAGTGAAGAATATCTGGGGCAAATCCATCCAATTGTCGATGTTTCGACCAACTAAACGCTCAGTGAGAAGTCGGTTTTCTTCCACTTCTATTCCCCCAAAGCCTCCATTTCGTTTCATAGCTTTCTGATCAATTTTGCTTCCGCGTCTGTCCGTCTGTGGTCCATTTCTTGTCCGAGGTAAAACCGCGAAACCGCCTCAACGTTCTCCTTCAACATCAATTTCTCATTACAATGCCCCTATCTAAAGGCCCGATGCGGGCTAGGCTAGCCTCAAGATGATTACGTAAATTAATTTCATCACGATCCGATCTGTAAGAGCCACGGCAAAGGTGAACAAAATCGGGACAAAAGTACACAATCCTGTTCACGTTTCTAAGTTCGGTAAGTTTGTCGACGAAATGCAAGAAATGTCGGACATTTTATCTGACTGCAAGTACAATCGTGTACTCTACTGACCCCCAATGCCCAACACCCTCTCTACCTCATAGGTAAGTACCTATTACCATAAAGCACCTACAGCTATAATCCTACTCAACAACCTTCAAACTGCATAAAAATCACTTACAGATTTGCTGTGACGAATTATGCGACATGGGAACATGAATTTTGCAATTCAGTTATCGCAAAAGCCTAAAACTACCTGTACTACAGCTAGATACCATCTAACTTATCTTAAATGTAAGTATCCACTAACTCATAATTATACTAAATTTAGTTACTCCAAATACTTCACTACTACCTATTGATCTAAGCAAGGTAATCAATCTATAACAACCCTAGTTAACCTAATGCCTGAACAACCTAGTCTACCCATAAGACCTACCTACCTCCTCCTAAACCGCACTCGATGTTCAACAGTGTCCTGACGATGCCTATCAATGGCGAAAGCTAGCTCGACATAATTATATATGAATCAAACTGAGGATCTGCCGCTTTATTCCTCCCCTCACCAGAAACCTGTCTGATGAAGACAGGCAACATCATGAATACGACATGTTATTGTAATCTAGTTGCTCATTGAAGCTCGCCATTACATATCACTTCTAAGTAAGTGTGAAAAATAAAGTATGGCATTAAAAAAGTTTAAATATCAAAGCTCAAAAAGTGAAAATTGGAAGAAAAAAACGAAAAATCGTCAAAATAATTGCGAACGACCTATCAATCATATTGGGGTTTTTTCAAAAAAAGAAATGGATCAGTAGTCAACATGATCGTGAGAATCAAATTTCTTTTTGAGGAATTCATCAATAGTCAAAATGATCGTAAAAATCAAATTTTTTTATTTAGGAATTCATCAATAGTTAACATGATCGTGAAAATCAGATTTTTTATTGAGGAATTCATCAGTAGTTAACATGAACCTGAAAATCATATTTGTTTTTGAGGAATACATAATAGTCAACATATTCGTAAAAATCAAATTATTTTATTGAGAAATTCATCAGTAATCAACATGATTCTGAAAATCAGATTTCTTAAATGAGGAATTCATCAGTAGTTAACATGAACCTGAAAATCATATTTGTTTTTGAGGAATACATAATAGTCAACATATTCGTAAAAATCAAATTATTTTATTGAGAAATTCATCAGTAATCAACATGATTCTGAAAATCAGATTTCTTAAATGAGGAATTCATCAGTAGTGAACATGATCCTGAAAATCAAATTTTTTTATTGAGGAACTCATCAGTAGTCAACATGATCGTGAAAATCAAATTTCTTATTGAGAAATTCATCAGTAGTAAGTACAGCTAAATTATAAACATTTTTACACCACTCGATTCTACACGCCACGGCGACTACTCTCAACGCTCGATTAGACACTATGTGAGTTATACAGCCCACCCAACCTGGCTGACGTTTCCCTAAACATTCCAAGACCTAACGAGACCAATCTGAGTACGGCCATGCAGTTGAGGTTTCCTAAAGCCGAAAAAAACGAAAATGAGTAAATAGTTAATTGATTTTTGTAGAAAGTGGGCCAAATCGTCTCGTAAACGCTGATTTTATGCGATCGTTTAATTCAATATGAAAGAACTGTAGAACCGTCTATTCAATATTCATCGAGCCTATTTATCAAACTCGTTCTTAAACAGGACATATTTAATTGGCAGATGGTGCTTATGTCTACGACGCTCATCCAGCTTTTACAAGTTCAGAAAGATGTATCAATACTCGTAGTAGAACATGGAAATCGATGAGACCAAATTGAAGGTAACATTCGTGACCACAAACCCATTCTGGGCAATATTCGTGGAAAAGTTGGTCGTTCAGAAAAACCCCATTCTCTCGAACTAACAAACTCGTAATCATGTTTTAAGAAAGTCCATCCAACTTGATTGAGATTGAGGCTGAGTTGGTGGTTCGGGGAGATGATAATCTCCTTAGCTGTGGTCGGTTCCCATAATGAGGTCTGGGAAGATGTTTCACGGTCTCCTTCGAAAAAACTGGTGGTAGGACAGGAAAAAAAGGGTTACATAATCTCGCGGGTTCGCTTTCAGACGAGGCAGTTATGGATCCCAGTGGCGTACGACATTCATAGCACCTCTAGCGGTGGGAAATAATCGATATTTAGAGGGGAAAAACAGATTTGTGTGTGTCTTTCTCACTACTAACTTATAAATTATTATTCAAACTTAACGAATAGTCTTGTTAAGTACTCAATAGCTTATACAACTAATAAACTAATTATTTCTACAACTAAATTTCTGATCTACCTAATTGTGCACTTCTGAGGTGTTAGGTACATTATTTGTATCATGAATTGTTTCTCTAACCCAGCTTTAGGTAGCTGGAGCAAGCATGCTATTCGGGTCATTCTAAAATTATGGACGATTTTATGTCACAAGCTCTTGCCTGCCATACTATTTGAGCTATAAATTCGGAATTGTTTCGAGTGTGTAGAATAGCTTGGCCCCAACATAAATCCACGGATTTGGAGTTAAACAGCTAATTAGGTATTTAATTATATTTGATAAACTACCCAGTTTCTCACAACCTGCAACTGTCACAAGTTGTTGGTTCAATATTTGGCTATTGGTTTAGCTTGTGAATTTGGCTCAGTGTAGCTAGTGAAGCAGTCAATAAAAGCATCAGTGTCTTTCATTTAGTACACCTCATACACCTACACTCTCAGTCCCAAGGTAAAGAAATCAATACTTCTTTCATCTCATTTAATCTCACGGTTGCACTTTATTGGATGTTGGTAAGGGAATTTTCAACAAATTTTGGTCTTTACATAATGAGATCTTCAATTTTCAACAATTTCATAACTTTCCTTTCTTCACAGGATCGCAGGAAAAATTAATGAAATCATCTTCAATTGCTCTCAATGTTTGTGAAAATGTTTCTGGAATTCCAACGATGAAAGAAACACCCGACGAAAATAGTTCACCTGAGAAACTGCTGGTGTAGAAGATTAGGGCCCGATCTACCTGGAAGTCATGATTTATTGGTTCTATTGTGAGCAGCTTGTTATTGCCGTGAGAACCAGATAGGTTTTAAGTAAGCGTGGGCGTGGCTGTGTGTTTTTTTTCGAAAGAGTAGGGCTATTGACATAGGGTTTGTGAGTCAATATTTAAGACGGCATTTTGTCTGAAGAGCTCAGCTCAACTTTTGTATCGATCCTAGCCACAAAATAGGAATTTACTCGATCCCTTGTCTACCCAAAACCTTCTCTCTAGCTTAAACTGTGAACAAATGATAGAAAACTTAATAATATCACTGGATGGTTGCCATTAGGGCGATGCAGGAAGACGCATGGGCGATTTTCTTTTTCGATAGCACTGTTATTTTAACTTGGTTTTCCTCATTGCTTAAGTGCAGTTATTCAGAGATATTTTCTGAAATGTAACCAAGTCAAGATTACGTGTTGAAAGAGTGGAGTAAAGGCGTTATCCGGAACATCACGACCTGTTTCACTCTGAAATATTTACACTGACAGTCAACCATAAAGCGACCGATAAGACACAAAATGAGCGGAAATATTGTCATACAACGGCTGCTGTAAGAGATGAAAACACTACCGTCTATTTAAGTTAGGTACGGAACTTCCGAAAGCGCCAAGCAACACGTGGCAGCGTCGAGGTAGAATGTGTCACAAACTCAATAATCGAAGTTTCCAGGCAAGGTGACACCAACGAGCCGAAATACGGTCAGAAAATGGAGGAAATACGTCACAAGGAGGCGGCAGTACCGACAATTTCCGGGTAAAAATGTACCTACCTAAAAATTTTTCAAAGAAAAAATTTTAAAATTTTACAACAGGGGATTAATAGATTTTTATTGAAAAAAAGCCCTTTTAGAATGGATATGCTCTAAGAAATTTTGAAGGGATAAGGTAATGATAGGATTGAGTAAATTGACTCAACCAGCTCCATTGCACTCAAATATGATGAAATTTAATAGAAATCAAACAATGGAATTGGCAATACTAGGGTATACTGAAAATAACTTCAACAAACGGTCGACTTTATACATTTTATAAAAAATGTTCTCAAAAACGGATATAAGGATATAACACGAATAAGATTTCTACATATAGGTACCATGAACAAATTGGACCGTTTGGTATAATTTTTTTCATTTAATTGAATCGATGAGAATAAGAACAGTACAAGTCCATTTTTGATGATTGTTGAAAAATGGCTTTTTGTAGATTGTAACCAGTAGAACTACGCATTGAGCACAAGAGCAGTATGCTAACCACACTCGAAAGTATAATATCTGATAAATTGATCAATCCTTAAACACACTGAGAGTGATTCATACAAGAACCAAACCTTTGACACCTGATATCTCGATAAGCTGATTGGGGACATGTACTTATTGTCATACTTGTTGTCATTATCACTGCTTCAATTGAGATTTTATACAAATAAAGTTATAAACTGATCAAAGGCAACAAGGTAAATTCTCCTCGCATTTTTCGATTCAGAATATTTTGAACAATTTTGGTCAGGGTTTCTGTCCGAGGAAATCCATACAAAGATAATGTATGATTTTAATTAAATTTTCAGGAAAATCCCTTACAGCTACGATTTGTCAGTTCCCATCGGTCCAAAATCCATCAAATTTGGAAGGTTTTTTGGTTTGGGCTTCAGGAAGATTGCTCGACTTTTTGTATTTAGATAAAAAGCGGAAAACGTCAAAATTCTTGCCCCGACCGAAACAATAAGAATTATCACGATTTTTATGAAATTGACTACGTGTATCTATCCCAGATGGCCCAATATAACCAGCAGGAGAGTATCTTGATGGTGAGCATCGCATGTTAACACAATGACAATGTTAATTGTCTTATAAATCCTGTTGTTACCTGTTAGGTGTTTATTATGTGCTGAGTTGTAAAAACGTAAACATCCTATATTTGCCGTTATTTTCGTAAATTTGTACAATATTCTGCAAAATCGATATCATGCGGAAATAATTCTCAATTATGATATCAATGATTCCAGTTTCATATCAAAGAATTTGTGCTCTGGTCCGTGTTATTCGTTGTGAGGTATTTACTGCCCACGTTTTCAAAATGCGACAAAGTAGTCCCATAATAATTTCAAGTAACCAAACTGCAAAAAACCAATAATTAAAGAAAGTTCGACGATGAACAATTACCTAACGCGGAATTCCGGGTTACCTAATCTGAATCATCCATTGTTTCCAAGCAGTATCGTTTAAAGAACTTAATCGGGCGACCTTGTCTTCCCAAGGGGGTCTTCTTCCATTTTCCATCCCGTTTTCGATTTTCCCGACGCCTCATCATTCCTTTTAAAAGCGAGTTCGGGGTGAGCGACTCGTCAAGGTCTGGGACGAGTAATTAACGCAGCGAACGCGAAACTTCCTTTTTCCCACGAGGTTCAACGATCACAGGGGCCGCTGGCCGGACTAGACGCTTATGGGACCGGCTGACCTCTCCTGCACTAGTAAGGAATCAGCCGATCGACGCAAAAAAAAATCTCAGGACAAAGCTGTTGTCTCCGATTGGGACTAAAACGATGAGGTCAGTTTGAACCCACAAGGAGTATCGAATCACGTGCGAGGGGTACAACATAAATATATTGGTTTATTATAATGAATAATGAAACTTGGGAATCGAGTAAGAAAACAATTTTAAGCCCTCACAAAATTTGATGGTTTACGAATCAAGCTATGTAAAATTCGAGAGTGGAATTTGAAAATCCGTTCGCTGTACACGGCATTTTCCCCAGGACCGATTTTGATCAAATTTTGTTTTTTTTTAATTTGGTTTACTTTTTTTTAATTTGATTTGGAGTCTAGTTGTACCCCAATGCTTTTGGTTGATGTAGCTCACTTCTAAGGAGTGAAAAATGAGGGTTGTAATTTTCAAAACCCCCTTGAAAACTCTTGATATATAGTAATTGCTTCTTCATCAATTCAAAATACAATTGAGTTTTTAGAATCAAATGAGACCACCCAGAGCTCTGTAGGACAAAATGTTCGATAATAAAGAGATTTGAAGGGTTGAACTTTAAATATGTCAGATACACTAGTGTGAATCACTTTTGACATTTTCATGTCTTTGCCCTGGCACATAGCACAAAAAACTGTCACGAAATTGCGTAACGAAATTGTGTTACAGTGCCTTTATAATGATTTCCGCTTACAATGACCCCGTTGTTAGGTTTGTTCCTTTTCTACACTTTTTAACCAACAAAAATCGTTCACCACTCGTTGGAAAGCTCTCGATTTAACGAACATTTTCATGTTCTCCATAACATATTGACTATACGAATAGCGGAGCTATGGGCATAACTGTTCTCATATTTTGTTTACAAACTAATGATCGTGAGTGTAGAAGATAATTAATCCGGAATCGTCTATTTTATTGAAATTAGGTACCTACCTCTTAATATTAATAATTGTGTCAATTTGTAACATAATATGTAACAACAGCAACGCATTGTGAGGTTTGAAAAATACAACAAATAACTATAGATAGTTATTATGTTAATGATTCGTTTCACATTCTGACAACAACGGAGGGTGGGTTATAAAATCCTATAGTGAGGTAAAAAGCAATAGGTAAAGACATGAAAATGTCCCAATGCGTTGCAGACTCGTATGCAAGCGTTTCTTCTGGTTTTCCCTCACATTTTCCTTCAATTTTGGATTCTATAGAATTTTTAGAATTTTTTTTGATGCTTGGGTACATGAACTAACAACCTTACTTCACTAGTAGTGAACCACTAAGTGGTTGACATTTTGTTTTGGTTTATTAGTTTCAACCATTTCCGTACTTCTTCCACTTCAAAACGATCAGTGAACAAACGCGAGAGTATCGCGAGCGAAAAAACGCTGCAAATTATTACACAATGGTTTATTATTTTTCTATATAGATCACTCGTCTACAAAATCACCATCCATCCAATATAGAAAAAAAAATCAAAAAAAATCAAAATCACCAATCATCGATCGCATTTCGGTCAGCTCTAATTTGAACGGAGATTAGGCCTCTTCTGCGATTCACACTCGTGTTTTGATATATATATATATATATATATATATATATATTTTTTAAATTAATGACGCATTCAACCGTTTGGTCATGGGCGTCAAATACAAGTTACAATGTAGGTATGGAAAACAAAGAGCTCATATTAAATTTCGTAGTATCTTTCTTTAAGATTTGGAATATTTTGTGAAAATAGGTGGTCGTTTCCCAAAATCTTCAAATTCAAATTCTTCTCCCTCGGAACCTCAAAGGACGGGACCGTGAACGCTGGGCACTGTTCAATGAGATGTTGGTAGGTTACAGGGATTTTACATCGTTCACACTCTGGAGGAGACTCTTAGTGTGAATCACAAAAGACTGTTCACGTTATTCGTAAACTCCGTTCGAAGTTCAGCTGATCAAATTTTTTGAGTTGAGAATCAGAACCGGTTCGTTTCACTCAATAGAGTTAGAGAAAGCTCTCAAATAACGATGATATTGCCAATAGGTAGTATTAATGGAAAATCCGAGTTCTACGCAGATGGGTAATCTATACAGCAAAATAATAAACCATTGTGTAATAATTTGTTGCGTTTTTTGGTTCATTATCAACCACCGAAGGTAGGAAAGCATTTTTATTCGTGCAGTAAGTCAATATTACCTAATCAATATCTTTTCAAGTCAATATTTTTTTTATTTATTTATTTTTTTTGCATTTTGCGATTTAGAGTTTTTTTTCAAATTTGGGTTACGTGGTTGTCTGATCTATCCAAGGTATGTAAACCTGCGATTTTGATTATATTCTACGGGGATGTAGGAGTTAGTTACCTATCAGTAACACTAACGTGTAGTAGTTCAGTGTACTGCCATGCGAACGCGGCGACCTTTCAGTCACTTTGCTGGCCATCGGAATGTAAGTATTTCATAAATATTATTTGGGGTTTCCCTTGATACATCCAAAATCCATTTTCATTATTCATTTTGGTCCTATGTATCAGATTTAAGAAATAAACCACACTCCGAATTGTTTTTGAACCATACCACCTACTTGACACCTTTTTAGGACGTCCCACAGTAAGACTTGGGCGTCCTTATGCGATCGATCTGGGGTAAAGTTGGACAACACTCAACAGAAAAAAAAAAAATAACCACACAGTAATCCGTTTTAGACCATTCTGAATCCAAATCCGCGAAAAAAACCATAGGTGTATGTCTGTGTGTGTGTGTGTGTGTATGTGTGTGTGTATAGGTGAGTATGTGTGTGTGTAACAAAATCTTGTGTACTCTGCACAGGCCTTAGTTCTCAACCGATTTTCCTGGTTTTTTTGTTCGTCGCGGAAAACTATCTAGTTGTGCACTACGTCGCCGGAATTTCGAATTTTGCCTTTTAAGGGGGGGAAAGTGGGGGTTAATGCTCGAAAAACGTGCGTTTTTGGGCATAATCTTGTGTACTCTGCCCAGGCCTTAGTTCTCAAACGATTTTCGTGGTTCTTTTTTCGTTTGACGCGGAATACTATCTAGTTGTGCACTACGGCGCCGGAATTTAGGATTTTGCTTTTTAAGGGGGGGAAAGGGGGGGTTAATGCTTAAAAAACGTGCGTTTGCGGGCGTAATCTTGTAAACTCTGCCCAGGCCTCAATTTCCAACCGATTTGCGTGTTTCTTTTTCTTTTTTTGTTAACTTCCGAGTTGTACATGATTTTACCAGAGTACCAAAATTCGCAAGGGGAGGGGGTGAGTGGGGGATAATATTCACAAAATATCCGATTTTTCAATATTTCGGTTCCTTTACTGCTTACTAATTGTACCCAAGCTTTGAAATTGAAATTCTCATTATACCTCCGGATTTTCATGAATTATTCTCTGTACCACTATGGAACTAATAGTGGTGCCACCATGGTGCCAGGACATGGTGCCATGATGCCATAAACCACTTATTTCGTGTTTTTTTTTTTTTTTGTGTTTTACCTTGAATACGGATGTGAACTTCGACGGACTGCCTACCAAAACTAACAGATGAAAGTTCAATGTTACGACGTATTTCCGCTTTGGTGCCAGACTGGCACCATTGTTGGCGTTGGAGAGGTGGTGGGGGGGGGGGGTGAACTCGAATTCGCATGTTGGGTATCGTAGATCATGGATTTTAAAACGCTCTTCAGATTCGAGGCTCCCATGCCGCTAGAAATGTTAAGGTGGATAATGGGGGGGGGGGTCAGTATTTCTTGCCTAAAGTAATAAATAAATTACATCGAGTGAAACAGTTTTATCACTTAACAACTGGTTAAACTGATCTAATGCTTATCCAATGGGACGTCCCCTGGAATGCATGCATTACTAAACAATATGTTTATTTTAGTCAATTACATTTACCTTAAATTGTATTTGAATCATTGGATGAAATAACAAGCTGGTCATTCCATCAGAATATTTCCAACTTTATTCCAAACTGTTGAATTTTAGTGGAGTTTTCGATTTGAAGTTTCTCTGATCCTAATAAGTCCAACCGCTCAAATTCCGAAGGCTTTCGAACTAAGTACAGAAATTTTCCCATAAAACTCTTGAGGTGCGTCCACACTTGTGCGTTTTCGTCTTTCAACTGTCAACTTGCGTCTTTCAATTCGCGACATGAAGCATGCCCCTTGACGCATACTCGAGAGGCAAGCGATTCCTGTCCACATTTGTGCGTCAGTTGTCTTGCAGTCTTCGCGATGGAATCGGTAAAAGCAACTTCGCTTCTCATGTTAAGTGCAGCGTATATTGTGATTTCGGATTCAAAACGCTGCAAATTATCCAACATCCAACATGAAAAAAAACATCGATCGCATTTCGGTCAGCTTTAATTTGAACGGAGATTAGGCCTCTCTTGCGATTCACACTCGTGTTTCTGATTTATTGTACGTAAAACCCTTGAATTCTCGTAGGGAGCGAACGGTTTGTCCTACAGAGCTCCGCGTGGTCTCAAAAAATTCTATAGAATCTTAAATTGAAGGAAAAACTATACTTTTATATCAAAATTGTTTGAGTTAAGGCGTTTTCAAAATTTCAAAATTCATTTTTGAACCCTTAGAAGTGACCTACATCAACCAAAATCTTCAGGGCACAACTAGATCCCAAACGGAGCCTACATACCAAATTGCATCAAAATCGGCCAATGCTAAGTGCCAAAAGTGCCGCGTACGGCGTATGGCGGACGGACGGCCAAATTTGTATTCGATTTTTGGATTCTACGTACCTTGAAACGTAAACCATCAAATTTTGAGGGGTGTTAAAAAAAAATTTTTCTTGGTCGATTCCAAATTGATTCATTATTGGTCGATTCATTATTGAAAATAATAAACCAAAAAGAAGAAATCGAGAAAGAAGCGGTCCAAGTGGATGATTAACTTTTTGAAAGAGCGGGAGAATTATGGAATTCTATTACTCGGCTTAGAATAGACGACGTGCTATTCAATAATTTTACTTGCATGTCAAAGGCCAACTTTTTTGAATTGTTGAATTTAATGAAGCCCAAAATTGAAAAAAGACAAAATTCAGAAGAGCAATACCCCCTGAATATAGGCTGGCAATCACACCACGATTTCTGGCCAGTGGTGATCTCTATTCTACATGTTCAGTGTTTCCAAAAAGACTCGTGATGAACGATTTGACGCACAGAAATCCAACCCGTGCGGTTCGCCGTGCGCTACCCCCTCCCCTTCGTTCAACACCTCCGTGCGTCTTGGAAGAGGCGTGCGCTTCTACCTTCTAGAGGCATGCGTCTCGTGCGCTACACCGTGCGCTCTTCTATCTTGAAAGTGAATTTGGACGAAGCTGAGATATATCTCTGATTTACAAGAACTGTAAACAACATTCGCGGTAAAAACCAACATCGATTTAGTGGACAATTGATGTTGTTGGTTGGCTTGGTTTTTACGGATGTAATCAAAGGATGTTGAAACCTAGGTGAGATTTTGTAATAACAAAACCTTTGGGATATCAAAAGGTGAATGAAATGACGAGCAATTTGAAAAGCAGGCCCATAAAGAGCTAAATTAAAACTACAGACAACAAATTCTAGTAAAAGGAAACAGCAAACAAACAAAACACGGATAAAGCAAGTTCCATGTTTGAATTTTAGCCGAAGGCTCTAAGCAGTAACCATCCGAAGGGCCGAGTTTTTTACAACAATAACAGGGTAAGTCAAGGGAATTTTTTTTCTCATGCTACTTCCCCTAAGAAGTTGATATACGACACGAAGCCTATCACAAGGCACTGAAATGCTCCTTCGACGAAGCTGAAATTCGACAGGACGATCATCTGGGACGCTTAGAAGAATCTGGCACATCTTGAGCAGCTGAGAAACCTCCGATTCTAAATTAGGTCGTGTTCCTCCAAGGAAGTTGGGGTGACGATACGATTATCACCCCATGATTAGCTGAGTGAGTTCCGAGCTATTTCAAGTTCTGCTTTGACTGTACCGATTTCGTCGATTTCATTTTTATCAAATTTTTCTCTAGGAATTTCGTTTTCCTCTGACTACCTCATAATGATCTCTTTATGTTTTTTTCGCTCGGGGAACCATTTCCACCCTCTCCATTGCAATTGGAACTACTTTTTGCCGCGGAGGTTTACGAAAAATTAAGACAGATGTGGTATTTACTGACGTATCATATTTCAATGACGTTGTGTTATATTAGTGAGCATCATATTCAGGGATATAATCCGATAAATGATAGCCAATCATCACCGCACACATCTGCCTCAACTCTTCCACTTTTTGGCGGATTCCCAAGTCGCCTTCTTGGTTCAACCGAGCAGGCGCCACAACTTCACTCCCTGCGGTTTTTACCGTTGCGTGAATTCTCACTATTGTGACGCCTTTTTTTCCTACTTTGTTTTCTTCATGAGTGAAAGTAATTCCATCTAATTGTAACTAAAGATAACAACAGAAAGGCCGTTTTCCCTTCCTGCAAGCGGCAGAGTTAATTAGAAAGGAGACCCATTGTTATTATTTCATTCACGTAACCTGATGATACTGATTCCGCAGGTAATGCAAATTATCATTCTTCACTCTCGTTGCATCTTGCACCTTCATCTACTCCTAACAACCTCACAATCCATAATGATCAAGGCTAGAGTTTCTGCGATGAGGTCCAAAATTAATCACAATTCAGATTTTTACCTATTTTTAAATGATTTATTCATATACGTTGTTATTAATCGTAGAACCCCAGGACAGCTTGAGTAAACATAATTCTGAAAGTTACAAATTATTTAAAGCTCTAACCAGCTTTATTACCAACTGAATTTTCCACATATTAATCCAACACCACTGAAATTCGTTACCCTCTTGAGGACCACAAGAATCGATTGCTCAAACGTTTATAACTCCGATCAGTTTTGTGATCAATAAAGCTGATTTCTCTCTTGAAAACCGATGAAGTCTGACATTATTTTATTGTAACGGACCAAACTACTGGAGGGATTTTGATGCACGGAGGTTTAAAAACATTCTCGAAAAAAATTACGACGGATTTCCAGTCTATTCGAAGATCTTAATTAGCCTCCACGAACCAACTTAGGATTTTGTTTTTTGAATCGCAAATTATCTGATACTTTTTCATTTTTATCTCTCTTACATAATACAAATAAAATAAAATAAAACCACTCGCGACGAGATTGTGGAAAACCGTTTTAATGAAAAACGGAGTGAGAAAAACGTTGTCTATTTCCACGAAAATAATGAGTTACAAGTTAAATCGATTTCAACGGTTAAGTCATCATCAGCAACAAACAATAACTTACACTCTTACAAAAAGTACCTACCTAGTTCGACTAGTTTTTTGGTATAAATATTTTGAGTTCTAAACTCTTCTCTACATTAGTATTGTTTCGATTGTAGTGTCCACACATAAGAACTAAAAATTTTTTCTCATCCTACAATTTTGAAACAAAATTAACGAAAATTCATGAAAGTTGAGTCATACAGTAAAGATGAGCTAATTTATTGTCATTTGCAGTATAAACCGAACAGATTCAAAAACGCTGCAAATTATTACACAATGGTTTATTATTTTTCCATATAGATCACTCGTCTACAAAGCCACCAACCATCTAACATGGAGAAAAAATCAATCGCATTTCGGTCAGCTTTAATTTGAACGGGGATTAGGCCTCTTTTGCGATTCACACTCGTGTTTCTGATTTATCGTACGTGAAACCCTTAAATTCTCGTGGCGAGCGAACGGTTTTTCCTACAGGGCTCCGCGTGGTCTCAAAAGATTCTAAAAATTCCATAGAATCTTAAATTGAAGGAAAAACAATATTCTTATATCTAAATTATTTGAGTTAGGGCGTTTTCAAAATTTCAAAATTCATTTTTGAACCCTTAGACATCAACCAAAATCCTAGGGGCACAACTAGACTCCAAATGGAGCCTACATTCCAAATTTAATCAACATCGGTCAATGCTAAGTGGCAAAAGTGCCGCGTAAGGCGGACGGACGGCCAAATTTCTGTTCAATTTTTGGATTCTACGTACCTTGAAACGTAAACCATCAAATTTTGAGGGCGTGTTAAAAAAAATTTCTTGGGCGATTCCAAAGGTTTATTATTGAAAATAATAAACCAAAATAGGAAATTCCGACATGGTGAAATTGCTCATTGGCTATAAACAAATCGATTCGATCTAAGGTTGTAGAAATTTACAAGCCATATCTGTGGTATTACGATTTGGTGCATTTTCTTTTTTTTTTTGCAATCTTTTTTTACAATATAGCACGCGAAAATTGACCACAGGAGAACCTCCTCACATAAAATATCACACAAAACTGTACGAAGAATTTCGGATACATCTGCACCGTGTGGACGCTCTCAACACTGCGCAGTTTTAAAACTGTGCAGACAGAAGGTAGTGCAAAACGTAGCGTCTGGACCGGCCTCAACAGCACGCACAGCGTACTGATCCTGGATTGAGTTCACTTGCTGATAGAACAGTTCGAAGTTGACCTTTCGCTGAGACCTTCGAAAAGTCCTGATTGCGCCTCCTCGAGTTATCTCGAAGGTCTCGACAATCAGCGCGCATAAGCCGCGAAGCACGTACGACCCGATCGCACCCGGTAGGTTCGCGAACGATTCTCAGGCTCGAAATATTTTCACTGCCCCAGATGACCATGAAGGGAAGGGAGAGCGAATCCGATTACTGCGGCAGCTATCATCAGCCCGATAACTCTAATAACACGTAGACGTTTCTCTACGCTCGTCTCGAAGGTAATGTGACCTCAGCCCAAGAGATAAGCTTCGGACATTCCTTCGCGGTTCACGTCGTACCGTGAAATCGTCTCTATTTTCGATGTAAACTCGTCAAAAGATGAAAAATACGCTATTTTTGTGGATTTCTACACAACAGATCCTGTGAGATCAGTTCGGTTACTTGCTGACAAACAGCTTCACATTTGAAGAAGGAGAATCCTTCACTTCAATATCGTCGCTTGAGAGGCAACACCCCCTAACGACCTTTTGACGAAAATGAGATCTCAGGTTATTCCTATTTCTCTTCTCCCTTCTCTCTGAAGGAGTCAAGGAAACTCGAAGAGGACAACAACCCTTATCAACATCGTTAATGGCAACAGCCCCTAGCAACCAGTTTTGGTTTATTATTTTCAATATCGACAAAGAAAAACATTTTTTAACCCCCCCTCACCCCTCTCTCAAAATTTGTTGTTTTACGTTTCAAGGTACGTAGAATCCAAAAATCGAATAAAAATTTGGCACTTTCCTTAGTTCCCATTGACTGATTTTGATGAAATTTGGTATGAGGGCTCCATTTGGGGTCTAGTTGTGCCCCGAAGATTTTGGTTGATGTAGGTCACTTCTAAGGGTTGAATAATAAGGTTTGAAATTTGTAAAACGCCCTAACCCAAAACATTTTGATGTAAAGGTGTCGTTTTTCCATCAATTTTAGATAGAATAGAATTTTAGGATTTTTTGGGACCACGCGGAGCTTTGTAGGACAAACCGTTCGCTCCCTACGAGAATTTAAGGGTTGGACTTACGATAAATCAGAAACACGAGCGTGAATTGCAAAAGAGGCCTAATCTCCGTTCAAATGTTAGCTGACCAAAATACGATCGATGTTTTTCATCAAGTTGGTTGGTGGTAACAATGGCAAAGCTGTGTTCTTTGCAGACGAGTGATCTATATGGAAAATAATAAACCTTTGTGTAATAATTTGCAGCGTTTTTTTCTGATGAGAGTTGTCCAACTTTACCCCAGATCAATTGCATAAGGACGCCCAAGTCTTACTGTGGGACGTCCTAAAAACGAAGTAAAATTTATATAATTACTTATCCTCCTATTAAAAGACGCTAGCGTGCAAGTCTGGAACAAATTGGGACATTCTATGTTTCACTTTCTGAGATCATCTTCCAATTCATAGGGGACCATCCTCTAACTATACCCACATTTTCTCGTCACATTGGAGGTTTTCCATTTCAAATTGGAGGTTTTACACATCAATTTGGAGGTTTTACACATCAATTTGGAGGTTTTACACATCAATTTGGAGGTTTTACATTTCTAATCTGGGTTTAACGTGAAAATCTGCCTCACCCACCCAACTTGAATCCAGTGGAGCACTACTTTTCAAAAATCAAGTTGTCAGCAAGAAAAATCCTTAGTGAGCCCCAAAAAAACCACGACCTGTGTGACACGATAACCCGAAGCGTTGCAACTGTCACCACATCGGACTGCACAAATTATGTTAT
The DNA here is from genome assembly GCA_009739505.2 of Apolygus lucorum. Classification (NCBI taxonomy): domain Eukaryota; kingdom Metazoa; phylum Arthropoda; class Insecta; order Hemiptera; family Miridae; genus Apolygus; species Apolygus lucorum. The sequence goes on from CM019179.2 coordinate 50,721,770, forward strand.
GAGAATGATGATAGACTTGACAGCCGCTGCTGAAGGGAGAGACTTACGTTGAAAAATTTGTTCATTCTTTTCCGTTCATTTTGTTCATTCTTACTTGTTGAATGTTACGTTTCACTCGCTAATTTGTTGTTATTGCTTTCCCAGAATTAAATCATGTATTTCCGTCAACCTCCAATTTAAAATGTAAAACCTCCAATTTGAATTGTAAAACCTCCAAATTGATGTGTAAAACCTCCAATTTGAAATGGAAAACCTCCAATTCGACGTGAAAATGCTATACATACACCCCAACAACTACCCCGCCCCTTCCTCCGCCCGCCCACTCGGCGGCTCCCAACCGTAACGCATTTTCTTGACGCTTTCTTCGTTTGTGTGCCAAAGCAAAGAAATAAAATGTCAAAAACCACAACGTATTATAAATAATAAAGTTTATTGCTAATAAGGCGTGGGAGGTGTTATAAAAAGAAGTGGGAAATGGGCGGGCGGCGCGTGGCGAATTATCCCGAGATTCCGAGGTAGGCGGTCGGGCGCGAGCGTGCGGAACGGCAGATGCAAAGAGCGCAGCAAAACGTTAATTAGGGTGACCAGGTGGTCGTGAGGGGGGGACTCCGCGGAGGAAGAGGGGGTGGTTTCCATAGAGATACCTGCGTGAGGGGGAGTCTCTAGCGAACGAAGGGGGAAGCTAAATAAAGGAGGGAGAGTTTTTATAACAGGCGAAGAAATGAGCTGAGAGAATATTATGCTTCCTCCTATAAGAAATTGAAGAGAGCGAAGGTGGACTTATTAGAGAGACGAGGGTGAAAAAAGAGATCCTGTTGTTTAAAACTGTCTGTTTGAGAGGACTCGAAGGGGGGGGGGGGGGGGCTTTCCAGAGAAAGCGACCCCCAGCGGTCCAGGATGGAAATACTCCGCCGGCTTTTTATACGACCTAAATATAAAATGAGATCTGGTTAAATTATCTCCCCGCGGGATTTTTAAAGAACTCACTTTGTTTCTTTCTCTGTTTCGGTCGTAAAGTTAGTTTATCAGTAGAGGACGGACAAGAGGCCTTCTGCTGCTTTTCCACTACGGTAAGAAACCCTTAGCGGCCCCTTAGCTATCAATAATCAGCGTTGGGCTAAAATTAGCTTCAGTTAACAGCTAAATTAGCTACGATTTAGCTGAAGCTATCAGCTAAATATTTAGCTATTACCTGTTGAGGAACAGCTAAAATTTCCAGCTAAATTAGATATTACTCGAAACGTATAGCTAACAGCTTTAGCTATGGGGATTTAGCTGTCAGACAGCAGCTAAAGCTAATAGCGACTAATTGCTAATAGCTAACACTGAAAATTGTATTTCTCCACACGAACATCTAGTAGCAGTAATAGCAGTTGATTCTCTCTTGTAGCAGTTGAGTCCTTGCGTTTTTATTACTCCATTGTTCTGGACTAAAAAAAAAAACGGTTTTTAATTAATTTCTTCATTTTACCGTAAATTTATCTTCTATAATTATGGAGGCGTCTCCACCTTCTCTTTATTTATGGACGTTTGGTCGTGTCACTAAATAAACAACCTTTGAGCCCTGAAGAAGGTAATAAATTTACCGAAAGCTCGGCGAAGAAGGTGTTGTTTCCAGTTGACCACAATCCCGATCAATTGACATAGTAGCAGTAGTCTCAGGGAAATCTGAATGCACTATCGACAATGAGGAATTTCACTATTTCGGAATTTCCTATTTTTGACTCCAAAATCGGATTCAGCACCTCAAAAAAACTTCCTACCTCAAACTTTCAGCCCGTTCTTCCTAATTTACGAATAAACAAAACAGTGCAGGAAATATGAACGTTTAAAAACACTCGATTCGAAATAGTCTTTTGAAGATACTCAATTTAAAATGCTTGCATACGAGTCTGCAACACATTGGGACATTTTCATGTCAACCACTACACAACAAGGTAGTGAAGTAAGGGTGTTAGTTCATGTACCCTAGTATCAAACTAAGAGAACAGTTGATTGTTCTCTACGCAACACAGTGAGTCTATTTTATTTATTTATTGGTCGCGTGAGCAAGACTTGCTTAGTTTTCGTGACGATTTTTCAGTTTATGTGCCAAAGCAAAGACATGAAAATGTCAAAAAAAACCGGGAGGATGACGTCAACCGAAAATAGTTCATGTACGGCCGCTTGAAGCGCTGAGATCGTGAAATCTCACTTTGTATAGTCCTCGGAGGCGACATTTTACAAAAACCTGTAAAGATCGAAATCGAAGAATGGGGGGTGCGCCTGATTTTTGGTTTATTATTTTCAATAGTGAACCTTTGGAATCGACCAAGAGAAAAATTTTTTAACCCCCCCTCAAAATTTGATAGTTTACGTTTCAAAGTACGTAGAATCCAAAAATCGAATAAAAATTTGGCCGTCCGTCCGCTGTACCTTTCCCCACTAAGCATTGACCGATTTGGATGAAATTGGTATGTAGGCTCCATTTGGGGTCTGGTTGTGCCCCGAGGATTTTGGTTGATGTAGGTCACTTCTAAGGGTTGAAAAATAAGGTTTGAAATTTTGAAAACCCCCTAACTCAAAACATTTTGATATAAAGGTATTGCTGTTCCATCAATTTAAGATAGTATCCAATTTTTTGAGACCACGCGAAGCCCTGTAGGACAAACCGTTCGCTCCCTACGAGAATTTAAGGGTTGGACTTACGATAAATCAGAAACACGAGTGTGAATCGCAAAAGAGGCCTAATCTCCGTTCAAATTTTAGCTGATCGAAATGCGATCGATGTTTTGCTTCATGTTGGATGGTTGTTGGCTTTGCAGACGAGTGATCTATATAGAAACATAATAAAACATTGTGTAATAATTTGCAGCGTTTTTCTACTACGTTTGAGTTCAAAGAAATATATTTCTAACGCATAATACTCATTTGTGATTCGGTCGTCGAATAGAGAATTCGGATTTCTATAGAGATTTGTACGCACCAAGTCTGTTGAAAAGATCGATTTCAACGCACTCGAAAACGCACAGTATAGGGGTGATTTAGGACACGTGTCCCCCAGCTGTCCACGTGACCCCACTAAGACGTTATTAACACCCTTATCGCCCCACCGTAACATAACAACGTCGAAAACATGACAATGGAAGTACAAATAAATAATACATTACAACTCCATCAACTGAACTCCGATTCAGATAACAATCAAGTGCTCACTCGACCAACTATTACTCATTAGCATCAAATGCAGGTGTTGATGATGTTTATTTTCCTGGCAGCAAAAATGGAATAATTGAGAAACAATTTCGTGGAAATTAGGTCATTTTGGGGATACTATTCAGCCAATGTCATACATAATTTTCCTCGAGAATTAAATATTCATTTAAAATGCTGCAAATTCTTGCCCAATGGTTTATTATTTTCAGTACAGATCACCCTTCTGTATAGATCCCTCCCTACCAACCGTAGGTACCTTTATTAGAAAGCTCTAAACGCTTCATACTCGATTCGAAAAATAGGGAGCTTCATATGGAAATTTGATTACTGGTTGCTGAGGAAGCAAAACTGAATACAACTCGAACAAACGAACAGCGATCGCGGTTTGGTTAGCTAAAAATTCAACGGAGATTAGACCTCTTTGAAGATTCACACCCGTGATTCTGTTTTATCGAAGGAAAACCCTTAAGTACTCGTAGGGAGCGAAGGGATCGTCCTACAGAGCTCCGAGTGGTCTAACAATTTTATAGTATTCAATATATTTGGAGTTTTATCTTTATATTTTTGTCGCAATAAACACCTTTTTAGGCTAAAATTCAGCTCGGTAGTTAAAAGAACATTCTCCAGGGTAGGATCAATTTATTCTCCCTGGGGTGATGATCGTAAAACTCGGAACACCTGTCCTTTGGCAAATTAACCTTCATAACTCTGGTACCAGCTGTCACCCGGTGCCTCGTCGATGAATTCATTAGCCCGTTATGTGCTTTCGTTTTGCATATTGCGATAGGAAGCTGCTGGAAGCCCGGCAAATATTAATAATCTTACCCACCCAACCCCATACATAAATTATGCCCAAGTAAAATCTCGAAGAACGTCTTCTTTCGTCGAAGCGTAAAACATCGTATCTCCGTCGTACCTCGACATTCCTGACATGTAACTGCTTGTTCTTCCCTAGTTTGGTATATCCTTTTGGTTTATTATTTTCAATAATGAAACTTTGGAATCGACCAAGAATAAAAACGGTTTAACCCCCCCCCCCCCCTAAAATTTGTTGGTTTACGTTTCAAGGTACGTAGAATCCAAAAATCGAATAAAAATTTGGCCGTCCGTCCGCCGTACGCGGACTTTCCCCACTTAGTATTGACAGATTTTGATGAAATGTGGTATGTAGGCTCCATTTGGGGTCTAGTTGTGCCCCAAAGATTTTGGTTGATGTAGGTCACTTCTAACGGTTGGAAAATAAGGTTTGAAATTTTGAAAACGCCCAAACTCAAAAAATGTTGATGGAAAGGTATTGTTTTTCCATCCATTTAAGATAGTATAGAATTTTTTGAGACCACGCGGAGCTCTGTAGGACAAACCGTTCGTTCCCTACGAGAATTTAAGGGACAATTTTTATTCGACTTTTGGATTCTACGTACCTTGAAACGTAAACCAACAAATTCTAAGAAGGTGTTAAAAAAAATTTTCTTGGTCGATTCCAAAGGTTCGTTATTGAAAATAATAAACCAAAAACGCTGAAAATTATTACACAATGGATTATTATTTTTTATTTTTCTATATAGATCACTCGTTTGCAAAGCCACCAACTATCCAACATGAAGAAAAACATCGATCACATTTCGGTCAGATTTAATTTGAACGGAGATTAGGCCTCTTTTGCGATTCACACTCGTGTTTCTGATTTATCGTACGTCCAAACTTTAAATTCTCGTAGTGAGCGAACGGTTTGTCCTACAGAGCTCCGGGTGGTCTCAAAAAATTCTAAAAATTCGATAGAATCTTAAATTGAAGGAAAAACACACCTTTATATCAAATTTTTTTGAGTTAGGGCGTTTTCAAAATTTCAAAATTCATTTTGGTACCCTTAGAAGTGACCTACATAAACCAAAATATTTGGGGCACAACTAGACCCCAAATGGAGTTTACATACCAAATTTCATCAAAATCGGTCAATGCTAAGTGGCAAAAGTGCCGCGTACGGCATACGGTGGACGGACGGCCAAATTTTTATTCGATTTTTGGATTGAAAATGTAAACCTTGAAATGTAAACCATCAAATTTTTAGGGGGTGTTAAAAAAAATTTTCTTGGTCGATTCCAAAGGTTCATTATCGAAAATAATAAACCAAAAATGGACATTGATTGTTCTTTTCCGTGACCCAATATTTGCATTTTACTCACACGTGAAAACTGCTCTGGCCGATACTCCCAATCAGCTCAACTGAAATTCACAAAACTCTGTATCTTTATGTTGTACACTGTTTGGAGGAGGGAAGGCTAATGAGAACCACAACCCCGCGAGACTACCTTTCAATGAGTGATCAAAGCGAGCGGACATGGTGGTATCAATCTAAATTTGGTTGGGCAAATAAACACCGTATCGCAGCATAATGTTTCGCTATAAATTCTTCTATTCACCGAGTTTCGAATAGGATTAGATTCGAGCCAAATATAACCGTGTTGAGTCTAGTATTGAAAAAACCCGACGTTTTTTGGGGATTGCGTAGATTGCGTGAGGCTTTTTCGAAATGAGGCAACTTGTTTAGACATAAGTTGACAGACTGAATACGAAAAAAAGTAGATGAGTAGCCGGTTTTAAAACTAAGCCCCCGTTTTATTTTAAGTTGCCTGTCTGAGTTTAAATATGCAGATGAATCTATAAAGTGGACTTATTCATAAGGATTGGGCCGATAATGAAGCGGTTTTAAGTGGTCCTTATGCACGATTTTGAATACTCGCAGATGTTGAAGCAGAAACTTTAAAAGAGTCCAAAAACACAAAACAAGAAGCCAAAGTCAGTCGGTCGGGTGTACCAAAAATGGAAAATCGGTAAAATCACCTCCTAAGTAAGTTTTGACGGAAATCATATACCCACGAGTCAAATTTAAAAGAAATGACTAGGTACTCTATACTTATGGTTCTCCTGAAAAGAAATGCAGAAATGATACAAATCACCCATCCAGGTCATAATAGGTATAATCACTTTCAGGGTTCACAGATAATCGAAAAATATCTGTTATTGAAGAAAGTGGTACAATTATATCTTATTACTGATCAGCATGAAATTTATGAGTTAAAACTTTCGACTTGACTTTATTTCGACTTCTTTTCTTTATTTAATTAGGCGCATTCAGCCGTATTTGGTTATGGGCGCCAGTTACTTTGGATAATTAAATATTAAAAACGCTGCAAATTATTACACAATGGTCCATTATTTCTATATAGATCACTCGTCTACAAAGCCAGCAACTATCCAACATGAAGAAAAACGTCGATCGCATTTCGGTCAGCTAACATTTGAACGGATATTAGGCCTCTTTTGCGATTCACACTCGTGTTTCTGATTTATCGTACGTAAAACCCTTAAATTCTCGTAGGGAGCGAACGGTTTGTCCTACAGGGCTCCGCGTGGTCTCAAAAAATTCTAAAAATTCTATAGAATCTGAAATTGAAGGAAAAACAATACCTTTATATCAAAATATAGTGAGTTAGGGCTTTTTCAAAATTTAACAATTCATTTTGAAACCCTTAGAAGTGACCTACATCAACCGAAATCTTCGGGGCACAACTAGACGCCAAATGGAGCCTACATACCAAATTTCATCAAAATCGGTCAATGCTAAGTGGCAAAAGTGCCGCGTACAGCGTACGGCGGACGGACGGCCAAATTTGTATTCGATTTTTGGATTCTACGTATCTTGAAACGTAAAGGAACCAACAAATTTTGAGGGGGGGGGGGGGGGGGGGGGGGGTTAGACAATTTTTTTTCTTGGTCGATTCCAAAGTTTCATTATTGAAAATAATAAACCAAAATCAGGTTAAAGTTCGTTACACAATAACAAAGTTTTTATTTTCCCAAAAATAATTTGAGGTGTGTTGATTTATTTCCCAAAAGTTGTTCAAAATTTCGAAAAAGTTCAGGCGCAGAAAACCGGAAATTTTGTAATTAGGGATGGCAACGATATATCAATATATAAAATATATTGCTATATTACATTTGCTATCGATTTATTTATATCGATATAGAGAACCGATATTATCGGTCAATATCGATATATTTACCGATAATATCGCTACCTGTTTCGAACCAATTATAATTGAATATTAAAATGAATGGATGAGAAGGGTCGCCTGTACCAGTAAACAGTATTCCAACCTTTGTAGGTACCTACGTGATGGATTGATTTCAGACTGTTGACTTCATCTCAAACTTGTGTACACATGGATGGTTTACACCTTCAGTGGCGCTCAAATCTCAAATTATTTGACTTGAGCCAAAAGAAATGGAGGCGCGTTTAGATCAAAACTACTTACTATAAGAAATGAAGCTGGTTTCCACAATTACTTTCAATTTTGAAGGACCATGTCTACAGTATATCCCAGTCAATTTATAAATGCAACATTGCAATGGCTAGGGTATCTACGATGTTTTATATTACGTTGTTAGGACCCCTGAGGGTAGTAAGACCAGTCGAAATATATTGCTTCTACCTTCAACCAAGGTACCGGAAGCAATATTTTCACATTGAAAGAAATTCCCACGAAAATCAAAATTTCTACTCGCTGCTTACGTTGTAGACCTTAATGAACAATTTTGCTTTCGTGTCTGTGAGTTCGCAAATCCTTCTAGGGGCCAAAATTGCACGAAATTACTGTCCAATTTTAAATAAATGTTTGGAGATTGCGCAGATGGTCCCCTACAAAAATAATCGCTCCCAACAGGCCGGTAGCCATTAGGTACGCCTGCGCCAACGTGGATTCCTTGTGAACGGGGACTGGCAAATTCCTTCTCGTTATTTGGTTGTTCCCCACCCTTTTTTTCACGTGGAGTTCGATTACTACCGCGATTTATTCGTAGTAAAATTCACTAAGTAGAAGGAACTGGAAAAAGTTGCAACGCCGAAAACCCTGTGCTACTCACACAGTGTTCTGAAAACCACGACATTTTCGCACTTTTATCAGTTTTCTGTGCTAATTTCGATAATTCATACCCAGTAACTTTTCAAAGTAGGTTGAATACTTACTTCAACAAGTTTTTCCAAGTACTTCTTCCGATAAATTTCATTCAATTTGTCATCCCTACATACCTTGTAACGTAAACCTTGAACAAGTTTTTCTAAGTAGATCTTCCGATTTATCAAGTACATGTATACTTATCGATAAATTTCTTCCAAAATGATGTTTGTATTGTTTTAAAACGTTTTAATTCACCTACCTACTTCAATACGTTTTTCCAAGTAGATCTTCCGGTATATCGAAATATCGATATATTTTCTCCGATATATCACAGGTATCGGCATCTCATTGACGATATCGATACCTTAAAGCACAAAGGGTCCAAAAAAAGGAGTTTTGAGAAAAACGCAAAAGAAGTTATCACCAGTGCTCAATTCCTAAAATAATGGCTTATTACACCAAACTCTTCAATTTCATCAAGAAATTTTCGAGCTATAATCGTCAAAAAGGTAAATAATAGTTTTGTTAAATTTGAGTTTTTCTGAAGTTGAAAAAAAAAATTAAATGAGGAAGATGGACTGGACGGACTAGCCCCGGGATGGGGGACTCAGCCCCTTTGTACTTTAAGGTATCGATATATTTCATTCGATATGCCATCCCTATCTCTAAGCAGGTGACAAACGGGCAGCAGACATCCACATATGTCACAGTCTGGAGGAGGACTTCGTTCTCTGGACATGAGGTATCCGTGAGTGAGACGAGTGTGGCCTATACGGAACCTTGTCAAAACCACTTCCTCTTTTCGCGAGTGGACTATTATTCCATCTGCTTGATATTTTCTTTCTGTGTCTTGTGACTGGAAAACAATTAATTGTATAGACTCTTCTGCTCATTTCTTTTCTGTGAGATTTTTTTTAAGAACTACCGCTCCGTTGTATTTAGGACAAAACATATTGTTTAGTAATGCATGCATTCCAGGGGACGTCCCATTGGATAAGCATTAGATCAGTTTAACCAGTTGTTAAGTGATAAAACTGTTTCACTCGATGTAATTTATTTATTACTTTAGGCAAGAAATACTGACCCCCCCCCCCCCCCCCACCTTTATCCACCTTAACATTTCTAGTGGCATGGGAGCCTCGAATCTGAAGAGCATTTTAAAATCCGTGATCTACGATACCCAACATGCGAATTCGAGTTCACCCCCACCCCCCCCCCCCCCCCCCCCCCCCCCCCATCGCCACCACCACCAATGGTACCAGTCTGCCACCAAAGCGGAAATACGTCGTAACATTGAACTTTCATCTGTTAGTTTTGGTAGGCAGTCCGTCAAATTCACATCCGTATTCAAGGTGAAACACAAAAAAAACAAGAAATTAAGCGGTTATGGCATCATGGCACCATGTCCTGGCACCATGGTGGCACCAATATTAGTTCCATGGTGGGTACAGAGAATAATTCATGAAAATCCGGAGGTATAATGAGGAATTTTCCTCAATTTCAAAGCTTGGGGACAGTTAGTAAGCAGTAAAGGAACCGAAATATTGAAAAATCGATATTTTGGTAATAGCATCCCCCCACTCACCCCTCCCTTGCGAATTTTGGTACTCTGGTAAAAATCATGTACAACGCGGAATTATTGAGTCAACAAAAAAAGAACCACGAAAATCGTTTGAGACTAAGGCCTGGCAGAGTACACAATGATTATGCCCAAAAAACGCATGTTTTTTCGAGCAGTAACCCCCCTTTCCTCCCCTTAAAAGGCAAAATCGAAATTCCGGCGACGTAGTGCACACTAGATAGTTTTCCGCGACGAACAAAAAAAGAACCAGGAAAATCGGTTGAGAACTAGGCCTGTGCAGAGTACACAAGATTTTGTTACACACAC
>CM019179.2:50731910-50989636 GCA_009739505.2 Apolygus lucorum
TTCAAATAGAATTTTGTGCTAATCTGTTGCGCGTCCCTCGCAACCAAGAATGTGTAAGAAGGCTTTCACAGCCATCGGATAAGAATGTTAATGCAGTAGTAGGTAGGTAGATACCTATTTTCTGTCAAAATAAACCAGCTAAACAGAATGAAATGTTTCTATAATAATACGCGAATTCGTATTAGTGAATACGGTGAAGGAACGATATTGTTGAAAATTACCAACCAAATACAGAGAGCTCTCTAGGACCAACCGTTCGCTCCCTATGAGGTCTTAAAGGTTGAACTTGAAATAAATCAGAAACGCGAGTGTGAATCGCAAAAGATTGTCCACTGACGATTCACGGTTCAAATTTCAGGTGTTCAATTGTTCATTTCTTAGAATTGAGTTTCATGTCACTAATTTGGCTTCCCTTGCAATCAACAACAAAATAACAATGCTTCCAAATATGGTTGGTAAGAACTGACAATGTCAAAGCTGTGTTTTTTGCTGGCGAGTGATCTATACAGAAAAATAACAAACTATTGTGTAATAATTGCACCGTTTTACTTTCGAAACTGCTAATACTCCTATTACGATACAATTAGAGGACTTAGACCACCTACGTTTGAACGAAATCAGAGAGCTTAGTATACTAAGCACGAGATGTTCTTACATTGTATTCCATCAGATGTAAATTGATGAACTAAGCTCTTGTCATTATGCTTACCTATTTAGTAAACATTGTACCCAAATATATAAAGCATTTAGTGGTTGGAAAGAGAGTCCAACAAAAAGTGGGAAACATTAACAGCTACTGGAAAGGCACTTTATTTTCTTAAATGGATGAATGAGGATATAACCAACTACAGAAGGTGAAGAGGGAGGTCTATTAATAGGACGGTCGGGCTCTATTCGGGTAACTTAGACGAAATATGGGAGAAATAAACAGGGGACATCGATCTGTCGGCATTCCAGACGCTAGAGGGGCGTTTAGAGGTAATCAGCGACAGAGAAACGCGATGGTTGGAATCTAAAAGCTCTGCAGTATTTGGTGTGGGTAATAACCAAATAGCACAGACTTGGCGAACTCATGGTGGAGAGAGTAATAGGTGGATGTAAAATGAGGTAATGAATGAAGAGTAACATGAGGACAATTTTTAAAGAGTATCATGAAGAATATTAATTAAAATTAAAGTATTATTTCAGTGAAAAGCACCAAAGATGATAACGCAACTTGCTGTATACTCGTACTTGCAGTGTGCAGTGGGCAAAATCAAGGCTTTTTGGGAGGGTCCCTTTAAACATACAAATCTTCCGGGTATTTTATCACGTACTTCAATTGAAACGCGATCAGACCTCCAAAATCCCTGAAAAACGGATTTTTTAATGTGCAAAAATTAAGAAGTTGAGCCCTAAAAGTAACAAAACAAGAAAGACTTGTGAACTCCCTCTGAAATCAAAATCCCTGTGGCAACAAGTCAGCCCAGTGCGTGTGGCACATGGCTTCCTCCTTTGTATATTGAACACCTCTAAGGTGTCCAACTTTCAAGGGATCGATTCTACAACTTATGTCTTACAAAAAATGTCTCTTAGCAATTTTTAACCCCTTGTTTTTAAAAGTTTTTTTAATTTTAAGATTTTTTTCGTGTTTTCGACCTTTTATTATTAATAAAAACGGATTTGAGTAGAACGTTGTCTATTTCCACGAAAATAATGAGTTACAAGTTAACTCAATTTCGACGGTTAGGTCATCATCGATAACAAACAACAACACACCGTCGAAATCGATTTAACTTGTAGCTCATTATTTTTGTGGAAATAGACAACGTTCTACTCAACCCCGTTTTTATTAAAATGGTTTTCCACAATCTCATCGCGTGTAATTTTATTTGTATTACTAGAATGACCATAACTAGATATTAGATATAGATAGATATTTGTTTATTGGCTCCATTTTGTACAATTTTTACAAAAAGAAAAATGCATAAAGGGATGCGATTTGCTCTGATTTCCTATCCTAGGCTCGGCCCGTTTTGTAGGGTAGGATCTTTGCAAAATTGCTCCCTCTGGGTAAGTCAATTGATAAATACATATATTATGATACACAAATCCATAAAATCATATCCTAAAACATCCTCAGAATATCAGTTTTCGAACGTGTAGTCTAACAATTTTCTACAATTGAATTTTGGGTGCATTTTTTCAACGAAATCAGCGTTCTGGCATCAGCCTCAGGCAGTAATAGCATCAGGGAGGCAGTAATTAGCCGCCTTCACAAGGTAGCCACACGTCGGTTAAGCCCAGTGAGAATAGAAGAACTATACTTCTATACTCAGTGGTTAAAGCCTCACTTCGTTACAAAAAAATCACGTTTTCCCGTGTTCGAACACAAATTTCTACCCTAATTTCGATCATATAAACAATTTTTCGATTAAATCGTTGGAAAGCTGAGACTCGGAGGAAGTTATGTAATTCAAAAGTTTAAAAAGGCTCGAAAAAAATGAAATTTTAGAGAATTATCACAAATTTTACCTAGAGCACTTTTTTACCCACCAGATCTTCCCAAAATATTTTTGTTTGGCATCGGGGTCGATCTTTCCAATTTTTACATTTACACGGTAAATTAAGGTAGTAATGGTCATTTTAGAGATATATAAACAGCCAAGTACACGAAAAAAATCATAAAATTGAAAAATTTTGAAAAAAAAACAAGGAGTTTAAAAAACTTTTTGCTGATAGACATTTCTTGTTAGAAATAGATAGTATTCACCGTGTATATGATTACACCTCATACATAGAGGATCATCAAAAGGCCAATCGCTAAATCATTGATGAGGAGTCGAGGTTTCGGACATTGGGGAATTATTGTAGGAAGGAATTTAGTGTTTCGGACCCCATAATTGGATTCATCGCTTTCGGAAACCTGTAAGAGTTGTTTGGTTGAAATAAGCTGAGCTAAAAATGCACATCAACACTCTCCCTCTCTTTCTCTATTGCCACACCAACTGTATTTCCAGAGTGAGAAAAAGATGAAGAAATAAAAATTAAATTAGTTCTATTTTTTCACGCCCTTCCGTCTCCCAGTTCTATTCAATTTCGTTAATTTGTGTTCAATCATGGCGAATTATACGTACAAAACCTATAATATGGGGTAATACCTTTTAAAAGAAACACGAAAATTCAACCTTCTGGAAAACGTGTATCGCAACGCTTCGCAAATGTATCGTTTTTAACCATATACATCGATGATATGATTAACCTATATTTCTAGGTGTTACCGTCTAGAAATCGAGTTTGGTTCGGCCTTCCAAGGTGTTGCGTCTCGTGTACTAAACTGTTCTCGAAGACCCGAGACGAGATTTTCAAGACAAAATTGGACACTTACTTACTGGCACTTGATGGAGGAAAGACAAGGCGACACGATTTGCACGGCAGGCAAGTGTGAGTCGCAAAGCGGCGAGGGAAACCTCATTACGCGGTGCTCAGGGTCACGCTGGGCCTTCAGTTCCTCTCCGCTTGACCGCTTCGTGCGAGCGCAAAAATCACGAGGGCGATGTTATGCCGTGGACGCTATAATACGGTGATGACCCGTGCCTTTAGCATCCATAGATCACAACAGACTCCTATTTTCCGAAATAAATTTTGCGAGTGATTTGGAAGTGACTATCCATACTAATCGGACAGATGATATAGCTGGTACTAGGTACTCGCCTAAATTTGGAGAGATGCTATCGGTTACTCTCATAAATCTATCAACTTGTACGAGAATACTAATATTCATCGAAGATTCAGCAACATCTCAGACCTATAGGAAGTAGGTTCTCTCTAGTTCTTTGGTGAACAAGCCTTGGAAGTTAGTAATATTACCTAATTGGGACCCAACTATAATCCCAAGACCTCCCTGGCTCAGTCACCCCTTGCTACTTGCCTAATTGAATGATATATCGATTAAAAACCAGCTTAATAAATATTTTTACTTAAATTAATATGTATACATACTGGCTGGACATGTTTTGACGTGGATATGTCTTTTGCAATGCGATATCAGTAAACAAAATCATAGCTACATATCGGTAGCTATGAAGCAAGGTACTCTAGAATACTGCGATATACCTATTACGTGCACTCGAAGATTTTGTTTTTGTTTTTTAGAAAAAAATAATCCTGTTTATTTATAGAAAAAGTAAATAGGTAGGTACATATTGTTAGAAGAGATTCTACGCTGTTGATCACAAAAATTGAAAAAAGTATCAACCTACTTCATGCTAATAAATTATTCATAAAATATCTTGAGTGTATTTTACTTCATCATTTCAATTTTCAAATTACCCCTACAACAATGCACATATCCATGATCTATTTTTCCCCTTCTAAGGGAGAAATTGATAGTTTCTTTATGTAAAGGTCATTTTACTTTCACAAATGGTTTTAAGAACTTGGGTTTCCCACTAAACGGATAGGAAATTTAACACTCTTTCCAACCATGTAATCAGATTTGAATTTCCATAAGAAATATGACCATCTCAGTGCCGTAAGGTCAGAAACGCGGAAAAAAGAGTTTTGTCGAAAATACTTGATTAATTCCTTTAAAAAATTTTATCAATTAAATTTTTTCGCAAAATCGGCATATACAGTTACGTCTGTTTGGCTAAGATGAACTCAGATCACGTTGAAAGTTTAAAATCTGTCTACCGACAACTGAGATAAGTCGAGAAAACTATAGGTATCTTCCCTCTTACTCACACACTTGTCGTTCCACATGGCCTTAAAGAAATTGTTCCAACAAATATGTGGATTCAATGATGTATCTTCGAACTAGGAGTTGTACCAATCTGTAGTACTACTAACTGATATCTTCCAATCTTTCAACTGACTCTGATAAACCAGTTCTGGAGATGTTTGAACTCAACTTTAAAGTTAAAGTTGAATAAATATTTAAAATATTTAATATTATTTCAAGTATTATTGGAGGAACGGAAACTACCTACTTGGATAGTTTTGACTTAGGGAGCAATCTAGGGTAAATAGGGGCTCAGGGAGTAGTTTGGAGAGACGATGAGCGGTGACTCGAGTTTTTCAACTAGATGGGATATTAAGGATTCAGGATGTAGTTGGATGCTTCAGGGTATTGAGGGTAGTAAGAGGGCGTAATAATAGGAGCCCGGAGAGATTGTAAGAAATTGACGTATGAAACCCCGTGTTTCGAGACCGGGTAACGAACAGAATGGAAGCAAAGTGCCGCATCGACTTGGCCGAATTTTTTCCGTCAATTCAAGCACTGAATGGAGAGCGAAGGAGAGAGAAACATCTTGACTAAGGAAAGTACAAGTTTAGTGTTCGAGGAACACCAAAGTCCTCATCATTCTGATCGAATAGATTAATGAAGGCATCTACATACCTAAACTATCTAGAGTTTATTCAACTTCCGATAGTGCCCCCACTCCATAAACCTTTAAATGTAACGACTTTTTGACATGGATATGACTATGGGTCATATGGCTATGTGTTTCAACATAATTCACCTCAATTTTGGTTTATTATTTTCAATAATGAACCAAGAAAAAAAAGTATAACCCCCCCCCCCCTTCAAAATTTGAAAAATTTGCGTAAATTGTAAGGTATGAAGAATCCAAAAATCGAATAAAAATTAGGCCGCCCGTCCGCTGTACGCGACACTTTCCTTAGTTCCCATGAACAGATTTTGATGAAAATTGCACAAAAATTTTAGATATAAAGGTAATCAAATTTCCAAATGAAGGCACCCACAACGCCCTTTTTCTTCGAATTGAGTGTTAAGCGCTTATTTCGTCAAAATAAACTTGATTGTGAAGCGAAAATGGTTTAGCGAAAATGGCAAAGGCGAGTGATCTACACAGAAAATAATAAACCTTTGTGTAATAATTTGCAGCGTTTTTAGGTCAAAAATTAGAACGTGGGACCTATAAACAAATTCGGTACCTTTCTAGGTAAACTGCAAGAATCGTTGAAAATATATATCTATCTTAAACCAACACTGAGCGAAGAATAAATTTACCTATCAAAAACATCCTTCGTCCAAAAGAAAACGTGAATACGCGAGTAGAATGGAGCGGTGTCTCCATTGTTAGTCGATCACGAATTTCGTTTACTGCAGTCGTAAACTCGAAGGGAACCGGAGAAGATAACCGCCTACAAAATCCTGTCAACACAAACACACCTGACATCCAGAACTTCTCGGCCCCAAAGAACGTTATCTACCCAAAGTATGGAATGTCATACAAATTATTCAGTATTTTTATATCTCTGGCGTAATTCGGATAAAGACGACAATAATTATGTTGATTGCATCACCAGCAACAAATTACCAGCTATAAAGATATAGACAAAAGAATCATAATAAAATAAGTATAAATATAAGTCAATGTATCTATCGCAATCAATCTGGCACATCAGTCAACTTGTCTGATACATACCTAGGCAATTTGTCAAATATTTGCGTTCGATCGAAGACTACCTAGACATCCGTCACATTTGTAATGCCTGGAGGGTGTTCGGCAAATAGACAAAATAGTGAATTTTTCTGATGGATATCTACTGTGCAGGATGTCGGTATGAGCGAACTTTCTTACATGGATGTCTCGGGCAGGTCATATCCAAATCCCAATTGAACTATGACCATACTATGGAAAATTGTCAATGAAATGTTAAATGTCACGAATTTGAGTAGAATGACTTAATGAGTGAAAAGTATCAACTATGCTGTATGTTTCCACCATGTCTAGTGGAACTATGCACTAGTTGTATCTAGATGGCCCCACACGACTGACCCTTTTTCGAAGTTTTCAAGAAGCTCCCAGTAAGAGTATTGATAACTCAACGAGTTTCTGCAGTAAAAACATTCCTTTGGCTCCTCAGCCTCTTTATTCCCACACTTGAGCTCTTGTGACTTTTTCTCTTCACCAGGTAGAAAAATCATCTCAAGGGAACTCTGAACTGGAATAGCCTCCAGCTGGTCGGTTACTCTGTTCCAAACAGAGTAACCAAGAACATTTGTCACAAATTGCGGTACGAATATAACCATGAAGAGCAAATTTTCGAGTTGTAAGAATCAACTTTGCAGTATGTCTATATAGGCGAACTCTTATACAGGGATGTTTTATGGGAGGAGGTCCGAGATGAAAATGTCACGAATTTTAGTAACAGGTCTGCGGATTAAGAATGAGACTGATTTTTTTTTAATTGTATGCGAATACAATTCTAATTTATATTGATAGCCCCAAAATAACTTCCTTTTGAAGCCACACATCGCTAGTTCTTCCACTCTTCATAGCAGTGCTGAAACTCTGAACTGGAATAGGCTGGGTTTTTAAAAAATCAGCTCTATTCATTAATTTTTAAATTGCCATTTAAATCTAGTTAGTCTGGTGACTCCTTGGAACAGCTGTGGAATTCGTAAGATGTTATCGGTGACACTAGTGACACCATGGTCCAATTAGGGTTAAGGGCGAAATTCATATTCGAGCCTCAACACTCAGTCTAAGTCAAAATTTTCTTTCACTTGAATGAGGGGTCCCTTGTCTTGAGGTTAAGCGACCATGTTCATTGTGCTTCGGGCCCCAAGTGAAGGGTTCCCTTATATTAACCAAGGGTTGGCTTAGGTTGCAAGCGTTCTCTTTTGGAGTCAAGATGTCCCTCGAGGGTGTGGAGCCTACCTTGACATTCACGTTCACATTCATGTCCCTTGAGGGCTCCCCTTGAAGCTGAGGGTAGACTATGAATTCCCCCCAAAACATTTCGTATAGGAGGTTATTGACCCCTTCCATCATCAAAATATTTTCGATCAACCAAAAAAAACTTATTAAGAAGTACCTGGGTTAACAAGTGCCTAAGATGAATATTATAAGGCCTACTCAATATTAATTTGTGAATGAGTATGATGTCGATGATTTCAGAGACGTTTGACGTAAATAATGCATAATATTTTTTTAGGTGATTGAGGGCGGAATTCATATTAGAGCCCCAACCTTCAAGTCAAGATTTTCCTTCACTTGCATGTTCATAGTGCTTCGGGCCCCAAGTAAAGGGTTCCCTTACATTAACCAAGGGTTGACTTGAGATTGCAAGGGTTCTCTCTTGGAGTCAAGATGTCCCTCGAGGGTGTGGAGCCTACCTTGACATTCACGTTCACATTCATGTCCCTTGAGGGCTCCGCTTGAAGCTGAGGGTCGACTATGAATTCCCACCAAAATATTTTGTATAGGAGGTTATTGACCCCTTCTATCGTCAAAATATTTTTGATCAACCAAAGAAAACTTATTAGGTAGGGTACCAGGGTAAACAAGTGCCTAAGATGAATATTATAAGGTCTACCAACTGCCTACTCAATATTAATTTGTGAATGAGTATGATGTCGATGATTTCAGAGACGTTTGACGTAAATAATGCATAATATTTTTTTAGGTGATTGAGGGCGGAATTCATATTAGAGCCCCAACCTTCAAGTCAAGATTTTCCTTCACTTGCATGTTCATAGTGCTTCGGGCCCCAAGTAAAGGGTTCCCTTACATTAACCAAGGGTTGACTTGAGATTGCAAGGGTTCTCTCTTGGAGTCAAGATGTCCCTCGAGGGTGTGGAGCCTACCTTGACATTCACGTTCACATTCATGTCCCTTGAGGGCTCCCCTTGAAGCTGAGGGTCGACTATGAATTCCCACCAAAATATTTTGTATAGGAGGTTATTGACCCCTTCTATCGTCAAAATATTTTCGATCAACCAAAGAAAACTTATTAGGTAGGGTACCAGGGTAAACAAGTGCCTAAGATGAATATTATAAGGTCTACCAACTGCCTACTCAATATTAATTTGTGAATGAGTATGATGTCGATGATTTCAGAGACGTTTGACGTAAATACCTACATGCATAATATTTTTTTAGGTGATTAAGGGCGGAATTCATAGTCGAGCCTCAATCCTCAAGTCAAGATTTTCCTTCACTTGCATGTTCATAGTGCTTCGGGCCCCAAGTAAAGGGTTCCCTTATATTAACCAAGGGTTTACTTGAGATTGCAAGGGTTCTCTCTAGGAGTCAAGATGTCCCTCGAGGGTGTGGAGCCTACCTTGACATTCACGTTCACATTCATGTCCCTTGAGGGCTCCCCTTGAAGCTGAGGGTAGACTATGAATTCCCCCCAAAACATTTTGTATAGGAGGTTATTGACCCCTTCCATCGTCAAAATATTTTCGATCAACCAAAGAAAACTTATTAGTTAGGGTACCAGGGTAAACAAGTGCCTAAGATGGACATTATTAGGTCTACCAACTGCCTACTCAATATTAATTCGTGAATGAGTACGATGTCGCTGATTTCAGAGGCGTTTGACGTAATTACATGCATAAAATATTTTGAAAATTGTACTCAAGTAGGTAGAGTACCCACATAATAATAAAATTAAAACTAGCATTGAGTGAAGAAAATTAAATTGTCTTGTCTAACTGTTGCCCATCATAAGGTTACCTATGTTGTGACTGTGGACTTTTTCTATTATACAAATAAGTCGTGGTATTTTGACAATAAAAGTACTTCGTCACAATCACTTATTCGTGGAGAGCTTTCGACAACCCTCTGATTGCCATTTTCTATCCTAGACAACAGAATGAAAAGAAATACATACATGTATTTTCATTCTTCTCCACAGCTGATGTTACCTGTTTTAAGTAAGTATTTCCATTCTGTTGTCTAGGATTGAAAATGACAACCAGAGGATTGTGGAAAGCACTATACGAGTAAGTGATTGGAAATGACAAAAGGACTTTTATTGTCAAAATACCCCCACTTATCTAACTGTTGCCCTTAATTCGATAAATCAACCAAACGAATCGAGATTTGAACTAGGTTCAGCCCCTGATAGGCTGTAAGCAGAGAGTAGGAGAAGCAGGGCGTTAGTAAACAAACCTCCTTGTAGTTCCAGACGGGTGCTCAACGAGTCGGCGTCATTTTCAGCGGTGGAGCGACGAATCACACTGGAAACCGCAGGTGCGAGGAGTCGAGCTGATGTCCGGAGCGGCGATCACACATTTGTCACAGAAAACGGCGGTTTATTCGCGGTAAAACACACTGTAAACAATGACACCAAAAGGGGGCGGAAGGGGGGTCTCACCACACGAAATGCGGAGGATTCGAAAACGCTCGACACGAAATCACCGGAACGGGGTCACGAGCCGCACTGAGAGGCGTGCGAGGGAAGGGAATCGACGCCCGGGGCGCAGGCTGGCCAACCTAGGGAGCGCCGGGATCGCCCCTCTCCGTCGCTCCTGTGACGGCTCCCTGTTCCCGTCGCAGTCGCACCCACCCGCTACGCGCGCCCACCCTCCCGCACCGACGCAACCCCAACTTGAAACTCCCGGAGTGGGCGCCCCACGATCAGACTTTCCAGTGGAGCAAGAAACGGCAAAAGTCCATTCGTGCAGTATGACTTAATGAGCGAATTTTCAAAGAAATCTTTAAAGCTACAAAAATCGAAATATTAGCTGTAAGAGAGTAATCACCATCGTGGGTGTGGCACATAGCACGAATCGTTCACATTATATAGGTTTTCCGAAACAAAATAACAGTTTTCCATTTCAAAATAAAGATCTTCCTTTTTTCAAAATAAAGATCGTTAAGATACGTTCACTGTAGATGGTCCCCTATGAATTGGTAGGATTCATATGGCTGGTCCCCTATGAATTGGTAGGATTCATATGGCTGGTCCCCTATGAATTGGTAGGATTCATATGGCTGGTCCCCTATGAATTGGTAGGATTCATATGGCTGGTCCCCTATGAATTGGGAGGATGGTACCCTACGAATGGGAGGATGGTAACCTACGAATGGGAAGGTGGTCCCCCATGAATTGGTAGGATTAATATGGATGGTCCCTTATGAATTGGTAGGATTCATATGGCTGGTCCTCAATGAATTGGAAGGATTTTCCCTTATGAATGGGAGGATGGTAACCTACGAATGGGAAGGTGGTCCCCCATGAATTGGTAGGATTAATATGGATGGTCCCTTATGAATTGGTAGGATTCATATGGCTGGTCCTCAATGAAAAGGAAGGATTTTCCCTTATGAATGGGAGGATGGTAACCTACGAATGGGAAGGTGGTCCCCTATGAATTGGTAGGATTAATATGGATGGTCCCTCATGAATTGGTAGGATTAATATGTAAGGTGCCCTATGAATTTGGAGGATGGAAGGGCGGATCCATGGGGGACCTTCCCATTCGTAAGTTACCATCCTCCCATTCATAGGGGAAAATCCATATAGGGGACCAGCCATATGAATACTACCAATTCATAGGGGACCATCTACAGTGAACGCATCTCTATTTTGAAATGGAAGATCTTTACCGATCATGAATCTTTACCAAAACTTATGAAATCCTACCAAATCATAGGGGATCATCTACAGTGAACGTGATCTTTATTTTGAAATGGAAAAACCTTTAGTTTGTTTCTGAAAACCTTTAATTCGACGCGGAAAAGCTATGCAATCAACCCCCCCCCCCCCCCCTCTTAATTAAACATTTAAAAAACCTCTAAAAAGTCTGCCAAGTGGGTGTGGCACATAGCTTCCACATATCAACACCCCAATTGTATGAATGATCCGACGCTAATCTCAAAATAAATCCGAAGTACCTTGCACTCCCCTCATAATCTGCACGCCAACCTGAACAATCCCTGAAATTTTCATCAAAATCTGACTCTTTGTAGTTTTGACACGTTACTAGGATTCCATTTCAGAGACAGACAAGGAACCGAAATTGTTCCAGAAGCCTAAAACGTTAAAAAAAAAAGTGGAGAAATTTTGATTTTGGACAATATTTCTTCTTTAACGTTAAAAGGTGAAAACAATACTTTCACTATCTTGGTACATTCGGAAGTAAAAACTCTCCTCGTCACCCCGAACTCATTGAGTACCCACAAGAAGCAGATTTTCATCATTGTATAAATTGTTTATAATCGTAAAATTTTTGTGAATTTTCAATTTCTGAAGTTCTACTTATATCAAAAATTTCGTGGTGAATACGAATATTCCATAAGCGATCATTATGGCAATATCCACAGAAATTGTGGCCTATATATCGAAATTTTGACCCCTTAGGGTTGTCCAAAATTCCTTGCTAACGACCCCATATTTTCTTAGGTTGTTATGACCGTTTTGGCACAAACTTATAATTTTTGCTAGACACAAATATTCCAAAACGGATTTCATTGAAGACAATTTTCAATATATTTCCATACTAAAAATGTTGAGGCCATTGCAATAGCTTAATGTTTTCAAAAAATTCACTGAAAGTCGTGTTTGTTGGAATTATTGATGTTTAAAAAATGATATTTGCCGTGGTAGGTTCTTCCAACAGTCCTACTAGAAATGCAAACCAACTTCTTCAGCCCCTGAAAAATGCATTCTTTTAGGAAGGCGCTCGTATGTTCTACGCAGCACTGCGATTCACTACCGTGTTTCTGACCACTTATCGGCAAGAGATCAGTGTGAAACATCGCGAAACACAGTCGATTGATCTGATAACGTTATTTTTATAACTAAGGTTCTCAGCATGTTTTGCCTGCGTAGAATAATCCCAAATGAAAGGATTGGCTGAACTGAAAGGAGTTTTAACCTGTAAACGGTTAAGAAACACCAAATAATTGGGAACTTTAGTTCATTGATTGGAATTTCACGATTGAAATCTTATGACTGTAGAGTTGTGTTATTTACTTAGGTGTTTACTTAGGTGATATAAGCAAACTAAAACTCACCCGCGTCTTGGTCGGTTGTTTGTGGCCGCCTGAAGGCTGACTCCGGTTATTCTGAAACAAATTTGAAACACAGTTTTAAACCTATTTGATAGACGTTGACGACATGCCTAATAAGACTTACACGGGCATATTATTTGTATGAAAAATTCAAATCATCATCTGACTGGTGGAATCTTCAAGGATGAAGAATGAGATGAGCTCCCCATCATTCTTCAGCCAAGAATGTAGGGATGGGACTCCGATACCGATAATATCGAAACATCGATGTTTTTGATACATCGATGATTTGGTCCAATGTTATCGATATGTCGAGGAGTTGGTCTGGTAACATCTTTTGATAAATGTATCTTCTGACAAAATTTGTCAGACATTTAATGTCTTCTGATAACATCTTTTGAACCACTAGGTAGAAAACCTTTAAAAAATCCAAACTTCAGGCCTGATAACTTTATTGAATTTACTTGAAATTAGAAGAACACCTTCTTATCATTCATCAATATAAATAAGAAGAAAATTACTTACTAAAAAACATCTCTTTGTGCTTGAAAAAATATTTGAAATAGGAAAGAAATGGGATATCGAAATGAAAAAGAAGTGAATGAAAGAAAACATTTTTTGTGGTTTATTATTTTCAATAATGAACATTTTGAATCGACCAAAAAAAAAAGAAAATTTTAATCCCCCTCAAACTTTGTTGGTTTACGTTTCAAGGTGCGTAGAATCCAAAAATCGAATAAAAAACGCTTTCATACGAGTCTGCAACACATCTTTTATAATATAAAAGACCCAAAATGTCCCGATTATATTATAATTTATGCATAAATTTAGGGCCTTTTAACGAATGATGAACGATTCTTCTACGAACACGAATGACGAAAATAGAGTTACGTAGCAACGACTTGGTTGTAAGCGGAAAAACTGTAACTACGTGGACGACCAAAGAGTGCGATCGAGCGACCCACGAGTGTGAGCGACCTCAAGTCGCGCGCGCGCGCCGCTATAGTGTCCACAGTAGGCGTCCACAAAACGCGTCTGAAATCCTTCCTTGCGAGGTTATCTTTGCTTCGTCCTGAGTTGTAAAATCTTTCTCTACTCGTACATTTTCTGTTTTTCGCGATAGTATGAATGGCATATTTTATTCGAATAATGTAGCATTGGTTTATTAATTTACGGCAACTAATTCGTTGAGAAGGACGCTAATTTCGGCAATTTTCAATGAGGGAACCAAGCGGTGAATTTGTATCGTTCAAACACGAATTTCTCCCCTAAATTCGATTGCAAAAATTTTCGATTGCAAAGGGACCAGTTTTTACAGTAGAGATACCTACTAGTAAAGAAAAACAACCCAGAAATGAAGCACAGCCGATGTAAAACTTGCGGACCTACCCGCATGCTCAGGCAGCTTTTTCACCAAATCAAAAAAAGTTGGGGTCGACATTTGGGAGAGAGAAAATTAAACGCCGTTTTCTTGAAGAACAACTGACCATATTATCTTATATACCCTTTGTATTCAATTCTATTTATTTTGGTCCACAGCGGGTTTCTTCAATTTTGGATTATACCTAGGTCGAATGTCTTGAAACCTATACCAAAACATATAATTTCAAGATGGGTTACAAATAAAATATGTCTTTCTATTCAACTCCAAACGGTATATTTATTGAATATACATTATTATTTAGATTTCAAGTAGGTTACAAAATTTACTTACAGTAGATTAGCTCAACTTTTAGCCAAAAATTGTGTATCAAATTCCCACCTTCGTATTTCAAAATAGTATTATTTTCTTGAACACCAGAAATGTCTTCTTGTACACTTTACTCTTTCCACAACGTTTTTCTTTTTTGAATTTCGATGATAAGGAGCTCGCTATAAATAATTATTACAGCCATTTCCAGGGAAAACATGAGTGGAACACGGACACAAACGAAACAGTAAACTGGAAAATGATAACCTCCCGGCAAAGCGACCAGGCGGGCGCGCGACCAGAAACAAACTAGTTTGAAAATCAAACCGGAGCGTGCGACCTCAACGCGGATCGCGACGTCGGGCGGCGGCACGTTGGACGCTCCGTTCGGTTTACATTGTTTGAAATCAGCTGGTCGCACGCTTACACGCGCGGGTCGTTCGATCGCGCGCTTCGGTCGTCCACGTAGGACATGGCGTAACGCTTTTTCGTGACCGATTTTGTGACCAACTATGTGACGGTTTTTGTTACTTTCTTCGTTTGAGTGCCAAAGTAAAGACATAAAATGTCAAAATTTTTTTAATTCCTTAAAATAAATATGTAATTTTGGTTTATTATTTTCAATAATGAACCTTTGGAATCGACCAAGAAAAAAAAAAAGTTTAACACCCCCTCAAAATTTGATGGTTTACGTTTCAAGGTACGTAGAATCCAAAAATCGAATAACAATTTGGCCATCCGTCCGCAATACGCCGTACGCCGTACGCGGCACTTTTGCCACTTAGCATTGACCGATTTTGATGAAATTTGGTATGTAGGCTCCATTTGGGGTCTAGTTGTGCCCCGAAGCTTTTGGTTGATGTAGGTCACTCCTAAGGGTTCCAAAATCAATTTTGAAATTTTGAAAACGCCCTAACTCAAAAAATTTCGATATAAAGGTATTGTTTTTCCTTCAATTTAAGATTCTATAGAATTTTTAGAATTTTTTGAGACCACGCGGAGCTCTATGGGACAAACCGTTCGCTCCCTACAAAAATTTGAGGATTTATATTGAAATATATATATAAATCAAAACACGAGTGTGAATCGCAAAAGAGGCCTAATCTCCGTTCAAATTAGAGCTGACCAAAATGCGATCGATGGTTGGTGATTTTTATTTTTATTTTTTTATTTTTTGATTTTTTTGATTTTGGTTTATTATTTTCAATAATGAACCTTTGGAATCGACCAAGAAAAAAAAAGTTTTAACACCCCCTCAAAATTTGATGGTTTACGTTTCGAAATACGTAGAATCCAAAAATCGAATAAAAATTTGGCCGTCCGTCCGCCGTACGCCGTCCGCCGTACGCGGCACTTTTGCCACTTAGCATTGACCGATTTTGATGAAATTTGGTATGTAGGCTCCATTTGGGGTCTAGTTGTGCCCCGAAGCTTTTGGTTGATGTAAGTCACTTCTAAGGGTTCCAAAATCAATTTTGAAATTTTGAAAACGCCCTAACTCAAAAAATTTTGATATAAAGGTATTGTTTTTCCTTTAATTTAAGATTCTATAGAATTTTTAGAATTTTTTGAGACCATGCCGAGCTCTGTAGGACAAACCGTTCGCTCCCTACGAAAATTTAAGGGTTTATATTGAAATATATATATATATAAATCAAAACAGGAGTGTGAATCGCAAAAGAGGCCTAATCTCCGTTCAAATTAGAGCTGACCGAAATGCGATCAATGGTTGGTGATTTTGATTTTTTTTTTATTTTTTTTTATATTTTTTTCATATTGGATGGTTGGTAATTTTGTAGACGAGTGATCTATATAGAAAAATAATAAACCATTGTGTAATAATTTGCAGCGTTTTTTTTTTTTTTTTTTTTTATTTTTTTTTCTTTTTCTCTTTATATTGGATGGTTGGTGATTTTGTAGACGAGTGATCTATATAAAAATAATAAACCGTTGTGTAATAATTTGCAGCGTTTTTTTTTATATAGATCATCGTCTGCAAAGTACATGGCTTTGCCAAAGTCACCATCTACCAACCATAGCTACCACATTGCTACTTCACAATCAAGTTTATTTGGAAGAAATAAACGCTTCACACTCAGTTCGAAGAAACAGGGAGTTGAGGTTACCCTTATTATTAGGAAATTTGATTACTGGTTGACTACTGGCAAATCTAAGATCAACTCGAAGAAAAGAACAGCGATCGCATTTTGGTCAGCTAAAATTTGAACGGAGATTAGGCCTCTCTTTAGATTTAGGGTCGGTTTATCAGTCACCAAAGTTAACGGAGGTTTATGTATCCCTCTGTTAACTTTTACGTTGGGATAAATTATGGATACTATAAAGGTGCTGTTTATCAGTGCTAAATTAACCCACTGGTAACTATTAACTGGCTGGTAAAATTACCTGTCAGGCCGAATAATCGATTATTTACCCAGCTTATCAAGAAGGCTGTGAGAAGCTTACAATAAAATCTAGCTTCCTCCACATAAAAAACATTGTTTTCGCAGTGTGTTTTGCGTCAGAAAAAAGAAGAAATTAGAAGAGGAAGAAGCAATACGCTTTGTTTTGGTGTTTTCCTTTCTCGATCTCGGTACCTATTTCCTTCTTGGCACGACAGTACCTATTGTTTTTTGTTGAAAGTAGTCTGGCCATGACAAGATCCCGGCCACCGTGCCACTATGTCCAGAATTTTCAAATTTGCAGACGAAATAGTTTGTACGTTAATAGAGAAGTACCCTTATCTTTTTCGAAAATTTTCGGCTTGTGACCCTCCTGGTTACTGAATTTTCACATGCGTGCAGTCCATAGCACCTATAGCTCTAGGAAACCTGACTTTATAGTTTTTTAAATAAAATTACATCCGAGATTGAATTAATTCTCCCTCGGTTGCTGGCATTTTGATAATTTGAGCGGATAGTCTGGCAGCTCCCAGGGACACCTGCTTGACAATTTTACTGCCAGAGCTTTTACTGACGCCACAAAAGACACCAAAATGTATTCTTATTTTTTATTCTTCTTCTTATTTTTTATTCTTTTATCCAATCGAAATCTCATCAAAAAATCGCAATCGTCCCACTTGGTCCAAATGGTCAATCCGCGATCTTACCGTGTAGGGCCTTCTTCCCTACTGCAGGAATTCGACCATAAACACACAACACCTTCGTCGCTGCTGTCTGAAAAAGAGCCCCACAAATCCATTTTCGATTGTAGCATAATTCACTAGCAATCAACAACGCAATTTGCAAAAACGAACGTTCTGTGAAACAAAAACACGAGAACTGGCTCTTTGAGGTTAAAAAGCCTTGGATAAATCGAGTTACCCTCCGGTAACTTTTTATCCGGTCCTCGGAAGACCAGGTAACTTTCAACTACGGGTAACGGCTATCTGGGGACTGATAAACGCGTACGACTGAGTTACCCGACGGTCGTCGGATAAATCTGCTTTACCGCGGGGTAAAATGTGACTGATAAACCGGCCCTTACACTCGTGTTTATCGTAAGTCCGACCCTTAATTTCTCGTAGGGAGCGAACGGTTTGTCCTACAGGGCTTCGGTTGGTCTCTGAAAATTATAAAAATCTCAACCCTTATAACCTTTCACCCTTTAGAAGTGGCTGACATCAACCAAAAGCTTCGGGGCACAACTAGACCCCAAATGGAGCCCAAATACCAAATTTAATCGAAATCGGTGCATGGTAACTAAAGAAAGTGCCGCGTAAGGCGGACGGACGGACAATTTTGTATTCGATTTTCGGATTCTACGTACCTTGAAACGTCAACAAATTTTGAGGAGGGTTATAAACAAATTTTCTTGGTCGATTCCAATGGTTCATTATTGAAAATTATTAACCAAAATCGCGTTAGAAGGAAACATAATAATATTATGTTTCCTTAAATTGTTTTGAAATTTTTTTAAATTGAAAGTTTTAAATTGTTTTAAAATGTTTCGTTAAAAAAATTGATATCGATAACACCATAAGATAAAACATCGAAAGGAAAAAACCTGAAGAAAAAATAATATTTTACATATTAGGTATGTAAAATATTATTTTTTCTTCAGGTTTTTTCCTTTTGATGTTTTACCTTATGGTGTTATCGATATCAATTTTTTTAACGATGTTTCATGGATATCGATGTTGCTAAGAAATATCGACATCGATGATTTTCGTTCGATGTCCCATCCCTACAAGAATCTCATCTCAATGTCCTCCTGCAGACCAGAATAATGGGTAGTCGATTCATTCTTAGTCTTACCGCAGATGGAGAGAATAACATTGAAAGTACGTTCAGGGTCAAGTTTGATTTCCATTTCAAAAACCAGTTCAGGTAACCACTGCTCAAAACAATTGTAGCAGTTACTACAGTTTATTTTTGTATTTTCACTCAAGTTTGATTTTTTGGTTGCTATTTTTTGAACACAAGATATTTTGTTGTCAGTCAAGATTCAAAAGTTGTCAATTCTAGTTTTACAAATTGCGTTAAACAAATATTTTCGGTCAATTTGTGTTGGTGTCAGATAAATAAATGAATATATTGAAACCGTTGTAGGTCACCACTAAACCTTCACAATCATAATTTATACTCTTTTTGAAATGTCCAAAGATAAAACTGCAACATGACAAGCCTATTTATCCATTCCAGATCTTCTTCCAGATTCTTCATACTGATTCTTTCCAGGTCTAATAAAACTGTTCTTAACGATAAATATCAGTGAATTCGGAAAAATATACATTACTTTTTGTGCTGGAAGAAGGTACACAGTCATTACTCCGCCTTGAAAATCGACTACTTTTCTGATGGTAAAATTATGAGAGGTATGTGATGCGTAGGAGGCGACATGCTCTTAGGCCACGTTACATTTCAACGAAATGCCTTTGTGTGTGTTAAATTAAACTTCTCGTCTGTAATGGGGTGCGCGCATGGGTTGGAAAAACAGTTTATTGTTATTTTTAATCTAAACTAGACCTCATTCTGGGAATTTTGACACCAACCGCGACCTTCTAGCGTTAGAAGACCTTTTTCTACGATTTTTCAAAGTTTCGAATGTTTATGACGTCACAGTGGGCTGGGGGTTCCCGCCCAGGTGGGAGGGATGCGTGACGTCATAAACATTCGAAACTTTGAAAAATCATAGAAAAAGATCTACTCTTCCAAAAAGAGAACGTCTGGTGTCGAAATTCCCAGGATGAGGTCTACTTTCGATTAAAAATTTTAAAAAAATTCAGGCGCACAACCCCCTATTAATTATACTGACTGTTGAAACACACAAAGCGAAACGTCCAGGTAAATTCCCGTCTTTCCTTTTGGTTTATTATTTTCAATAATGAACCTTTGGAATCGACCAGGAAAAAAATTTTTAACACCACCTCAAAATTTGATGGTTTACGTTTCAAGGTACGTAGAATCCAAAAATCGAATAAAAATTTGGCCGTCCGTCCGCCGTACGCGGCACTTTTGCCACTTAGCATTGACCGATTTTGATGAAATTTGGTATGTAGGCTCCATTTGGGGTCTAGTTGTACCCCGAAGATTTTGGTTGATGAATTCTTTACTAAGGGTCCAAAAATGAAGTTTGAAATTTTGAAAACGCCCTAACTCAAACAAATTTTATATGAGGGTATTGTTTTTCCATCAATCTAAGATAGTATAGAATTTTTAGAATTTTTCGAGACCACGCGGAGCCCTGTAGGACAAACCGTTCGCCACACCGGTATCCCTATATAACATATTATGTTAATACATGAATTGAGAGTGTTGACTGGGTTTACCTCTGTTACTAACTTTTGGTATCAGAGCCTAACTTTTGGCATTGGAGTACAGTAACCAAGATAGGCTGCCACCTAATATACTTATCGTCCAAACATTATCTTTCTTCATCCTAGACAAACTCACACTTTTAACATTTTCTTCAACCTTAGTCAACAGGTCTGTTGGAGGTAGTTTTTGCCTCATTCTACGAATTAAAATAACTTATAACTACTAAAGTAGTGACAATTTTACGGTTTAAAAGTCCCTTTCTGGCAGCATGAGGGAATTTTCAGTTTCCACATTTGGACATCAAGTCCTCAAAATACCGTACCTCCGGACTTCGGAGTCTAAAATCTAGTTTAATCTAGACTCCGGAGTGCCCACACGTTCATTTTCGTTTTTTTTTTTTTTTTTTGTGTTAATTTCCAGTAAGCAATACTAGATAGGTACCATATCTACTGTATGCACAGGGTATATTTTAAAATATTTAAAAGTCCCTATTCATTTTCTACTCGTCTCCACGAACTCGTAGAGTACCCGCTAGGTTATTATTGAGTACATTTTTGGCTAAAAACGAATATACCCGTCGCTATCCCCAAAATACCAATTTTTGGACAATTTGTAGTGTCCAAATGCCATTTTTGGGATTTATAGTGTTGTAACCATTATCTGATATGATACACTAATCGACAACAACCCCTAGAAACATGTTTTCATAATTAAAATTTAATTAGATTTTTAATTGCATAGATTTTAATTAGATTTTAGTGTTGCACTTTAAATTTGGAATCAAACTGGATGGACTAAAAGCTGGTATGAGAATGATTCGAAGTGGACGAAGAATGAATAGATTATTGTTATTATCTATCAAAAGTAAAGTAAGCAACCATTTCAGGTTGAATTTTCGTCCGACTGCCATTCTTGGCGTCGCGGACGTCATCAGCTGTCTCCCTAAGGGGAGATCAGAATTTGTTCTGATGATTTCGCTCATGGCTTCTCAAACATCACCGCCCTGGGTTGGAACGAGAGATTGCCGATCGTCTAATAGACAGAAAACTTTCTGCAACGACCAGACTCGAACTCGCATCCCCGCTAGACGGTTCTTATCTTATCACTGCAGTCGGGTACACTGTCCACTAGACCACCGACGCCCACTATTATCTATCAATCCTCATAAGCTGCTTAGCATTGAACGACTGAATTAACTACTTAATTTATCGTTGACGTTGTTCGCTTGTGTATTTTAGACGTATCTTTGCTTGTATGTACTCAGTATAGGCGAGTCTTACATTAATACCCGAATCACTTTGAATATTACACATCTGGATGTTTGCGCCGGAACTAAATCGCTTGCAAACCTTCACAATGTTACAGTGAGTTTGATGGGCCGATCCTTGATCCCACGAGTAGGAACCAATTCTCGTCTACAAACCTATCAACTACCTACTTAAAACAACAACGTAAGAGGATTCTACTTCATTAATTTTTCAGCTGCGATGTTAACTAGACTTCTTCCTTTTGAGGTGAAAATGAACACAAATAATTTTAATCCATACCCAATAATTCGTCATCTAAGAAATTTAATATTGTCAAGGTTGTTGATTTCTATTTCTAAATACTTTACTCGGCATGAGGTAGTTTTGTCTTTGATAACCATACCTCAGCATTTGCCAACATACAGCATTTTTGTTGAGAAAATAAGCGAAAGCCTTTACCCTCAGCATGAGTGGGTTTGCCACAGTAATGCCCTAGACCAATCCCTTGGAATGAATGGGGTACTCCCTTGCTTCTTTATATCTCCTAATTATAGTTCAAACGGAGAGCTTTCCAAAAATATGCAACTTGATGAGTTGGAAATGACCGGAAGTGGGGGAACCAGGGGAAGGAAAAAGCGCCTAATAATGAAGTGACGTCATTCCAGAGCAGTCTCCATTCCGCTCTAGCACATGGGAAACGAGTGGGAGGTAGTTTATCAAAGGTTGTTCAGCTCTGATGTCATTTCGTTTTAACCGCTTCTACTTTCACTCGTTTCTTTCTAACCATTCGAATTTCAGAACTGAAAATTCGAAAACTCACAATAACAATAACCCTTTCAAGGCTTTTAATTACTCTCATAAGCAAAAATGCTGTGTCCTAGAAATTTCTTCCTCACTAGAAGCTCCAAGTTTGCCCTTACAAATAAGCCCAAATAGTAAAGGAGAAGTGTAATATGAAACTCCGGAATTGTATTTACAACTACCCTACCTAAAATTGTAAAACTGTTTTTTTTCTTTATCTGTAGCCTTTTTTTTTAGACTTACCTACTATAAGGGAGGTGAGGGGAAACACTACAGAACCAATAGGTGCCTAAAAACCAAAACTATCCCTACCAACTCGAAATAAAAAATTCCTATTTTACAACAAATACCAACTATCCATGAATTCGCTACAGAAAGATCCAATAAGTTCCTGTTCAGCTCGACCATACAATAACTACCTACCAGCTATATTCCACCCAAAAAGGAGTGGTGTAGCGCGATTGTGATGGGTCGTTCTGGTCGGTTGAATCCTTGATGAGGCTCCACGATGGCTTCTAGGATGAAAATTTCAGCATCTCGACCTCAGATGGATAGCAATCTGCGGGAAAACCTCGAGTAGAGTCGCTGAAATATTTAGGGGAAAGGAGGAAAGGGTTGAAGTTCGTTGCTCGACGATTCATGGGACCTTCACCGAAGAATGCTATCATGAAATTCCAACCATGCAGGTACGTTTGAGCGTATTACCTGCTGTTGGATTGTTCAATTTGTTCTAATTTCACATAAATGAGTTCCATTAAGTTAATTGTCTTCTTACACTTGAGCTATGAAAAAAGTTCATAGAGTTAATGAGCGAATTTTCAAAGAAATCGTCCAAACTTTGGTTAAGAAAATCGAAATATTAGCTATATGACAAAGTCATATAGTCGCCATTATGGGTATGGCACATAGCAAGAGTCGTTAAAATGATAAACAACCAACCCTTTGGTTGAACATTATTAACCCCCTAAAAAATACTCTCCTCGTCATCCCGAAATCATGGAGTGCCCACACGTTACCTATTGTTTTTTTCGATTTTCAGTAGGTATGGTACCATACCAACATATTGTATGCGCAGCGTATGTTTTGAAGATGTTAGAAGTCCATATCCATGTTCCACTCGTCTCCACAAACTCATCGGCTATTGCATTTTTGGGTACAACAAATATACGCCGATTTTCATTATAATAGGTACTCGTATTAAATTATTCATACCTATATATTTAATTTTTTGAACCTCTAGACTTGTCCAAAATTCCTGGCTAACGAACTTGCCTTTTCGTTTGTTAGTGTGAAAATTTTGGCAACAACTTGAAATTTTTGACAACCCAATTACTCAAGGTATCGTATATTGTATACTTAGTTATATTACCGTTATATATAATTTTTATACACATGATTCTTGGATAAACGTCACTGATCGTTTTAGAATGTTCCAAATTGGATTTCAGTTTAAAAAAAGAAAAAATTCCATGCTAAAAATTCATTGCAACAGCTTCATTTTCTCTGAAAATTCACTGAAAACTAATAACAAGTTGGGCGGGCAGTATAACTTCCTCAAGTAGATTAAAGTGGATGTACAGGATAAGTTGATGTAAAATCGCTTGATTCTATTATAATGTATGATATTAGTCGTAGAATTTTGGTAGATACAAGATGTATGATTCAAGATGGAGATACACAGTATGAAAACTTGTTGTAATTTTGATTGTTCTCAATTGAATCAGTGAGAATGACAACAGTACATGTCCCCAATCAGCTTATCGAGATATCAGGTGTCAGGTGGTATAAGTCCATGGACTCCTACTGTTTTTTCCCTCAATCATTTTCATTTAGGCTCTGTTCAAGCTTACCCAGTGTGGTTAGCATACTGCTCTTGTGCTCAATGCGTAGTTCTAATGGTTACAACCTACAAAAAGCCATTTTTCAACAATCGTCAAAAATGGACTTGTACTGTTTTCATTGTCATCGATTCAATTAAGGAGTTTGATTCCAAAAGTTACTAAAGACAGGCACAAGATAATCTATTCCCTTGAAAAACGAGGGGGATACTACTATATCCAGCATAATGCCGGACTCTTATCCGTTTTGTTTCAAAAAGTACTTTATCCACTTCGTTTGATTCCAAAATGTTCTAAGTGCCACATTTTGTTTCAAAAAGTACTAGGTATATCCGTAATTCTGATATTTCAAATCTTGTTCAAAATTATTTTAAACTGAACGAATTTACCTTTTTTTTCAAAAAAGATTTATAGTAATTAAGAAATATATAAAAATATCATCATTGGTTTATAGCACGTTTTTCAGGTCGCTATGGTTTTTTGCGTTTTTTTCACATTAGACCAAAATGGATATAGTACCTTTTGGAATCAAGCTCCTCAATTTCTCTTCCCTACTCCATTGATTGATTTGAAATACATTCAACTGAATAGGCCCCCTACATTTTGTTGACTACCTGCTGCTTATCTTGCCTAAATGACTATCATTCGACATGATTGGAATCAAATAAGTAGCGGCAAGTGTAATACTGATATAACAAGGAGAAACTTTAATGTTATGGTTACTATGCCTGCTTAACTGTGCTGGATAATAATGTGTCCCTCCATAATGTTGGATGTTTCAACAATATACACATCAAATAGATTTTCCGTTTCGATATAGTCTTATCGCAGAACACAGAGGACCCCTGAAGGGGGTCCTGCCAGAAACTTCTCTCCCCCCGACACGTGTCACCTGTGACTCTCCCCAACCCCCGATTCCTTCACCGACACGTGTCATCTCTTGACACTATCGAAACCCTCAAGACTTATCAACCGGTCATTTCCTCTCCGGTGAAATTCCTCACACACGATAAGAGCAAGTTCTCTGGGAGAAAAGGGGTTTGGTACATTGAGGCTGGCTGTAGAAGTCCAAGAGAGTCCTGTTATTCACATTTATCCTCATGGTAAGACATCATCAAGAAATCCAGTCACAAAAACACTTTTTCAACGTTTTGCAAACATTTCACTTGTATTTTCTTGTATTTCACTCTCTCTATTAATTTTTTGGAATAGAACCTAACTTCCCGTTTCGAGCTACACCCCAACTTTTCTTCTAGGGTTAGACTCCACCACATCCCTCCTCAATCTAGCTTCCCAACCTCCCTTTCACTCCTATTGTGACATTTTAAGGGGGTCTCAGTCGGTCGCCGTTCGTTCCTCGTTCCGGGTCAGTACTTCCCTGAATTGCAGGGGCAAGACTTTTAAAAACGTAGCTAAATTTGACATTTTTAAGGATTTTAGAAATTGATTAGTTCATCGGTCTATGGAATTGAAAAACAGAAAGATTGCCGTTGGCATCATCAAACTTGAACAATAATTGTTCTATTTTTATGATTCCAGCGCAATTTAGGTAAATACTAACCCAACGAGGAACGAACGGCGACCTACTGAGACCTCCTTGAAATCATTTCTACCTTTACAGACGAGTGTAAAACAACAAATATGAGACTATTTATGACGCCAAAATCAAAATTCTCTTTGCAGGGTTTTGAAAAATGAAGTCTGTACCCACAAAAATATATCAATACAAACCTTTATTATTGAAACTTATTATCAGAATCATCACAAAATCTTTACCAACTTCGTTGGTCTTCAAACACTTGATATAAACCTTTACATTGAGACACTCTCTCCCTTATACGAACCCACAATAATTTATTATATTTATCAACATTCAACGGTCATGTGCTTAGTTCGATATTGCTAGTTCAAGAAAAGTACAAAACCTAAAAATATTGAAAATGTTATTATCATGAATTATTATTATATCCTTAATATTAATGAATAATGCCTAACTTTCTTGAGGCTTAAATCAGTGGTTTTCATCCTTTTTGTCGGCCATGAACACCCTCACACGTTTTTGTTGCATAATTAGACAGTTACTACCTATTTTTTCACAGCCCCCTCAATTCTTCCATAACCCCCCCCCCCCCCCCCCCACACACACACACACACCAAGGTTGAGAACCACTGGTTTGAATAATCGTGATGGATTATTAAGTGTTGGGAACAATAATGTGTGAAATGAGATTTAAACAGATCACTCTGGCACTTTAGAAATTACAATACGCACTATGTAAGTAATTAGGTCGATAATGACAAGCTTACTTCTGTTAAGGTAATATTTAGTAGTTCCAGCCAATTCTGGATTAATACTACTTACAGCTTGACTTTGGGAACAAACCTGATTACAAGTAACATTGCCGCATACAAAACTCTGTCGATATATCTAATATAGAATAAATATATAAATATTTTCTGCAAAATGAACTCGAAACAGATCTGTACAGTGGACACCTACTAACGTGACATTAGTTAGATCTGTCTGTATGAAAAGAATTCGAAAAGTCAGAGTCGAGTCTAACGGACGGTGTCGAAAAGGATCCAAAGTGTATTTTTATTTCATAATTCCTTGCTTGGATCGTGTAACGTGAAAATCGGGCAGTTGGACCAATCGTCGCCCTCAGAAATCGGTTATACAGGGTGGCCGAAAAAGATACGGACAAACTTCAAGGGCCGATTCTACAAGGTATTTCCAAATAAAAATGTCTCCTAGCTATTTTAATCCCTTGTTTTTTCAAGTGTTTCCAATTTAAAGATTTTTTTGTATGTTGAACCTTGTCTCACTAAAATGACTATAGCTCCCTTATTTTCCGTGTAAATTCAACTCTGATTACACCGTTGAAAAGAGCATTAAATTTACCATAAGATGAGCTAAAAAAACATTTAACCTTGCATCTAGTTAGAATTTTTCTAGTCCAAAATTAAAACTTTGCAATTTTGAGTTTTTTAAACGAAATTCTCAAGAGATTTTTACCCATTTCCAGTGGAGGAAATTCAATGCGGTTTTCAGCGAAAACATTATCAAAATTTCAGGTTCCAACGGTATAATCAAAAAATATTAAACAATCGAATTCAGGGGAGAAACCTGTGTTTGAACGCGGAAAAACGCGCGTTTCAACAAAATCGATGGTTTGACGGGAGGTTTCCTCCGCCGCGGCTCCTCTCGCCCTCCATCCAACCCCGAATCATCCCGTCAAACCGTCGATTTCGTTGAAAAAAATCCACGTTTTTCCGCGATTAAACACAAAGTTCTCCCCTAAATTCGGTTGTAAAATATTTTCGATTATACCGTTGGAACGTGAAATTGTGAGAATGTTTTTGCTGAAAACCGCGTTGATTTTCCTCCTATTTTCCGCAAAGTTTTAAGTTTCGACTAGAAAAAATCTAACTAGATGCAAGGTTAAATGTGTGTTGTAGCTCATCTGATGGGAAATTTAATGCTCTTTTCAACGGTGTAACTATATTTAAATTTCCACAAAAAATAAGGGAGCTATAGTCATTTCAGTAAGACAAGGTTCAACATACAAACAAAACCTCTAAATTGAAAAAAAAAAATTGAAAAAACAAGGGGTTAAAAGAAAATTGCTATGAGACTTTTTTTGTTGGAAATACCTTCTAAAATCGACCCCTGAAGTTTGGCCGAATCTTTCTCGGACACCCTGTATAATCGATCCTACTCAACGGTAGGAAACGGATTAAAAAAACAAAAACGTATAAATTAGTGTAAGAAGACAGGGGGAACAATATACAATTTACACCCAAAATCCAAGTTTCTCGCACTCAAATTTGAAGGACATAACGTGTAGGTATCCCGGGGAAAATGATTGAAATACGCATATAACTTTTGTACGAGAAAAGTTATATTCAAGTCAATTAAGTATTAGCGTGGGTAATTATAATAAGGGTGTATTGTAGTTAGATTTTGATTGTATTTTCATCAAAATATAATAAAAATGTAACTGTGAGTAACGAGTAGGTACCAATAAAAGGTGCTTTCATTCAGATCAAAAAATTAAACATTTTATTGAAAGAATGAATTAAATTCATAGTATGGATAAAACGTGATCTTATTAAACATGATTAATAAATGAGTTTGTATGAGAATTCCTTAAAAGCTTAATAATCACCTTTTTATATCAGTACTTCATTGTCAACGAAGAAGGTCCTGACATTTTGAAATCAAAAGGAAATGATGTAATCTCAACTCATTAGGTCATTTTAAAGATTATGGTGAGGGTTTGAAAACGAGAAATTTCTTTTGTAACAATGGCGTATTGTAACGTGGCGTAGGCACCCACTTTTGTCAGGTGTACCGCACATCAAACCTCCACTCCTATCTATTCATATCACGTTTGTTATCCACTGAGCATTCTCTCTATTACTCATATATTAATTGGGTGCCAAAGAGACGGCTGACCAGATTTCACTATTCACTTTTTTCAAGGAGATTCTTTTGATGAAAAATATTTTACATTTCTGAAAATTGGAGAATGAATCAAATTAAAACTTTAATAATGTTCTAAAAACAGTATGATTATATCACCTATAATTAAAACATTAAAAATGAGGTATTGAGAAAACGATTGAAAATTCATAATTTTTACAAAATTGGTAAAAATACTGAAAGGGAAGTTTTGCTCTTCCCTTGGGATTCTTCACGAGGGTTAAGAGGGAGGATAATTTGGGTTTAATACCTTTCGTTTCCTATTTAAAAACAGATAAAATTGGATTTGAAAAAAGACAGACCTTTTCAAGTTTTCAGAAATAAATTACATCAGCGCGTTGGTTTAAAAGAAATATGGAAATGTAATCCTGGATGTAATTGTTCCACAAAATAAATTGAAAAGGGGTAAATGTTTTTACCCTTACCTTATTCACAAAGTCAGTGAGGAATTTCTTTTGGGAAAGATGGTGACACAAACACACCACAAATTCTTTTCAAGAAAAACTGCTGTATCACTTTGACGGGATGAATTTTTATTCGCGGACTGGACTACTGTTAGTTACGAGCAGTCAGTGCGGCCGCTGCAATCGATTTATATGCAACACCATCGGCAGATCGCTTCGCGAATTATGGACGTGACAGCACCCACCCTTCACTCGTAGGGTTAAGCCAGTATAACTTTTCAAGATTCCCATTGAAATCTAGTAACCACAAAAACAAAACTAAACTTAAAAAATCCTAAATTTCCAAATTTTAGAAAATTAGTCTTGGAGCTTTTTCCACAC
Organism: Apolygus lucorum; assembly: GCA_009739505.2. Lineage (NCBI taxonomy): Eukaryota > Metazoa > Arthropoda > Insecta > Hemiptera > Miridae > Apolygus > Apolygus lucorum. Next base: position 50,761,275 of record CM019179.2, read on the forward strand.
TAAATTGTACGAATTTTACAAAAATTCCTTCTTAATGAGCTTTCCAACGGCATACTTTTAAAAAAGTCTCTTTAGTGGGTGTGGCACATAGCTTCCTCGTATCCATAACCCGATTGTACAGAAGATCTGATGTCTAGTAGCTAATCTCAAAACATCAATCTCTAAGTACCTACCCTCATAGGGGAATATACACGTCGACCCGCACAATCTCTGAATATTGTTGGAAAAATGGTAAAAATTATGGCTGTTACAAGGATTTCACGTTAGCGTATGCGCACAGAATACTTTCAATTTGGGGTCATGATTTTCACAGGGGACCATATAATAATTAAACCCATCTAAAGACCTAATAATTAGATCATCTAGTTAATTCCTGAAAATTTCATCGAAATCAGATGAGAAATGTAGAAGTTATGACTGTAAAAATACACATTTGCAAATACACATCTGTTTGAAATACACGTTTGCGCAGGCGCAGCGGCTACTATCAGTCCGGGAGTGATTATTTTCATAAGGGACCATCTACATGCCAATCCGCACAATCCCTGAAAATTTCATCGAAACCGGATGAGAAATGTAGAAGTTATGGCTGTGGTAAGGAACTCATGACAGACACACAGACAGACAGACAAGGAACAAAATGGGGAATTTGCCTCACATTTTTTTTTTTTTCGAATGAGGGTTTATTGTTATGGAATAAAACCATAGTGAGCTGCTCGAAAACGCATCCAAAAAATTTAGAGAATTTAAGGAAGATGGAAATTTTAAATGTGGTGGCAATGTGTAAGAGGCAGCCATGTTTGAAACGTAACGGATATTCTACCAATCTGACTTCAAAGGAGGTTCTGTGGCGAACAGAAGCGGAACATACACGAACTTTTAGCTTACAAGGATTAACACAAGAGTGTGTGAACTAGGAAGGGCAGAGGAGGGCAGAACGCAGAACTCAAGACACAGAAGTGACCAAAAGAAACAATATTACTCACTTTTTTACAATACGATTCTACCTACTAGTTTATCAAGCATTATTAGTCTTCATTTTCTCTTATTTAGTTTCAAGATTTGAATCACATTATTCGAGTAGCCATTTCACTGGATCGTTGTGTGTGGCGGTGCTAGAACTCTGTCTGTTGTCGGAGTTGTTTTCGCGTCGTTTTTTTTCGTATGACGTCAACAATATTCCTCGATTTTCGCGGTGTTTTGTAACAGAGGCTTCACTTGTTTAGGCTTTTTCTCCTACGGTGATTTTTTCCCCTTGGTTATTCCTAGTGTTAAACGTTATTCTAGGGCCCTATTATAGGATTTGACTTGAAATTCCTGAATCTAAAATTGAGGCAAATTCCCCATTGTTCAGAAAGGTGATTTTGGAGAACATTTTTTCTTGAAAAGTGAAAACAAAGCTTCCGCTACCTTGGTAGATTCGGAAGCAATAACACAATCGAATTTACGGCGGACGGACAAAAATGTTTTATATTCAATTCATGACTTACGGATTCTACGTTCCTAGAAACGTAAACCATACAATTTTGCAAGGGGGGAGGGGGGTATTTTTTCTTGCTTGACTCCAAAGGTTCATTATCGAAAATAATAAACCAAATGTACAAAACATTCCAGAGACCGCTGATTTCTAAGGATTGTTTTCTGCAGATGCTCTAAATACCCTGGGTGTGCAGATGTGACGTCAACCGGAGGCTTTGGAAGTGACAGGCTGTGGAACCCAGTCCACCTGTGTGTGTCACAGAAGTTTTGAACTTTCGTGTCTGATCTAACTCTAACTAGAGACGTACATCCCTTAACGACCTCACTCACTACTGTACTTTTCCGCCTTGATGTTCTGCGATAACCGCGATACCTCTGACCCAACGCCCCTGATGAGGGCCATTCCGCAGTTTGCGATACCTGTCTACATTTCCACTAACAATCTCCAGGAGGAGTCAATTAGGCATTGAACAGCGATAGTACATCCCTCCCTGAGAACTGGCCAGATACTTCTATAATGTTTCATATCCCACCTACCTTTCAGGGGTAATATTTGTTCCATTTTATTAGTTTGATGAACGCAATGAAGAAACAAACTTTATAATAAGATTCACGAAGAAAAAATAACCCAAGATCATGTTACATAATGCGGTCATGTAGATTCCTACAAATAAATCTTTCATACTTGGAAATTTAATAGATTTTTTAAAATTGCTATTGAATTCTTTACACATTTCTGAAGACATCAATTCAAGTTACAACGAGTAAAATTTACTTTTGTAAATTTGCTTTAATGTACTTTACAAAGTTTAATTTTGACTCCAAAAAGAAGGTCAGCGACTTTCGTTTCTCTTTAAAATGATCGTAAATTTACTTTAGTTCACTTCACAAAATTCAATTTTGACTCCAAAAAGAAGGTCATCGACTTTCGTTTCTCATTAAAATGATCGAACCTACTAACGTTTATAAATTGACCATAACGATCAAATATGATCAATTATTGTCAAAACTCTCGCATTTTTTGTTACGTTTAAGTTTTGACCTCGGAAACTTGACGCAAAGTAGCAGATAAATCGTATTGAAATATCAAAAGCAACTATGGTCCCAACACTCGCGTTACAACACGAATCACAAAACCTGCCGAAAACTCTCGAAGCATTATAATAAGTAAAGATATTCCAGTATTCACAATTGTAATAAATAAATTTACTTGAGCATTTTAGTCCACTCAAATCAATGAATACATAAATTGTGAGTCGTTTCAAATATTTCAGTGAACACCAACAATATTTAGCGCAACAATTTATTGAAAATGCAAAATTGAGCTTAAAAAATGACATATTTGGATGGCATTTGACAGAAAGCTGTGAACTGCGTAGGAAAATACAGCGGCATAAAGTCATTAGTTGATTGTGCACACTTACTGGTAGGTACTTTACTAGTACACTCGTATTCTACGTGAGAATGAGCCTATAAAAGAGATTCTTTTCACGAATAGGTTAGATACTGAATTTTGTAGATAAATAGTATAAAACATTTCTACTTTGTAAGCTGTCGAGCCAAATGTCATGAGAAACTCTTTCGACGAAAATCCAGTCAAAATGAGCACATCGTCACCAAAAACTATTCCTCTACAAAAATTATCACACCGTTTGGCAGTCTTTCACAACACGAAGTTTCATCACACTTTTTCGTAACGCATTAAATTACATAATTTGTATCATGAGTAGGTACGTTAGAATACGAGTATGTAATTCAATAATAAATACATTTAAATAAGTGGAAAGGACTATAATATTTGTGGTGCCATGCTAAGTACTTACGATGTAGGTACGTAGTTATACCTGTGTATTGAGTCAATCAATATTATTTTATGTTATATTAGGACCTTGGATATCCGACAGTCATTGTTAAACACTGTTCAAAATCATGAACTTTGTGTGTTCATGAAATTTTAAATTCAAATTTGAGACAGTATTTTAGAAGCGTGGAATACATGGAGCATGCATGTATTCAATCAACTTACTCCCCACGTATTTTATTTGTAAGTACGTGGAGGCACCCGAGTGCCTAGATGACGAATAAGTATGATAAAGTCATGCATAATAATCTAAAATTATTGAATAAAACATAATAGCATAATAATACATCCAATTTAAATATTGCCAAGGCAAACCGACTAACTCTTGAACATCATATTTTATATACCAAGAATATGGCGACCTTGGAAATTCCGTCTTCATTCATTCACTGAGTGGTCCAGTTACAAAAATAGTTCCTTCATTGTATATGAATCGATTAGGTAGAATGTCTGTCATATCTGTTTTTGAGCCGTTTTTGCAGGAATCATGATAGTATGGACGGAGTTCGGTTTCCAAGAAAAAGTCACCAGCGAGAGTTTCAAAACTAGTTTCTTCAATGAAAATCAAAATGCTTCAGTCGGACGGTATTAGAATGCCACATTAATATTGTTAGTTCATGTAGTTCAATAATTTTGAGAATAATTAACTATCAATCATTTGACAGGGTGATTTTGAATTTTCCAGACATTTTATTTCGGTCAAAACTGAAGGTAAATTACTCGTATAAATCCTTGAATTTTCCTGTAGAAATTAATGACCTTATAGGTGGTTGTGAAACGATAGAGTATCGTGAAATATATTAATGTAATCGGAAATATAAGTACTGAAAGGGTGTTCACCCTTGTGGGTGTGGCAGCACGAATCCCAATTTTCAACTTGGAAGGGTTAAATACCTTATAAATGGTTGTAAAACGATAGAGTATCGTGAAATATATGAATATAATCGAAAATATAGGTACTGAAAGGGTGTTCAGCCTTGTGGGTTTTGCAGATAGCACGAAACCTCATTTTCAACTTGGAACGGTTAACCCTAATTTGACTATGGAGTCCCTTGTGTCACCAAAAACATCTTGGGAATTCCACAGCTGTCTCAAGGTGTCACCAGATTAACTAGATTTAAATTTCAATTTAAAAATAATAGGACAGAGCTGGATTTTTGAACCATTTTTTTTTAAATATTAGGAACCCAAAAATGAAGTTATGAAGAAAAATTTGGAAATTTTGTCATCGATTTCCTAAGAATTTTTTGTCATATGTCAATTTTGAGACTTTCAATAACTCACCAAAAATTCTGCTGTCCATTAAATTTAAAATTGCAATTTAATTTTGGTTACTTTGATGACACTTTGGGATATCTGTGGAGTTCCTGAGATGTTTTCGGTGACACTAGTGGTACCATGGTCCAATTAGGGTTAAATACCGTATAGATGGTTGTAAAACGATGGAATATGTGAATATAATCGCAAATATAGGTACTGAAAGGATAGTCAGCCTCGTATAAATCCCATCCCCTTTTTTTCGGATAAATCCTTGCATTTTCCTGGATAATTCAACAGATATATTAGGTAGCAGTTAACAAGCTGCTCTGCAAACGCGGGGGGTCCTTATTCTACCCTCTTCTGAAAGGAAGAGAGAAAGGGCTTCCTTCAGTCACTTAACTGTCCACCTCCTGGTAAGTGAACTCTCCATTACATATTTCAGTTAATTAATAATCTTAATTTATAATATGAGTAATAAGGTAAAAAAGAGCTGATTTTTCCTTAAGAATACTTCAAACTCTATTTCAATTCATACTATTTTTTCGAATAATTTTAATCCCATTATTTAGTGCAAAGTTCACCGAGTAATGAAAATGCCCATTCCCGAGCACAAAATTTAAAAATGATATTTCACTTTTTTAGTACCTACGTGAAAACGTACACAAATGCACTAGTAATTCGCTCTGGAAGTAAAAAGCAATTTTATGACTGAAGTAAAATTGGAAATCCACCCATTCGAAATCACCATATGGGAAGGTTTATAAACTAGTAGTATTGACAGGTAGTACATAAAATCGTAGGAATGTATAAACATTATTCGGGCTTTTGCAATTGGACCACTCAATTTTCAGATATGGAAAGGTTTCTAACTTAAACAGGCATTTTCAGGCCTTGGAATTGAAGTTGTGCAATAATTAATATATTAAAAAAACACTACTTTGCTATCCACTACACGATGGCGGAGGTGGATCGGACGTTAGACCCTCAGGTATACATCAGAAAGTGTAGGGCTGGTGGATTGAACGCCAGTAGATATCTGAATCGAAAATAGCTTTGAATAATTTCGCAAAATAAAAATCGAGACACGTTAACTATGATGTTTCGCTCCTTGAAAAATGTGAGGAAGTGTACATGATAAACGTTGATTGGACGAGAAAATCCATTTGTGATTTTGATGAATCGTAGATAATGAGTATGAATATACCTGCACGATCAAATTTAATATCAATGAAATTTATATTCGATCATGTGGGTAGACGATTTCAGTGACTCTACCTGATAACCTTAACGTTTGTACTCGTACATGTAGAGCAGTACAAGCTACTCGCATTTTACTTGTTACGGGAAACCTTTAAAAGTTGACGATAATTTTACTTCAACACTCATTTCATTGCAAACTTCGCCTCCACACTGAACCTCATCTTTACTTGGTCTTTGAACAGGAGCAAATTTCAATCAGGCCGTAGAATTGTATTTGTCAATTTGTCTGTGAAATGTGTTAACAATGTGATGTTCAAATCCTCATAATAGATTTCTTTCTTTTCACCTTTCGAACCATAGAACTTGGGAGTTCGGGAATACTTCAGATGCTCATCGTTCTCTAAAAACTATTTGTACAGAATGAGTACTATTCATCATTAAATCATGTTGTTTTCGTAATGATTCGTAATGATTTGCTCGTTTAATTGGAACCTCAAGCTGAAGGCATTTATTGAAAACAATGCCCCCCCCCCCCTCCTGAAATTTGATGGTTTACATTTCTGGTAAGTGGAATCCAAAAATCGAATTAAACGTTCTTGATGATTGATTCCAAGGTTTTTTCGTTAACAGACAAAACCCCGTTGTTAGGAGCTGAACTGTTATTTTGTTTCATGGCAGAATCAACACAATTTGAACTTGAATCAAATTGAACTCAAACGGTAATGAAAAGCCCAACTGAGTACAAATCTATTCAAATTGAAGCGCTTGCATACGAGTCTGCAACACATTGGGACATTTTATGTCTATAGTTCCCAAGTGACAACAAAACAAGTGGCATTGTTTACTTCACCCATTAATAACATTAATAAATATGAAATGTCGACATAAATACCAAGAACAAGTACATGAGAAACGCGTGATAAATTGAGAGCTTTCCAACGAATGGTGAACTATTTCAGTCCGTTTAAAGCTAAAGAAGTTTCATTTCCCTCGCATCGACTAGGTTGTAAAGGGGAAATCATCAGAAAATCAACCGTAGCGCTTTATGTTACCGCTTTTTTCGTTCATGTGCCAAAGTAAAGACAAAAAATTTCAAAAATCCGTTAGTCCGCTGTCCGCGGCACTTCCCTTAGATGCCATGGTCCGATTTTGATGAGATTTCGTATATGTGCTCCATTTGGGTTCTAGTTGTGCCGCGAAGCTTTTGGCTGATGTCAGTTTCTTCTAAGAGGTGAAAAATAGGGGTTGAAATTTTTAATCGCGTAAACTACGGAAAATGTTCTACAAATTTTAAATTTCCATTCGCTTTTGGTTTATTATTTTTAATAATTAACCTTTGGAATCGACCAACAGCCCCCCCCCCCCCACTAACTTTGTTGATTTATGTTTCAAGGTACATAGAACCCAAAAATCGAATAAAAATTTTGCTGTTCGTCCGACCGAAATAAAATTTGGTATATCGGCTCTATTTGGAGTCAATCCTAAGGGGTGAAAAATAAGAGCTGAAATTATCAAAACCTCCTAGCTCAAAAACTTTCAATATTGATATTGTTTTTTCATCAATTTAAAATAGTACTGATTTTAGAATCGAATGAGACCAAACAAAGCTCTGTAGGACCAACAGTTCGCTCGATTGTGAATCGCAAAATCTCCGTTCAAATTTTAGCTGACCAAAATGCAATCGCTATTTTGTCTTCGAGTTGTACTCAGTTTTGCGCCCTCAGCAATCAGCAATCAATTATCCTAATGAGGGCTCCCTTTCTCTACAATTCTTTGAATTGAGTCTGAAGAGTTTATTTCTTCAAAACAAACTTGATTGTGAAGCGAATATCGTCGTTGTAGATGCAACACGTGCTAACTGACATTTTGGGCAAAATGAGATTATTACGCAGTAGGATGCGAAATCTAGTACTACGTCGACCTATGAAGTTAATTTCAGAAAAAAATAATCAGAATACGCTCAAATCGCAGAATATGACATGTCATATGCTGCGATTTGAGCATATTATAATGTGATAATATCACATAGCACTGGAAGATAATATCTTAAAACGGAAGATTCAACCAGCGCTATCTGACCATCAAATCAATCAACAACATGTGCTAACCATGCTATAACCACAATTTTTCATTTAAACGCCATGAATGAACTTGGTAGCCATGGAATATTAGAAGGTAATTGTAAAAATGTAGGATAAGTCGACTATAAGTCGTCAGCGCCTCTACAAGTTTTTTGCCTCTCCTGAAATGTTGCCTAAAGTCAGCTAGCACGTGTTGCATCTTCAACTACGAAATATCGAAATATGATTGTTACGGAGCGACAATGGCAAAGCTGTGTTCTGTGCAGGCGAGTGATCTATAACGAAAAATATTAAACCTCTATGTAATAATTTGCAGCCTTTTTCATTGCAGGTTCTCAATATCCAAAATTCTTCATTGTCTGTTACATATTACAGCGTTTCTTGGATGATTATTTCAATGAGTAGGAATAATAGCCTAGGAGCTCCAAATCTATTCTCAAACTCTCACGATCAAAAATTGAGATGTTACAGTATTCCATGGCGAGGTATTATCACATTTTCGCTAATTTTGAAGCGCCACATGATGGCAGATTTCGGAACTATTTCCGGTCGTATTGGTCTTAAAAGCAATTGAAAAGAAATGTAGTTATCTCGTAGGTTTTATTAGTAACTCCTAGTTTCCGAGTAATAACCAAACTACCAAATCGGAGTTTTCTCGATCAATACCAAGTTACCGCTAACATGTAACACGCCAATTAGTGACCCATCAAAGCTGGCACGCAATTATTTTTCACGCACTTCCTCACGCTTCTTAAATTACTTTTACGGTTGAACCACTGGGATGTATTTACTAAGTTGTGACGTTAAATTTGTCAATAACTTACTAGTGAATAGTCCGTGAGAAAACCCACACAATCCAGCCTACTTTTGTGTTGACGGCACTAAAATATTTGCTTCCAAGTCTTTTCTCTTTTAAAAGTCAAAAAAGAAATGTTCTCCAAAATCAAAATATCCTCTTGCGTTTTACGTTTCAGAACTTCCTGAACAATTTTTGTTCCGCGACTGTCATTCAGTCTGTGTGAGTCATGAAATCCTCGTACAGGCAAAACTGTACGAAGTTAAAGCCAGATATCGATGAAATTTTCAGGGATTATGCTGGTTGTAGACGGTCTCCTATTAGGGTAGTACAAGGCAGTGCAATGTACGCGTATATGTAGTGTTGAACATCAGCAGTCGTTTTAAGATGTTCCAAAACGGATTTCATCGAAGAGGGTTTTCAACATTTTCCACATTTAGTTTTCCACACTAAACATTTTGAGGCTATCGCAAGAGCTTAACTTTCTTCAACACAATTCGCTAAAATGCCGGAAACTCACAGGTTTGGTAAAATACCGTGAGTTTATGGAATTTTTGATGTTATTAAAATACCTAATCAAAAATTTCAGGAAGGTCCAAGACGTAAAATGCGAGAACTTTGATTTTGGAGAACACTTTTTGTTCAATCTTGAAAAGTGAAAAAAGCTTCCGCCAGCTTGGTGGACTCGGAAACAAAATTTAAAAAGTCTGTCAACAGGGTGTGGCACATAGCTTCCTCGTTTCATAACTCGATCACAAAATAATCCCAATAATAATCTCAAAACATCATTCTCTAAGTACCTTGCAGTACCCTCATAGGGGACCATCTGCACCCCAACCCGCACAATCCCTGAAAATTTCATAGAAATCGAGACAAAAACTTCGTATAGTTTTGCCCGTTACAAGGATTTCACGACAATCAAAGAACCAAAATTGTTCTGGAAGGCCTAAAACGTAAAACGCGAGTGGAAATTTTGATTTTGGAGAATATTTTTTCTAACATTCGAAGCAAACTATCTAAATTTCGTCTCGGAAGCAAAAACTCTCTTCGTCTCTCCGAACCCTTAGAGTACCCAATCAACTATTGTATTTTTTTTATTTAGTTTTTCAATTGCCTTCAATTTCGCTAAATACTAAAAACGAACGGCGATCGACTGAGACCCCCTTAAAAAACTAACTGTAACGCTTTTTCGTGACCGATTTTGTGACAAATTTTGTGACGCTTTTCGTAACGTTTTTTCGTTTATGTGCTAAAGTAAAGACATAAAATGTCAAAACCGGAAAAATGTATCACGAATGAAAAAAATTATTCCTAATGAAGCTATCCAGTAAAAAAAAAAAACGCTGCAAATTATTACATAATGGTTTATTATTTGTCTATATAGATCACTCGTCTACAGAGCCACCAACCAACCAACATGAAGAGAAACAGCGATCGCATTTCGGTCAGCTAAAATTTGAACGGAGATTAGGCCTCTTCTGCGATCACTCGTGTTTCTGATTTATCCTACGTCCAACCCTCTAGGAGGTCTCAGTCGGTCGACGTTCGTTTCTCGTTTCGGGTCAGTATTTGGCCAAATCGAAGGGTTAAAAACTTGAAAAGTTGTTCTTAAATAGGAAATTTTAAAGGATTTTAAAAATTTATTAGTGCACGGGCCTAGGTTATTTAATAACTGAAATATTGCAGTTGTAATCATCAAAATCAAACAATAATTGCCAGAAAAATAAAGGAAAATCATGGAAAAAACGCTGCAAATTATTACACAATGGTTTATTATTTTTCTATATAGATCACTCGTCTACAAAATCACCAACCATCCAATATGAAGGAAAAAATGAATAAAAAAAATAAAAAAATCAAAATCACCAACCATCGATCGCATTTCGGTCAGCTCTAATTTGAACGGAGATTAGGCCTCTTTTGCGATTCACACTCGTGTTTTGATTTATATATATATATATATATATATATATATATTTCAATATAAACCCTTAAATTTTCGTAGGGAGCGAACGGTTTGTCCTACAGAGCTCCGCGTGGTCTCAAAAAATTCTAAAAATTCTATAGAATCTTAAATTGAAGGAAAAACAATACCTTTATATCAACATTTTTTGAGTTAGGGCGTTTTCAAAATTTCAAAATTGGTTTTGGAACCCTTAGAAGTGACCTACATCAACCAAAAGCTTCGGGGCACAAATAGACCCCAAATGGAGTCTACATACCAAATTTCATCAAAATCGGTCAATGCTAAGTGGCAAAAGTGCCGCGTACGGCGGACGGCGTACGGCGGACGGCGGACGGACGGCCAAATTTTTATTCGATTTTTGGATTCTACGTATCTTGAAACGTAAACCATCAAATTTTGAGGGGGTGTTAAAAAATTTTTTTTCTTGGTCGATTCCTAAGGTTCATTATTGAAAATAATAAACCAAAACCGTTTATTCAGTCGTTTTTTTTTCATTTTTCTCTACCAATAATTGGTCTACAATAATTATTAATACAATAATTATTATTGTTCGATTTTGATGATTCCAGCGGCAATATTTCAGTCATTCAATTCCCTAAGGCCTTGCACTAATGAATTGCTAAAATCCTTTAAAATTTCAAATGTAGGTTAAATTTATAAGTTTCTGCCCTTTCAATTTCGCGAAATACTAAGAACGGACGGCGACCGACTGAGACCCCCTTAAGTTCTCAAAAGGAGCGAACGGTTTGTCCTACAGGGCTCCGGGTGGTCTCAAAAAATTCTAAAAATTCTATACTATCTTAAATTGAAGGAAAACCAATACCTTTATATCAAAATGTTTTGAGTTGGGGCGTTTTCAAAATTTCAAAATTCATTTTTTGACCCTTAGAAGTGACCTACATCAACCAAAATCTTCAGGGCACAACTAGACCCCAAATGGAGCCCACATACCAAATTTCATCAAAATCTGTATGGCGTACGGCGGACGGACGGCCAAATATTCATTCGATTTTTGGATTCTACGTACCTTGAAACGTAAACCAACAAATTTTGAGGGGGTGTTAAAAATGTTTTTTTTCTTGGTCGATTCCAAAGGTTCATTATTGAAAATAATAAACCAAAATCACTGGCAATTATTGTTCGATTTTGATGATTCCAGCGGCAATATTTCAGTTAATAATGAATTTCTAAAATCTTTTAAAATTTCCAATTTAAGTATAACTTTTCAAGTTTTTGCCCCTTCGATTTGGCGAAATACTGACCCGGAACTAGGAACGAACGTCGACCGACTGATACCCCCTTAATAAACACATTTCTTCTTTTCTTCTTCTTCTTTTCCACATTAAAGATTCTGAGGCTATTTTTTGAAAAAAATTCGCTATACGTCGAAATTTTTTTTTAAATATGAGATTATTGGAATTTTTGAATTATCAAAAACGTTTAGGAAGGTTCAAAACGTAAAATGCGAGTGGCAATTTTAATTTAGGAGAACTTTTTTTTTAACTTCGAAAAGTGAAAATGTAAGTAGTTTTTGTTACCTAGAAACACTCGAAAGCAAAATTTAATTTTAAAAAAAGGCTTCGATAGGGGGAAATTTGAATTTGATAAATTTGGTTGAGCGGCGAGCGATCCACCTCCGCCCTACTGTTTTATGACTGGTTTGAGGGTGCGTACCTGGAATCTATCGTCCGCGTCGTATGACCTAGCTCTCCCAGACATTCTCCGGGGGTCACCACCTCCGCCGTCCGCGTACTTGGACGACCCCGACGCCCCCTCGTCCTCGGACAGGGCGAAAGTGACGCGCGGCGATTTGCCGAAGGAGCTGCGAGCCGAGCCGGTCGTCGACGAGCCGCGCACGAACCCGCCGGACCGGAGTTCCTCGACGGAGAACGTCCGCTTCCCGACGTCGCGCGCGTTCGGGACGGACCCCGTCGTGTGGCGCCCGCAGTTGCAGACGGACTTGGGGCGCTCGCCGGAGCCGGGGGCGGCGGCCGCCGGGCACGCGGCGCTCCTGTCCGGGCAGGCGGCCGTCTTGGCGAAGTATTTCGACGTCGAGTACTTCCCGATCCTCGACAATGTGCTCGAGTAACTCTGAGTCTCCCAGTTATCAGACTTCAACCTCTGCAGCGTCCTGCTATCAGCGCTTTGACCTCTCGCCCGTTCGTGCCTCCTGTACTCGTTCTCTTGACACTCCCCGAAACTGCTCCACAACTGATGACTCGGGCAGCTCGTCGAACACCCCATAGACAACTTGGAGTCGCTCAAATTCCCCAAACTCTGCCTCCGAAATTCCACCGGGTTTTTGACCCTTTTCCCGGGCGGAGGCCTCGGACAAGGCTTGGCGATCACACCCAACGCCTCCGCCGCGCTGATCTTCTTCCGCTCCTTCTCCCCGAACGGCGACGACGACCTGGACGTCGCTCTGGACCCCGGTCTCGACCCACCCACGTCCAAACCCACCTTCAACCTCTCCCCTTCTCGACTCTCGATCTTCATCCGCTCCAATTCAACCCTCGATTTCTCCGTATCACTCGCTTCATCGTCTTCATTAGCAGAAGTCACCTCAAAATTTGGTTTCATACTCTCTTCGTCGAATTTTGGCAACGGAGGCAACGAAGAATCCGCTATATTTGGCGCAACTTTTTCATGGTGCACCTTGTCGTCCGATTTCGAACTGGATGAAGAAGATTTAAAAAACGATCGGTCATTGGTCAGTTTTTCATCGTTTTTCAGAAAAATGTTTTCTTCGAATTTGGGAAAAGGAGTTTCTTCCGGACGACAGTCGTCTTTCGAATCGGATTCTTTTTGCTCGACGATCACCTGGGGTTTTGGCGGTACTTTTTTGAGAGGAGGCGACTTTATGAAGGCGTTGTCGATGGACGCTCGGTGAACGAGTTTCGCTTTGTTTTCTCTCTGGTCGTCTGACGTCGAGTTGCTTCTAAACATACGGTCCGGTTTTTTGACGGGGGAGTCAATGGCGCGCACCCAGATGTCAGCTGTGGCGCCTTCTTCTTCAGAAGAGGATTCTTTAGGGCTGTCTTTGAAGGAGGTTCTGCTGGACGAGTTGGAGAGTATTTTGTTGTCGTAGGAGAGCGGAGGGTCCATTTGGTAGGTGTTTTCATAGTTGGGTTTTCGGAAAGGCTTGTTGGGAGGGGAGGAGGAGTTGATTTTCCTTTCGAGGGCCTCGAGGGGTTTCGCTTCGTCGCGGAGGGGCGGCCCGGGAACGGTCGTCAACCGAGTCAGCTGATCCCGCTTAGGCGGCACGGGAGGCTTCGGCTTGGACTTGACCGGACCCCTCGGCGGCACCACCGGAGGGAGCACCTGGACTCCGCCCCTGGGCTTCATGGGGTCCTGGAATCCCGGGATGGGCGGAGGCGGGTTGGGAGGCGGCAACGGCGGCGGCCGAAACGTCGAGCCGTACGGCAGGGCGGCGCCGTTGTGCGTCGTGTGGTTGTCCATCGCCGCCAGCCGCGCGACGTGCCCCTTCGGCCCGCTCCCGTCTTCCCTGAGGGGCAGACCGCCGACGGCCGGGAACCAAATTTTGCGAGCGATTCACCTCCTTCACGCCCCCAGGACCCCAACTCAACACCATGAAACCGCCCGATTTCCTTGAAGAAACCACTTATCCGACCTCTGAGTGATCCGAACTGCACAAATTACAACACAAATCCGTCGAGAAATAATCCGAATGGTCACATCACTGCACACACCTTGTAAACAAACTGAGATGGTAGCGGATCGAAGTGCCTTCCCCATGGGCGGTGGAGTGCGCGTGCGCAGTGGGGGCGGCGCTGTCACTGCCGCCACCCTCGCCGCTCCCAGCCTGCCCCCGACCGCCGCCGCCAAAAACTCAAATCTGTCACTCGAATCTCCTGCATTGTTTCCATTTGTAAAAACCTATTGCGCGACCCCCCGAATAAACCTTCATTGTTGTAACGACTCCTGCTGAGGGGATGCTCTGCAGGCACTCACAAAGCCTCTCACTCACGAAATACACTCGTGCCAACAATTCCTATTCTCTCAACACAATTCACATTTTAGCGAATTTTCAAGAAACAGGTTTCAGTAAAAACATATTGTTTAGTAATGCATGCATTCCAGGGGACGTCCCATTGGATAAGCAATAGGTCAATTAATACCAGTTGGTGAGCGAAAAAACTGTTCACTCGATGTAATTTGTCAAGTATTAGAGGCAAGAAATAGTGATCTCTCCCCCCCCCCCCCCCCTCTCCATTATCCACCATAACATTTCTAGTGGCATGAAAGCCTCGAATTTGAAGAGCATTTTGAAATCCATGATCTACGACACCCAACATGCGAATTCGAGTTCAACCCCCCCCCCCCCCCCCGTCCGCCAATGGTGCAAGTCTGGCAACAAAGCGGTAATACTTCGTCAAGCATTGAACTTTCATCTAGTTTGTTTTAGTAGGCAGTCCGTCGAAGTTCAATTCCGTAGTCAAGGTGAAACAAAAAAAACTTTTAAAAACCCAGACTTGGCGGGCCAAGATAAGAAAGTATGATAGAGATGATTTACGGCAAGCGGTGTCGGAGCTAAAAGGAGTGGCACCCAACAACATCATGGTGATGGCAGCGACCTTGTCATGACGCGGTGTGTGGTGGAAAAGTGCCACGGAGTTGCGCGAGTTGGGCATCTCGGTAGGTGAACTCCGTGGTATCACCACCCGTGTCCTGCTCGGATCATATTTGAACTGGTGGTCGTTTTATAGAGGCACTTCCCTTCATCCCTCTCTCCCACCCCCAACTTCCTCATCTTCCCTCATCCCTAGGGCTGGCGTCGGGTGAGTCCTGGGCGTCCTCCCCATTATTTTTTATTTATTTATTTATTTTTATTTATGGCGTGCCCCCTCCGCCACAAAAGAAATTTTGCTTTTGAGGAGAGTTGATTTAAAATAAATAAATAAAAAATTTAAAAACAAATTTAAAAAACCTACTGTTGCAATACTTTAGGACACCCAACATAATTGAAGTTTCTCGAAGGGATCCGAAAAACAATACCAGATACCTATGCCGCCGCAGGGCATGTAATTGGCCTTAGACCTAGACTGACTCTGACAACGCACAGCCCGATCTTCATTCTACATATTTATGTTACATAGAGAAATTGTTTGTAGCATGAAAAGCCCCAAAAGTCCACTAGACTGAAATACAAAAAGCAAGTGTTAAGTTGGCTAGTTACAGAAGGAATGGCAAAGGAATGGCAAAGCCCGTATTTCCAGATCAATCTCTGTGGAGAGGAAGCGGTGATCCATCTTCTAGTCCCAGACTTCTAGATGGATTGTGGCACCTCAGCTCTTTTCGCGTCCCTCGAAATCGAAGTGATACAGCTCGGATGACTGCGAGTTGGATCTTCACTCGCACCCATCCGGCTATGTACGACTGGGGCTTGCTCCACTTGTCAGTGAGTGTATCGACGAGTCGCTTCTCGAAGTTCCTGAACTCTCTGTGGAGTACAGCTTCACACGAGCAAACCAAAGGTGTAAAAGTGCCGCGGAGGTCCTCTGCTGCAGTGTCATACTTTAGGTGTTTCGTTCTTGCGGCTGACTCGGCTATGTCGGACCATTCCCGGGTCGAGTAGGAAGTAGCGTCAGCGTTAATAACGCGGTTGTCAAAGAAAGACGCCCTCTCCCTACTCCAGACCCCTTGGACTTTTATATCGGCGACAAGCCCGGGTGTTCACTCACTGCCCTCCCTCATAACTGGCTCAGTTACCACACCATTCCATGCTAGGGCTGCTAATTTTGCTATTTCATCCCTTACGGAGTCATGACCCTGCTTCACGAGTCCACTGCGCTTGCAGTTCAGAGCATGGCTAACATTCATGGGGACTCTGGTTCCGTCTGAGTTTGAGGGACATCCATCGCATGAAGTTGGGAGCCCATTTATTTATTTCCCATACCGTAAAGACAATGCATCCCTGAACTGAGTGCTGGAGAGGTCCAGGTTGTCGCTGGCTAGGGGGATGTATTGTTTAGTAATTTACTTAAAAACTGTAAAGGATAGTAGGTAGATATCAATTTATTTACCGACATGGAACGATTTCGCAAACATCCTACCCTACAACACGGGCCAAGCCTAACGTCGGGTAGGAAATCTGAGCAATCGCATCCCTTCATGCATTTATATTATCGTAAAATTGTACAAAATGGCGCCAAATAAACATATCTGTCTATCTATCTATCTATCTAAGGCACCAACTTCAGACACTGATCCACATGCAAAGAAAAACACATCATCCGTTTCATTTTTTTTTTCAACCTCTCGTCAATTTTTCATCCGAAAATCGCAATTACTTCTTGGACTGAATGCCTACAATGATCTGAAGTTCATACCAGATTTTTTCCGGGGAACATAAATGTGTCAAAGTCAACCCCCAATTACGACTCTTTTATCCGGAAATCGCAAAACGGTGCAAATTATTACACAATGGTTTATTATTTTTCATTTTTCTATATAGATCACTCGTCTGCAAAGCCACCAACCATCCAACATGAAGAAAAACATCGATTGCATTTCGGTCAGCTTTAATTTGAACGGAGATTAGGCCTCCTTTGCGATTCACACTCGTGTTTCTGATTTATCGTACGTCCAAACTTTAAATTCTCGTAGTGAGCGAACGGTCTGTCCTACAGAGCTCCGGGTGGTCTCAAAAAATTCTAAAAAGTCTATAGAATCTTAAATTGAAGGAAAAACAATACCTTTATATCAACATTTTTTGAGTTAGGGCGTTTTCAAAATTTCAAAATTACATCAACCAAACTTCGGGGCACAACTAGACCCCAAATGGAGCCTACGTACCAAATTTCATCAAAATCGGTCAATGCTAAGTGGGGAAAGTCCGCGTACGGCGGACGGACGGCCAAATTTGTATTCGATTTTTGGATTCTACGTACCTTGAAACGTAAACCATCAAATTTTGAGGGGGTGTTAAAAATTTTTTTCTCGGTCGATTCCAAAGGTTCATTATTGAAAATAATAAACCAAAAAGTACTAGGGACGAATGAAAAACGCGATCATGCAGGTGAAGTGTGTCAGAACCACTCGGTCCTAAGGCACAACCAACCAGTTTTGTTTCCATACGAATAATCAAACGTAACTTATTGTAAATGTAGACGCCTAATTGTAGAGTATCATATCAAAGGTTACAGTTTCTTACCTGAGAATGAACTGGAGTTGTTGAAACGACGTCTTCGTGTAGGTAGAGGTGATTTCAAGCGAACTCAAATCACTCACTTTCGCTTGAACGGATCGGATAATGGCCATATTTCACTTCCGACCTCGAAAACCGATCGCGAATAACAGAAATCACAATCGAGGAAACAAAGAAGAAGCTGAATATCACATTTATAAACCGGGAAACACTTTCCAGAATGACGGCATTTCAAGACAGACTGGAAGATGGCGGTCAGTTGATCAGCTAATCCATCGAGTAGGTATCGGTGTATTGTGATTCAGTACTAGTATTGAATTTTGAATTCGTTATTTTAATTAACGATAACTTTTTTGGAGATCCAAGTATTATTTAGAAGGCGGTGTCGATCGGAAAATGTGAAGGTCAATTCTTTATTTTGCATTATAAGGAATTACGTTGGTAAGTTTAGGTATTAAGTATAAGTTCAAGTATAATTTTTTATTTTGAACTTTTTTTTATAATTACGTTGTTAAGTTCAAGTAATTACCTAGTTGCTAGTTGTCAAAGAGAAGAATATATTCATCACTGTGACATGCTACGCCGAAATTGTTATTACTACTCAATGGAACAGCTGCCTGAGCTACTTCGATTCGACCTTGAAGTTTAATGAGCCCGATGATAATTATCGTCATGTATGAGATCTTTGTGTTTTATTATGTATCAATGTGATATTTTTTCGAGTATGTAGAGTAGTCAGTAAATATTTCCATGGGAATTAACCAAAGTACGTATTTCGCTTTGTCGTAAATAAGAAAATTATGGTCCTATAGTTCAGCTGCTTCAACCGATTCAAAAAAATAGAAAATGATACCAAATTCCACCGAGGTTCCTCTACCTGATTTGCACCGGTTGCAAGGTTCCGCTACCTAACGCATTATCTCTTTTCAAGTTTCGAAAAACTGTCCTCAAAATCGAAATTTCATCTCGCGTTCTACGTTTCAGACCTTCTCAAACAATTTCTGGCAGTCGGTCGAACAGTTCAGTGTGTCCGCAAATCAATGTAGGTATGAGGGCAAAAGTAGGTATGAGGAGTACCTAACTGTCCGATTCGAATGAAATTTTCAGAGACTGTGCGGGTTGGCGTGCAGTTGGTTCCTTATGAAATTCATCGCCCCTGGATGTAGCCTCTGCGTTTGCATAACCGTAAAAACCCTGCATCAGCCATAATCTTCAATTTTTATCCGAATTCGACAGATTTTTCCGGGATTGAATGTATTACGGTTTAGATGGTCCCTTATGATACTCATTGGCTCCGGACAGGCCTCTGGGATTGCGCCATCTTAAAAACCCTTCTAACAGCAATAACTAGGTTTGTTCCAGCGCCTCTCAGTTCATGAACTTTCTTACACCTAACCTGCGCACAACCCGCGCGCATGTTGAGTTCATGAACTGATGCGTTCCAGCGGCGCCGAGTTCGAGAACTTGCAAACATAAACCGCGTTCCAGCGCTTCCAGTTCATGAACTTTTTAGGACGTCCCACAGTAAGACTTGGGCGTCCTTATGCGATCGATCTGGGGAAAAGTTGGACAACACTCAACACAAAAAAAAAATAACCACACAGTAATCCGTTTTAGACCATTCTGAATCCAAATCCGCGAAAAAAACCATAGGTGTATGTCTGTGTGTGTGTGTGTGTGTATGTGTGTATGTGTGTATAGGTGTATGTGTGTGTGTAACAAAATCTTGTGTACTCTGCACAGGCCTTAGTTCTCAACCGATTTTCCTGGTTCTTTTTTTGTTCGTCGCGGAAAACTATCTAGTTGTGCACTACGTCGCCGGAATTCCGAATTTTGCCTTTTAAGGGGGGGAAAGGGGGGGTTAATGCTCGAAAAACGTGCGTTTTTGGGCATAATCTTGTGTACTCTGCCCAGGCCTTAGTTCTCAACCGATTTTCGTGGTTCTTTTTTTGTTCGACGCGGAATACTATCTAGTTGTGCACTACGGCGCCGGAATTTTGAATTTTGCTTTTTAAGGGGGGGAAAGGGGGGGTTAATGCTTAAAAAACGTGCGTTTGCGGGTATAATCTTGTAAACACTGCCCAGGCCTCAATTTCCAACCGATTTGCGTGTTTCTTTTTTTGTTTGACTCAAATAACTTCCGAGTTATACTTGATTTTACCAGAATACCAAAATTCGCAAGGGGAGGGGGTGAGTGGGGGGATAATATTCACAAAATATCTGATTTTTCAATATTTTGGTTCCTTTACTGCTTACTAATTGTACCCAAGCTTTGAAATTGAGGGAAAATTCTCATTATACCTCAGGATTTTCATGAATTATTCTCTGTACCGCCATGGAACTGATAGTGGTGCCACCATGGTGCCAGGACACCATAAACCGCATATTACGTGGTTTTTTTTTTTGTGTTTCACCTTGAATACGGATGTGAACTTCGACGGACTGCCTACTAAAACTAACAGATGAAAGTTCAATGTTACGACGTATTTCCGCTTTGGTGCCAGACTGGCACCATTGGTGGTGGCGGTGGGGGGGGGGGGGTGAACTCGAATTCGCATGTTGGGTGTCGTAGATCATGGATTTTAAAATGCTCTTCAGATTCGAGGCTCGCATGCCGCTAGAAATGTTAGGGTGGATAATTGTGGGGGGGGGGGGTCAGTATTTCTTGCCTAAAGTAATAGATAAATTACATCGAGTGAAACAGTTTTATTGCTTACCAACTGGTTAAACTGATCCAATACTTATCCAATGGGACGTCCCCTGGAATGCATGCATTACTAAACAATATGTTTACACCTGGGTTCATGAACTTTCTGCACTCAGCGAAGGCAGGGTTGTGAACTCGAACTGAAGGGTAACCTGTGCCGTTCACGTGAAACCTACTAAATTTTTCATTTGTTGACCAGTTTTCACGCTAATCACTTGGCTCCATTCTCCAACTTTCTTTTCGTTGTGCTGAGCCCCTCTTTCTCGAAGAGCGAGTCGTCTTTAGGAATGAAGTGTTTTTCGAATGAAGTGTAAATTTTACGAATACGAAGAACTTTCTATGAATCGTATATGAGACTCTAGATGGTTCCCTCTGAAAGCCATCACGATCAGTTTGATGGTAAACATAATAAGGTAAGCATAATATCTACAGCTTCCACTCGATTTGAATAGTATTTTCAAGGGTTGAGTGGACTCTGGAAGTAGTATCCCTACAAATGTCATCTTCACGTGATCATCAAATTTAATGGGCTATAATAGTGGGTTCTTGAAGACTGAAGTTTTGATTATTTTTTTCCCCATTGGATCATCGAAACAATCATATTAAGGATAGAAAGAAACTACCCAATTGGCAGACTTTTTTTTAAATATCACGCGTCTCATCATTATCTTAGATTCATTCAAAGATTTGGGTTTATCCTCAATGTGCAATGTCCGCAATATACATTAGTCTAAAGACAATTTTTGAAACTGTTCTGTGATCAGTTAATTAGTCATTTTATACTCCAACTTTCATTTTTTTTAAAATAATTTTATCAACTGTAGGTAGTTAACAAAGACTGCATTACGATACTCAAGTCGTACCTTGATATTTCTGATTAAAAAAAAATATTTTTGAAACAGGTCTTTGACTATGTTTTCTGTTGTTTTAAATATAAAAATCCAATAGAATCAATATAATTACGTACTTTTATTTTTGGCACCCAAATTAGCGATATTTCATCACCAAGAAGCAATATTGTCATCCCCTACCTAAGATGTATTTTTTATTTCATTTTCTTCTTTATTAATAATTAATTGACGAACCCCACTCTTGTATGACCAGGGTTGTACAGCGATTCCCCCCAAAAAAATTCCCTGAGTTTTCTAGGTTTTTCCGGGGACAATTATCGACTTTTTCCAGGGTTCTAAATTAATAAAAATATAAATAAATGTTGTTGGTTTACTCGAGAGGCACGACCACTTCAAAGGCTTGTTTTCACCTTTGACTGTTCGAAATAATCGAGAATGAACGTTGAAATCATCGAAACTTGTTGGTTTACTCGAAAGAAACGACCTCTTCAAAGAATTGTTTTCAACTTCGATTGTTGGTTTACTCGAGTAGAAATTTTGATTTTGGAGAACTTTTTTATTCGATTTTCGGATTCTACGTACCTTGAAACGTAGGTACTAAAACATCAAATTTTGAGGGGGCTTAAAATTTTGTTTCTTCCTTGATTCCAATAAAAAACCAACGTTTCCAAAAGAAACGTAGGTTCTACTTTTACAATAGCGACAGTTTCGCTGGAAACCTTCAGGCTTGTCACAAAAAAAGTTACTTTAGGAATCACTCAGAATTCGTGGAGGTGTATGGCAGTTACAGTTACAATATCATCTTTCATTCTTCATAAAAATTGCCACTAACTTCAATAATGATAAAAGCGATATTTCTCGGTACTTTTGAAAAGAAACAAAATCGGAGATAAGACCCTTGAAAGATTTTTCATTTTATTTTATAATTATTGTTTGTAGGAGTCACACGAGTTGTTCGTCTTTATTCCAAAATCTTTCAAGGGGTTTTCCGATTATTTTCTTTCTTTTCAAAAGTACTACCGACAAATTTTCCATTTTCCATTGTTAAAGTTACTGGCACTTTTTATGAAGAATGAAAGGTAATTCACTCAGAATTCTTCACTCAGAATTCTGAGTGAACCTACTTTTCTTTTTGGTTTATTATTTCCAATAAAAAAAGAAAAATTTCGTAACCCCCCCCCCCCCCTCAAAATTTGTTGGTTTACGTTTCAAAGTACGTAGAATCCAAAAATCGAATTAAATTTGGCCGTCCGTGGCACTTTCCCCGGTTAGCTTTGAACGATTTTGATGAAATTTGGTATGTAGGCTCCATTTGGGGTCTAGTTGTGCCCCGAAGATTTTGGTTGATGTAGGTCACTTCTAAGGGTTAAAAAATTGAAAACGCCCTAACTCAAAAAATGTTGATATAAAGGTATTGTTTTCATCAATTTAAGATAGTATTGAATTTTTAGAGACAACGCGGAGCCCTGTAAGACAAACCGTTCGCTCCCTACGAGACCTTAAGGGTTGGAATTACGATAAATCAGAAACACGAGTGTGAATCGCAAAAGAGGCCTAATCTCCGTTCAAATTTTAGCTGACTGAAGTTTTCTTCGTGCAGGTTGGTGGTAACAATAGCAAAGCCGTGTTCTTTGCAGTCGAGTTATCTATATGGAAAAAAAATAAACCTTTGTGTAATAATTTGCAGCGTTTTTTAATTAAGAAGAGGACCCGAACCTGAGTCGAATCGACCAACACAGACTAATTGGATTATTCGTTGTCTTCCATCATTTTCTGAGATGACTCCCAAGACTTTACTACCCCTTAGGTACACCATGACAAGGGAAGTTCGAAGTAAACAATACCAAAACACCGTTCAAATTATATTTTAATCTCTATTCACCATAAAGATAATAATCAGAATAATCTATTTCAATAATAACTTTATCACATCACAATAAAAGTAAAATACTGTGGTTCAATTCTATCGAGTCGATAGAGAACTAAATAAAACGAAAATTCGGTACCACGGAACAAAAATTAAAGATTGGAGACGCAAGCGATTTTTTAAACGAAATAACTAGGTATAGTAATATTGCGTAATTAAGAATAATATGCTAAAGCCAAAGAAGAAAATTATCATCTATCGGAAAGTTGAAACCCTCTAAATAAAAATGATAGAGTTTCATAGTTTAAAATACAGCTAAGCCCTACGATATTATAAGGATCCTACAACACGAATATAGATTCCGAGGGAATTAGTTCCATCATAGTACGTAACAATGCATGCAATTAACTGTTCACAATTTATAACATGTAAATCTGGGATACAAATTCGAACCGCTTTAGGAAATCATAATTTTGAAACCGAAATTATGGCACTAATTTTTCTTCTAAAGGAAAAGTAGAGGTAATTTAAAGTTTTGAACTTTTCTCTCACAATAATGGCACTATTAGCGATAAAGCACAATTTCAATTTATACATTTCTATATTATAGGTACCTATTATTAGCTGGTGCCGGTGCAAAGGTCGTTTAGTATGAATTTGTGGACAATATTGATGAACGTCGACTTGCAACCAAAGTGATCAATTCGAGAAATCCTCGCAGAGTTTCGAGATTCAACGAGGAATTGCCCTTGGGAGACGGTTTTTTCCTTATAATTTCAATCTTCTCGGAATTTGAATGTTCATGCCAAAAAAGAAAATATGGATCTCGATAAGTGGACTGCATATAATAAATAATACTATTTTATACGAAGAAAATATTGTCACTTACCTAATAGATGTCAAAATCGCAAGTAAGTAGAGGTGTGTCGGTACAGCTGTACCGGAACTGTGGAACCGAGTATCAACTTGGAACGGTTCCACGCAGTGACAAAAACTCGACCCTTACCGGTCCAGTTCCACGGACTGATAAGATATCTTGACTCTGGACCGGTAAGGATGGAACCGGACCGATAAGATATCATGGAGAATGGCTCCGGACTAGGAAGGGTTTTGGGCCGGTAAGCATGGATCTTGTTTCAGTTCTGTTCCATGTTGTACCTGGAAGCACCCTTACTACTTCCATGGACTGAGAATATAATAGTATCATGGAATGGCTCTTGAGCGGGAAGTGATCTTCTGGACTGGTTAGCTTGGAAGTTGTCTCCAGTGTTATTAATTTATTTTTGTCATGTTAAGTTCTTAAACTGCAACGTCATTATTCTTGGATGAATGGATGGATGCTCTAATTAGTTGCCAAGGAATTCCGTGATAGGCAATAACAAGAGGGGGGAGTCCCTTGTTGGAGTCATTATTCTTTCCTTGAATTGTTTGGTCACTATCATTTATAATAAATTGTCTCTTTTGTAACACTGGTTCAAATTCCTTCCTTTTAGCGAATTTTCAAGGAAAATGATGCAATTGTATTGCAAGTTAAGATCATAAGCATGGAAGAAGGAAGATAGGGATTTGACTGCCTGCTTCATCCATGCCATGAGAGTTGAATTTGACCGCCTGTAACGGTAATGGAACTGTACCGGTAATTTGGAACGGTTACATCTTTGTCACTGTAACCGTTGGAACCGTTCCAGGGAAATACCTGGACCGACACACCCCTACAAGTAAGTTTTTATTCAGCGAAATTACCTAATAGGAAACAAAAAGAATCAGCAGGGAAAAATGAAACTGGTGGCGCGTCATAATATTTCAGAGCTGACTCATCCAACAGTAGGTAGTGAAGTATTTAACAGTTCAGTATTCGTACGAATTTTGATAGTGAAATTCCTTCTTGTTTTGTCAATGATTGATAATGAAATAATCTCCATTACAAAAATGACGTCAATGGGACTTAAGCACAGCTCAACAATTATAAAAAAATAACTTTTCCACAGGACAATTCCCCATTATATTGACTTATCCAGCTAAAAATTCAAATGGAATTAGAAAAAAGACAATTCTAGTTGTAGAAGTGAAGATACAAAATTAGAATCAATCAACATTAAATTAACTATGTTGGACGGCTGTCTTAGTAACACATTAGTACGTTTTCATGCAATTGTTTTCCTTTTTTCACATTATGCGTACAACACATTTTATAAAGAGTATAACCACAGCCTTATTTCTTCAAGAAAACAAAATACCTGTACCAACCAATTGGTAAGAAAGATGAAAATGAGGGATTTCGATTGAAACAGTTGAACTCGAAGGAACCAGTCGCTACTGATATGTACCGCATTACTAATGGGAGGAGAAATCGAGTGCAGAATATACAAACGGTGAGCTGGAGTCCGATAATGATGATTACAATATTATTCCTTAACATTAAGAAAGGTATACTCATGAGGAAAATGGCATGGTAGAAACTGTGAACATAAAAATTACATTGTTCTGTACTCCAGCTGCAGTCATGTTGATGGTCAATGTAGAAGAGGAAGCAGAAAGAACGCAGTTTTTTTATTAATCGGCAAATCAAGAAAAAACTGCGTTGTTTTTAATTCCTCATCCACATTGACCATCAATATGACTGCAGCAGGAGTACAGGACAACGATAACAGAAAGATAGTGGGGAACTATAGTTCCAGATACTTAAAGAGTACATTGAACCGCAAACAGCTTGAAAAAGGGACCATAGTTTGCCCCAAAAGCGCTCGCCGATTAAGAAAAATCTGCTCCTTCCTCTTCCAAGTTTACCTTAAAAATTACATAAAACATAGGTTGTTCGTGTTCTACTACTGTTAATGAGGACTTATGTAAATCCCAGTCTATTATTGACGAATATTACAGGTCATGGTTCTCTACTACACGTCTTCTACAAAGTAGGGATAGGAAGTTTTTCAAGTTTTGATTCACAGAAACAATAGAGTTGGATCGGATCACTCGAGTGCAGAACTTGTGAGACAGACTGAAATCCTCGGTTTTTCTACCACTCCTTCACAGGTGTTTTCTCAAAACAAAACTGCCACGTGGAATAGCAATGAAATGTTTTTGGGTTTCACTTCAGTGCTGTGGAAAGGGGGTTATGGCGTAGACTCCCGGACCTTGAAAATGTGGGCCTCCCCGCGGACTTGCGATGACGTTAGACCCCCGTCCAAAGCGACCGAATGAGACCCCCTTAACTATCTGGAACTACATTCCGCAAAACATGTTATTTTCCGGATTTGTTGTTGTTTTACTGTCTTCTAGGAGACGACAGATGCGTGTATTCCCAATTGAGATTGTCCGTTTTGTAGTTGCGGTATAACATGGAACAGGGTGGCTACTGGAGGGTTAAATAACACACATACATGAACACTGACTGTAGAGGGATTGATGGTGATTCACCTTTCTTATTGTTTAATCATCAAAAATTCTCTTCCCGCTACCAGGGATCAATCTCCTATCGTTCGGATTCTGAATTGGAACTTCTACCACTTGAGCCCAGGAAGTGGATGGACAGAAATGCGAAGAGGTAGCTGATCACAATATCCCCCCCCCCCCCCCCTTAGGAAATCTTAGGTACTCCGTTACCTAGTCAGGGACCTTACCTTTGGCTGGCGTTTTCCAACCCAGTGAGAACGCACTATTTTAGACTGGCTTCGGAGTTTTTGTTATTGTTCCTTATTGACAGGGCGGGGGATCTGCTGACCTCAACGTTTCTCTGAATAGGCGGTGGCTCGACTCGTGTCTTGGGAGGGAGTTGTTTTGATGACCTAATCTTAATGAATTATTTTTATCAGAGAAATGCTGAGGAGACCATTTGGGTCCAGTATGACTGCGCCACATTGTTGAATCAGAAATTAACTTCCCGCGACTGAGGATCTCCTATCGGTACGATTCTGAATCAGAGCTCCAACCACTTGAGCCCAGGAAGTGGATGGACAGAAATGCGAAGAGGTAACTTATCACAACATTAAGGTGCGTTTACACCAAACGCGCATTGCACGCGCGCATGGTTCGCATGCAGATGCGCGTCCAATGTAAACACTTACAACGCGCTGCGCCGTGCCGAACAATGCACGCGAGGAGTGCGCAGCGCGGCGCAAAGTGGATCCGCCGGCTGTGGATTCGCGGCGTGCATTTCCGGCGTGCATTTCCCACGCGCACTCTTCCAGTCTCCTTTTGAAGGGTTATTGCTAACCGAATCGCTGCAGGAATGCTCTCACGGTAGTTTGTGTCTTTCCTGGACACATTCACCTCAATTTTGCTGAGCAAAAAGTCGAAGTCCGACTTCGACATTTGGCTGAAATTGTGGAAGAGCCGATTTTCACCTGCCCTCAAATCGGCAAGAAGTTTAGTGCAATTTCTTCCCATCAGAAATGATGATTCCCGCATTCTGCGTCTCTTCCTCTGTCGCTTCTTCTCTATTTCAGAAATAATAAACACAGATACAGCACAAACGGCTAATTTCGACAAAGCGGGAGCCATTGTTAACTGGATTGATGAAATGCTAGGAAACAACTGTTTGGCCGTGCGCGGCCGGTGTAAACGGCTCTTCCAATTCGCGGTGTGCATTGCTCGCGCGCATTGCTCGCGTGCATTGCACGCGCGCATTGCACAGCGCGGCGCAAGGTGCGCGTTTGGTGTAAACGCACCTTTAATTGAATTGAAGAGTTCCAAGATTTTGCCTATCAATTGTTTCAAAAAGAAAATACCGATGCCATTTCCTCACGTTGAAAATACTTATATTCTACAAGAAACAGGAAGAAATAATCAAAACGGCCAATAGTAGTTTGGCAATTGAAAGTAGTATAATAGGTACCGCATAAGACCGAAGAATTTTTTATAAGTAGGTACTTACGTAGTATTTTAAACGTTGGCCCTAAACAATTGGATTCAGTTAACAAAGCTTTTTAACGTAATTTCATCTGCTGGTATACCTAAATATATTTATAGGTTACTGCTCGGTCTAGTCTTGCCATGAAATGGACTTCGTAACGCTGATAGTACTCGTATATTTGAATCGAATGCGTTGATTTTTACTTGGGGAGAAAATACCGATTTTAGTCGAAGGACTCCCACACATTAATTACACATTAAGGGAAGGTAGTATGGACTTCATAAAGTACTTCAATAATGGAGGGTCGTAAAAAAAGTTAATTTTTTCCACTTCAAATTTTTTAGAGTTGCCAGCGATAATTCCGTGTTGTTCACACCGACGCTCCCTCTTATGTCTCCCGCCCCGTCCCGGCAGTGCTGTCCTCTGCTGAGCAGGAAAAGAGAAGAAAATACGCCGACGCAAGCGAAGAGCGCCACACTACATTTACCCCATTGGTGTGCTCTGTAGATGGGATGTGGGCTCCACAAGCGATAGCCTTCATCAAAATTCTGGCGGAGAGGCTCTCTGAAATTTGGGTAAGACAGCAAGTGCGTGAATGGCTCCGTGCTCGTCTGGCCTTCGCTGTACTACGAGCAAGCAGCTTATGTTTCAGAGGCGCTCGGAAACGTTGGAGGTGTGCCGACAACCTGTTCGGCTTCGATGGGGGTGCTGCCGTCCAGCTTGGCTTGGACCCATCCTGAGCAAGTCTTTCTTCGAAAATACTCTTCATCTCTGACTCTCTCTTTTTTAAATCATCTCTCACGCGGCTCCTGTTTTGTTTTCCCATAAGTTGTTAAAATATATATATTGGGAATTGGAAAAAAAATAATTCCGTCTAGTTTAGCCAAAATAAATTGTATATGTTGCTTGGTCAATAACCACCTTTTCAGCCAACACTCTAGCCTGCACTTTCCAAACCTCAAGTTTCATTTCAAAGGTCACATTATCGTTTCATGTTATTTTGTACAGCCTTTGTTTATGATTCTACGTGGTACCTGCTCAATTTATGAATTGGGCAATTTATGATTTTCCTTAAATTTAATACTTTTGTAAACACGCGCATATTGTTGAAATTTGTGAAACATCCAGTAATCTGTGTCACAAAATTAGGTGGGTGATTGTTTGGCACAACAACTCTGCATCTCTTGATGCAAATCCCATGGCATTTCTCCCATCCTAAGTGACACCATTACCCTCCTAAGGCACGTTTAAATTTCTGCACAAATTTTCTGCTTTTTTTCTGAATTTTCTTTTTATGCTTGAAATTTTCCTTGAAACAGGCACACGACTCCCCCCCCCCCCTGAAACTACCCAGAGGCCTCAAAATGTGTCCTATCATTGAGTTGAGGACATATTTGTTTACCAACTCAATTTTTTCTTGTTCATAAATCTAACGGTAGTTTTTATAAAACGATCAAACTGTCATATTAAAAAAATCTTGTTGATTGGTCACTAATAGCATAATTTGTCCCACATCCCAGAATGAAACATTATTTTCTTTTCTTTCGTACTTCAGTAACTTGTCTTTTCACAAATTCAAGTGAGAATGTGAGGCGAAGTGAATACGAGATGAAGTATTGAAGTGAAGTACGTGAAGAAGCGAGTAAGTACGGAGTGTATTTTGCAGAGAAAGAGTTGAAGGCGTCGGGTGGTTGTGAAGAAGCCTTCTCGCAGTTGTTATAATGGGGAGGGAATTTTTTGTTGGCGTACAGTAATGATGGATCTTCACGTTTTAGCAACCGCGCGACAGCCATCCATCCAATCTTTGGGGTAGAGCATATGGGCGGCAACTTCAGATGGATCGCATTCCAGACGTTTCTTTCCAATCATCAGGAATAGGTTAGACCTGAGGGTTGCCTTTTCATGGAGACTCACCCAGCTCCTCACTGGACATGGAAAAAACAGGGCGTACTTGGAAGCGTTTTGCTACATTAGAGAGTTTTTGCTGCCAAAATCTGACGGGCACCGTTAGGAGACTAGCGCGAGCAACAGAGGATGCTACCCAGTTGAAGAAGGAAGCCCGTTGACTATGGAAAGGAGGTGCTCGTGACAGTGGGCCTCTAGGAACGGGTGACTGTCTGGGGAACCCTTTCATTGTCACCTGCTGTTATCAGGAGGCAAATTCATCGTCACCCGTGAACTCCGAGCTTTGTGAAGTGGTTGCCAAAAACTCTCTATTAAATGATGATGCCTGTCAGTGCCCCATGCGAGTGCCCCAGACTTGGGATCATATAATCTACGAGTGCCCAAGATACGAAGAATTCCGCGCTAGAATGGAAAGAAGAATTGCGTTGTGTGGGGATCGTTGGCCAGCCTCATTCCAGGAATTGTACTGCGACCATCGGGACTAATTGTCAACTTTTATAAACTCTATTGACTTTGAGAATTTTCAAGTGATGTTATCTATGTGTTTGCTCAAATTTTAAATATTTTAGTTGTTGATTGTTTATCTTCATGTTTAATAGTTTTACTCTATTGATATTGTTAAATGATTCATAATTTAGTATAATTTTCTTTGTATTTTAGAACACCTGTAGTCACTATGGGAGCAGGTGTGAATTTTGAATAAGAAAAAAGGAAAAAAAAACATCCAATCACATTTAGCAGGATTGATAAACTGAAAGTTTTCCTTACTTACCACCTGTAATTTTTTTTTAGAGGGTCTATTTTTGTGTGGAAGCCGATTTTTGTTTATTTTCAAGGCGTTTTATCTGAGGAAAAAAAATGAAAAATACGTGCGGACATCCTATTGCGAGGCAACAAACGGACTGACTCCTCCGATCCACCAAGTTTAGCTCCGGGGATGGTTTGGCCCCTAAATCCTCTTATCAGTTGGCTTTTTCAGTTCTGGAGTATTCAATACTGTGATGTTGAGCCTCACACGCCAACACAAGTGAAAACGGTATTTTCTTATGGAAATACGGCTAAACTAAATAAAATGTCGAACTGAAAACTGGTACGATAACGTTTTCAAGTGCGGTAAATTTGAACCAGACGCCAAAAATACGATATCCCGACCCCTGCAACCCCATTCAAATCTTTTCCTGATTTTGCCTTCATCGGGACTTAAGACGTCAATGAACGTCAGTTTTCCATCTCCGGTTTTTTGCCAAAGTAGACATAAACGGCACGATTACGTTTGAATTGAGAGCAGATTAGAATGAGAAATAATGAGCTTTCGAAGACAATTCCCCATTGTATGATAGCTCCTGCAGACAGTCCAGATAACGAAAAAATTATCAAACATCGTGCCGATGACTCGGAACCAAGTGCAGCTGGAAACACAATTCTAAAGATTCCATTCAAGTTGTAAACAATTAACTAATTAATAACCGTACCTACTAATATACAACAATTTCTTTAACAATAACCAAAAAAGATTATTAAGGTGGATATTCTGACAAATAACCGTGTTAAAATTGATCAACTCTAAATATCTTACCAAGTAACAACAAATTATTTCAATCGCCTACAATGGTACAAAATTAAAATTAATTATTATTATCAACACAAGAAGGTTCCGCAATTAGGAGACAGCCAACCAAAGTGGGGCACTTAGAACTCACGTAAACTCTATCGTGTTAAGAATTCATTGTTATCGTGTTTAGAAGTCAAGTTCACTTCGATTTGTTCACGAATATAACATGATCGAGTTGTAAAGCTTTTAAATACATGAACCATACACAAATTATCTAACGAGTCGTTCAAGTATTTATATAAAAAAGAAACAATACTAAATAAAAATAGGAGGGACAAACTTGAAAGCTATAAAATGAGGAATTGCACAAAATAATGTAGTAAGTTGCGAACTGCGTCATGATATACTCGCACGTTAACGATTATATTAAGTCGATAAAATCATGTTGTTCGTTGAATGTCAATAACTTGTGAAAAGGTTTGAATCATGCTCGAAGAAGTGCAAGTTTATACGCCAGCGATAAACTAGATTCTATTGAAAATGTGGATAAAAATGTATAACTAGGTCATTAAAATTGACTAACTTACCCCTGCGATACGAATGATTTCAACTTCTAAGTTTCGTGGAATGCTTTCATCAATTAGGATTGGGTGAGTGTTGGGTAGCCGTCGACAGCATGACGTCGTTATTTCACAAGTCAATTTAGGAATACGATGATTCATTACATAGTTAGGTGATGAGGATATACCTGAAGAGGAATATGTACAAAAGGATAATCGATGCTAATTGGCCGTCTCATCATTCTCCAGTGTCGCTCCATTTTCTTTCTTCTAGTATTCTGTCGAAGCAGTCAGACATGAAGGTAAACTGCAACAGCCGAAATACAAACGATTAGTTGAATCTGGCAGTGAGGGATCAAAATTACAAGCAGAATGAAGGGTGCGCCTGATATATATATATATTTTTTTACATTTTTGATCGAAAGTAGACCTCACCCTGAGAATTTTGACACCAGCCGTTCTATTTTTGGATGAGTAGATCATTCTCTACGATTTTTCAAAGTTCCGAATGTTTATGACGTCACTGTGACGTAGATAGAAGGTCGCGGTTGGTGTCAAAATTCTCAGAATGAGATCTAGTTTAGATTAAAAATAACAATAAACAGTTTTTCCAACCCATGCGCACACCCCATTGAGGAGTTTGATTCCAAAAGGTACCAAAGACCATTTTTATCGAAATTGAGTTAGCACTTTCCCAGGGTTATAGGGGGGTAGTTCTTCACAAAAATGCGGTCGTTTTGGAGCAAAAGATAATCTGTTCCCTTGAAAAATGAGGGTGAATATTCCGTTTAATTTCAAAAGGTACTATATCCAGCATAATGGCGGTCTCTTATCCGTTTTGTTTCAAAAAGTACTTTATCCATTTCATTTGTTTTTAAAAAGTACTAAACGCCCCTTTTTGTTTCAAAAAAGTACTGTTTGCAGATTAAAAGAATGCGGATGGCTTGGTAAGGTGTCCATGAGTATTACAGTCCCAAAAACATCATTTTTCTTCTACCTGCCTCTCAAACCAGGAAAAATGAGACCAAGGGTTGTTGACTACCGACCGATGATGAAGTGAAAGGGTTTATTTATTACAGGCTGCTCGATATCTGCCAGGGCTTTCAGGTTTGACGTAAAATACAGGGTGTTTACTATTGAGATAGACCAAACTTCAAAAATCGACTGCACAACTAATTTGAGTATAAAAATGTCTCTTAGCACTTTTGTTAACCATTTATTTTTCAAGTTTTTTTTTTACCCTGTCACTAAAATTACCATAACTACCTTAATTTACCGTAAAAATAAAGACATAAAAATGTAAAAATAAGGACATTATGGGAACGGGCGTCAAATTAAATAAATTATCTACTATCATTATCAATTATCTACCTCATCTACCGAATTATCTACCTCATTGTGACTCAAGTTGCTATCTATGCCCAGATTACAAAGGAGGCTCGGCCCTTTCCCCAGCCCAACTTACCAGGCTACTTAAGATTTTGGAACAGATAGTCGTCTATGTTAGCAAGTATACCCTTCGGAAAATAGGTCAGCCGCATTCTTTCAATCTGCTAACAGTACTATGTCCGAAAATCTGATATTTCAAATCTCGTTCAAAATTATTTTAAACTTTGAACTATCTTTTTTCCAAAAAAGTTCATTAACATTTAGAAATACTTATATAAAAAATAACATCAATGGTTCATAGCACGTTTTTCAGGTCGTTATGATTTTTCAAGTTCTTTTCACGTTTGACCAAAATGGAAATAATACCTTTTGGAATCAAACTCCTCAATTTCAACTCAACAATTTCTGCTACTCAAAGTTGGAACTTTGATGTGGTTTCAAAAATGAAATTCCTTAGTTAAAGGTAAACCCAACTCCAACAAACACGAAAGTCAGAGGCGTTTCAAAGATGTCGTGAGCTCCCTCGAACATATTCCATATAAAAGAAACAGATTTTGAGTTGGCTTGTTCGCTCCACCTCCCTCAAACATACCTAAACGATCACTGAATGTTTCTGGGCCAGGTTCACTCTTACCACCACACTCACATCTATTAATGATTCTGGTTCTTCAGGCCGTTTAGATCAACCCTTAGGTACCTACACCTAATATAACGGTGTTGAGATGGTCAACTCCAACTCCGTCTAATTATCCTTTCTTCATATACCGCATTCGTAGTTGGTGCTCCTAATGGCGGACAATGTACTTGTATTGTTGCCGTCACCTGTTTGTGACGTCATTACATGTTCATCTTGTAATGTCTGCTTTTTCCCTACTCTAAAATATAACTTTGTGACTGAATTCTGCTCCAGATTCCCTATTACCCCGATATACTACACTTCAAATCAATAGATTCCATTCCAGTCCAGTTTAGTACCAAATTTTGCCAATGTCAAGTTTACCAATTTCAATAGCACAATTTTGACTAAATTCACATTTGAGGTAAGTATCTATCTTAAAAGGCTTGGGGCATTAACCGTGTACGGCCTTTTTGTATGGCAAGCGCTGTTTCACGCGAGGGAGAGCTTGAATTTATTTGTGACAGGGAATGATGTACATAATTATGGAACTCGAGCCGGGCCTAATATTTGCCCCCCCCCTTTGTGAGACTGACAAAATCCCTTACTTGTAATCCCGAACAGTTCGGATCCAGGTTTTTCAATGCTCTCCCTCACGATGTTAGGCAGCTGTCTTCAGTGGCATTTCGACGGCAAGTGAAAAGAATTTTGATTGATGCTGAAATCTACTGTATTAAGGATTATTTTGGTCTATTTTGATGATTTGTTCTTTATCACTGTTATTTTTGTTGTATTTATAAATTTTTGTGTGTTCCTGGATTAGTAGTTTATTTGTTTATGGGTTTATCTGACGTTGTTATACCTACTCTTAGGTTTCTACAATAAAAACTTTGATTGATCTACTAAACAAAATTACCAAATCAAAAACGCTGCAAATTATTACACAATGGTTTATTATTTTTTATTTTTCTATATAGATCACTCGTCTGCAAAGCCACCAACCATCCAACATGAAGAAAAACATCGATTGCATTTCGGCCAGCTTTAATTTGAACGGAGATTAGGCCTCCTTTGCGATTCACACTCGTGTTTCTGATTTATCGTACGTC
This sequence comes from Apolygus lucorum, assembly GCA_009739505.2. Classification (NCBI taxonomy): domain Eukaryota; kingdom Metazoa; phylum Arthropoda; class Insecta; order Hemiptera; family Miridae; genus Apolygus; species Apolygus lucorum. The sequence continues at coordinate 50,796,494 of CM019179.2, forward strand.
CAAACTTTAAATTCTCGTAGTGAGCGAACGGTCTGTCCTACAGAGCTCCGGGTGGTCTCAGAAAATTCTAAAAAATCTATAGAATCTTAAATTGAAGGAAAAACAATACCGTTATATCAAAATATTTTGAGTTAGGGCGTTTTCAAAATTTCAAAATTGATTTTGGAACCCTTAGAAGTGACCTACATCAACCAAAATCTTCGGGGCACAACTAGACCCCAAATGGAGCCAACATACCAAATTTCATCAAAATCGGTCAATGCTAAGTGGCAAAAGTGCCGCGTACGGCGTACGGTGGACGGACGGCCAAATTTTTATTCGATTTTTGGATTCTACGTACCTTGAAACGTAAACCATCAAATTTTGAGGGGGTGTTAAATTTTTTTTTCTTGGTCGATTCCAAAGGTTCATTATTGAAAATAATAAACCAAAATTGGCATCGTACCCTAGTCAATTAAAAAAAAAAAAAAATATATACAAAAAAATATAGAAAATCCAAGAAAAATCGTAAGAAAAAAAAACATCATAAAAATCATCATTTCACTTAGGGGTGAATCACAAAATCTTTGGGAAAATAGCATACCTTTCCAATAAATTCTAAGGAAAATAGTTACTTGAATAGTTACCATAAAAAACGAAATTGCCCATTTTCAAAAATTAGTATAATATCCCCTCAATGTGTGCGGCCGGCGGAGTTGCACTACCGGGCGCGCGCTTCACAGAGTGCGGTGGACTCGACCTATCCTCTTCAAATAATTTAATGCAACTTATAAACATTGGTTTTGCCGCTAAAATCCACGTGTTTCTATAGGGAATATCCTGAACCAGGTTTACCTAGAGGTGTCAAGATATTTCGTGGACCCTTTCACAACCTTTTTGCCTTAATTCCGATTTTAACTGGCAGTGGGTTTAGCAAATAATATGGTAAGGTGCATGCATGGTGCAGGTGTAATAAATGCCAAAAACAGGAAGCTCATTTGCTTCTTACACAAAAGGAATTAACCGGGCACCTACTACATAAAAAAAGTAATTACAAACTTACATATGGAGTGAGAATTTTAACCCATCGGGAGTTCTTGTCACTCTTCTGATATTGAAATGAGAATGACATTCCTTCTTCATCTACCTCCCAATGAGTGATGGTTGTCCACGGGAATTCAACAACCTGGCCCTGTTGAACACAAAGATTCATAAGTCATCAGGATAACATGATACCGACACTAGAAGGTATAACAAAAAAAAAAAAGTAAAGTAAACAACCATTTCAGGTTGGATTTTTGCCGACTGCCATTCCCGGCGTTGCAAACGTCATCAGCTGTCTTCCAAAGGGAAGATCAGAGTTTGTTCTGATGATATCGCTCATGGCTTCCCATTGCCTCACCGCCCTGGGTCGTGAAGAGGGGGGGCTGTGTCTGGGACGCACAAAAACACACCCCCCGGCGAGACTCAAACACACGACCTCCCTGCAGTAGCTGGTCCGAGAATCGTTGCTTAAAGCTAAGCGCACACTAGAGATGGGCTGCATAGCAAGGGGACGCATTTGTCCGAGGGATAAACCGCCTTAAATCCCATTGAACTTATCCTGGCGGAGTTTTGCGATGTGAGGCCCGCCGCAGTGTGCGCTCAGCTAAAGGGATCGTGCTGCAGCGACCGTAGTCACAGCAAACCCCCCACTAAAAGGTATATGCCTACCTTTTTTTGACAGAAGAGATTTTTGAACAACATACTTTCAATATAAATGAACATATCCACTTGTAACTAATGATACTTCATTTTATAACCTTTCAGTAAACAAATGGATGACTCACTTCCAAAGTTCCGTCGTTTTTACAAGCGTGGAGTTTAAACATACTGAAACCTATGGCAGCCACGACGTGACCCTCTTTTCTGCTATCGCAAGCACAATGCGGGAAAACGATTTCGCCATAACCAGGCAAGTCTCGAACCAGCTTCAAGTACTGTAACAGACGATTTGTGTTAAAATTTATAGAAATTGAGCACGAAATATGTCATCAGCAGATCCTCTGACATCCAATCCTAAAACATGTCAATCAAAACTTCGGTTTGAAAATGGGCCTTCTATCGCACTCACATGATGGATGTTGGCAGGTTCATAGAATGGGGAATTCGCCTCAATGTTAGATTCTGGAATTTCAAGTCAAATTTTTATAATAGGGCCCTAGAATAACGTTTAACACCAGGAGTACCCAACGGAAAAAAATGTCCATAGAAGAAAATGCCTAAACAAGCGAAGCCTCTGTCAAAAAAACACCGCAAAAATCGAGGGATATCGTTAACATCACAAACACAAAAAAAAAGACGCAAAAACTGACCAGATTCACAATCTGTGCGCTGTGGCGTAGAACTCCCAGATAGTACTGCAGAACGACAACAGGTAGAGTTCTGAGCGCCCTTCTAAGTTCTAAGCGTGACCACACGAAACGATCCAGTCAAATGACCTCTCAAATAATGTGAATCAGAATAACGATAGAAACTAAATAAGAGGATGAGGACTAACAATGGTTGATTAACTAATAGGTAGAATCGTATTGTCAAAGGATTGAGTAAAATTGCTTCTTTTGGTCACTTGCAAATCTGGTTTTTTTTCTCTTCCTCAGTTGTGCGCTCTTGTGTTTGATCACATAAGCTACAGTTTCATTTCGACGATGTTACGGCAACATGTCCTATCAAGTTTGGGGCAACTTTTCAGGAGACACAAAAAACTGTTTACAACGTAACCTATATTCTTCATACGCAGTGTTGCTCTATCGCTATTTTCGGCGGTTTCAAGGCTACCAACCGAATTTTTAATAATACCGATCGATTCCCTACGAAAATACGAATCCAGTGGTATGAAAAACTCAATATGCCCATATATGGTCATACGACATGTTGCCGTAACATCGTCGATTTGCGCTTCCAGGGGTAGCGCTACCTCAGAGGGGCACAGCTCCTCCTATGAAGTCAGATTGGTTACAAAATCCGTTACGTTGCAACCCCATGCTCTGATGATCAGATTGCAGCTACATTTAAAATTTCCATCTTCCTTAAACTCTCTAAATTTTTTGGATGCTTTTTCGAGCAGCACACTATGGTTTTCTTCCATATCAGTGAACCCTCTTACGAAAAATAATAATAAAAAAATGTGAGGCGAATTCCCCATTGACTTATTTATTTTTCTAACCTTAATGTTACATGGCTATTATTGGTAAATTTGGTATTAACACTGTCAGCATGGCAGCATATTCAAAAAATAGCCTGTTTATTTTTTTTTCTGAATTTTTAAAACTTGAAATTGAACATCAGTCTCTCAACTCGCAATGAAGATGTTAAGGGTGATGAATCAGAATTCGAGGTTTAAAATGTAAAAACTCCGACTCACTTTAATAACTACCCATAAAGGATTGAATCAAATTAAATGAAATATTAGGATTTCACTAATTAATTTAGTAATTAAACTAGAAATTAATAAAACAGCAGTTTAGAGAAGTTCAATGGAAGAGATTGAATTTTATGTTGATCCTGGTAGTTTAAAATAGTAAAGTCGTGTCTGAATTGTTTCACCGTTAATGTACTCTTGAAGTTAATGTACCTCATGTTTCCTAGCAGGGTCTTGAAGAGCCTTCAGTTGATAAAGGCGGTCTGCGGGGAGAACGTGGCCCCGATCCACAGCGTCCACTGCCAGCCAGAAGAGATATAAGGCAACCATCTCTTCCCCGTGCAGAGTGAGCTCTAGCTGTGGCACGAAAAGCCATCTCCGAATGCACAAACACGTGGAGCTTGCAGTAGAGTAGTTCTGGATATAAATACTGTGAGGGAACTCGTCAGGATGAACTTTCCTTTCTGTAATATTCAAAATGAAATCGGAATTATACGATAACTTGTAATGTTGGTACAAGTTGAGGCTTATATGGCAAATAGACGAATATGCACAAATTAATTTCTCTCACAAGTGAACACTAAAATCCAATAACGATTCGGTCCTTACCAAAATTATATTCAACTATTTCGAAGAGGTAGAAATACTTAGCAGCATTGCTTGATATGTTAATTCTTTCGACTACAGCCTGGTAGACATCATTCGCAGAAGAGTTCTTCCTCACAGTGACAGTAACGATCTCTCTGTCAGGCAGCAGAACCTTAAGATCTACCGGCGTTGTGTTTCCCTATAAAAAAAAAGGTCACACAATCCACTAATTTACTGACGAATCGCAATAATGCAGGTACCAACTTGAAACCATAGACAAACTATTGAAATGTGCAATTCCAATTACAGAAAACGCAAAAGAACGGCTTAGACCATTGATTTTCTATTGAAGGACATCCAAAATGAACAGAAAGCGCGAAACTAGATCAGTTAATCAATTTGTTTGGTAAAAATTTCGATGAGAAAAAAATTAACTTTATTTATTTATGTATGGAGACCTAATTTGTATGGAGGACGACTACATTAAATGTAATTCGTGTCATAAATGAAATTTTCATTTATTTAAGTACAAAGAAAAAACATACAAATGTTGTTGCATGTAGAGGTGTGTTGTGGTTTGGATAATGAACGTTGGGTTCACCACTGTGGTGAATATGACTTTGGCAAATGGGGTATTTCAGTCAATTTTAATTTTAATTTTTTTTTTTTTCAAAAGAGTATGGCTTGGGAATAACGGTAATCTGTAAAGAACAAGAGAAAATGCTTAGAAGAAATTAGGAAAGTTAATAAAAGTTGAAGATTTGAAGGATGGCAGCAGGGTGTGACGTAGCAAGTTATGTGACGTATTAAGTTGCTCGCCTTTAGGCGTTAAGGGAGGCCCGCCTTTTTTTCAAACGTGTGATCTCTTTAGTTAATTTTTCTACCACATGTTATAGTAACATTGTTCAAAAAGTTGGAGTATAGAGGTTTTCAATGGTGCTGAATCCAAATTTGAGGTCAAAAACCTGAATTTCCGACACACTGAAATACCACACTGTACTCGAACTAATGTAATACGACTGATTGAATTTACTGGAATTTAACTCTCGTCATTTAATTTACTGAATCTTTGTGAAGTACTCGTTTGTGTGTTGAAATTGGAAAAGGGGTGAGAGTGTAGGAATAATACTAGTCGGAATAATTATCCCGTGTAGTACAAGCAGAATCTCCCCGGAGGAGAGTGCATATTTGGTCCATCAAATCCACGATACCCGGAAAGATAGGAGGTTTCTAGATCTTTTCCTAAGGGTTTACGGAGGTATTTTAGTTTGAGCGTGGGGAGATTTCAGAAAAATGGGCTATAGGCGGTTACAAGTAAAAATGGCATGCAGTTTGGCCTCAACATGGCCTTACATTTGGTTGTTGCCAAAGATATCTTCCCTCCCCAACGTTTGGGAATCAAAACAGATTCCAGACAAGAAAGTTTCAACAAAAAAAAGTAAATGCTAAAGAGTTTTGTTTAATGCATTAGCTTCATTTTCCTTGAATTAGTGGTTGGTAAGTAAAGGGTGGTAAGTAAAGTATCTAATATTAATAGTTTGGAATAACGACCTACCTGGGGGTCTTCTGTGTCAGTGAGAAACCGATGCATGACGTCACTCTCCGCTATGACTCGGACAGCACAAACTTTTTCTAAATACAATTCCAATCCCCGCCTGCGTTGATCTACTTGTTGGCCACTCAGACTGGAAAACAATAGAATCAGTACATTATTACATCGAGCATATTTTAGAATGATTTTAGATCCCCTTTTGATACTAATTAGGGGGGGGGGGGGGTCGTTTTAGGGAGATAATATATAACAGATTTGTAGATTAGGAGGTTTTTATTTCGAAGTAGTAATGAAGTTGAAGAGAAGTGTTAACCCTCGCATGGTATCACAAATTAATTCGACACCAATGGTAACATTGGGTCTGACAGACCCGGAAATTTGGATTTTGGAGTAATCAAATTATTACAAATAAAATAATTGAATAGGCTGGCAGAACAAGGGGGTAAGCGATATTTTTGAAGAAATGGAGGTATGGATGTATTATCGTACCAGACAACAAATCTGACAATGTGGGAATATTTTTTCTCCTTACATATGAAGACTACAGGGGAAGAACGCACCATGTCCCATTTTGTAAACTTTTCAGGAAATCATTTTTTCCAGAAAATACCCAATATTAGTTCGAATTTGGTCGATACAATTTTTAAAAAAATGGAATTTGTATCTCAGCGTACTGTAGAATGCGGTGGTACAATCAAAACTACTGCAAAAAGTATTTTAAAACTCCATATTGCTATCCAAAGTTGCAAAGGTCCATCTGTACAGGGGAAGAACGCACCATGAACGTGTATTGCTGGTTTTATTCATAGTATCCTACCATAAGATTCTCTCTTTATCAGGGCATAACGGTTTCGTGACATTTTAATAATATATATAATGATTTGGTATTTTCAAAAGTTCACTCACGAAGAAGTTTTGCAAAATATTTTAATATAATAAAATCCAGGAAATTCATTTTAGTTTCACCGTTTTCAAGAAAACAAACACTAGTCTCATATAAACTTATTGGTATGAAGAAAATAATAATGATCGCCGCTAACAAACGAAAATAATACTGTGAAACCCAGGAAAACCGCATGAATGCGTGAATCACAGAGATCCATCAGGTAGGGGAATACGACCTGGGGGAGGGAGCCTGAAAGTTGGCACGTTCTTCCCCGGTTGCGCTCGGCTTGGTGCGTTCTTCCCCTGTACGGTGTTTCGTTTCTCGCATTTTTCTCCTATATTGGATCGTTTTTGCCCATTTTGGTTGTCACCATCGAGTCCGCCGTGAAAAAATCTATAGGAAACCGTCATAACCTATTTTTCGCAAAAAATCGACTTGGTGCGTTCTTCCCCTGTGGTCTTCATATCGTACAGGCAACACTGGGAACGGTGGAACTTGGGAGGGGTGGAACAAAGTTTTTGTTGATTATCTGGAAATGCCGATTTTGTCGCTTACCCCCTTGTTCTGCCCGGCCAATCAATTGTCCATAGTCTCTATCAAAACATCTTCAGGAACTTGGATTTCAATTACTACAACTGTTAACATGACATTTTGAAAATAATTCAACTAGTCCATTTTTTATAGATCACCAGTTATCCATCACATTGAACCTTAATATTGTCTTTTAGTTTGGGGTCTGGGATACAAAAAATTTCAGCACGAAAAAGTGTAACGCGAGACTGATAAACCAAGTCGATAACTAGCCTGTAAGAATCATTAGTCTGGGAGATCCGGGTTCGATTCCAAGGTGTGACATCAACATTTTTTTGTAATTTAATAAATTACGTGTTTAAATTACAATTTTGTTGTTTTTTCTTCCGGCCCACATCTTTCTAAGTTCATTTCAATTATTAACCTTTACCTAATTTCTCCCTTAATTTCCCATCAAGGTAGAAATTCTTGATCGAAGTTTTTACTCTGAATACCGTCCATTGTTAGCTTTCCATCTGCTTATCGTTTTTCATTCATCACTTATCATACATGTATCTTACTGACTCAACTGCCCTCATCAAAGCTGTTACAGTTGTTTTTACTTAATTGTTTCTATCTTTGAAGAGGGCACTAACTCGCTGACGTATATCTATAGAAAATCATGAATTGTTAATCACCTATGTAATGACTCATACTCGCAAATATGTTAGTTCTCCAATAAAGGACACAAGGGAAACCCTGAGTGACTCATCATGCCAGGTAGGTAAAGTGAGGTATGGGGGATGAACACGTCACTTGACGTCACCTACCTCCACTCTCCCTTTACCCTGTTAAAGTAGTATAAAAGGAGGACTCAGGGGGGGGGGGACTTGATTATTTATCGTTCTACCTCGCCATCTCTTGGAAGCCCAAAGCTCCTCGGAGGTCTCGGTAAGCACATCGTGCCGGCCTCCGCACCCATTTCGCCTAGTAGTTTTCTTCCCCAACTAGGAACTAGGTAAATGTACTGCCTCCCTCCGGTCGGTGAGCAATTGCCCCGAGGATTGCAGCTGAGCTGAAATCCTTAAGCACTCCTGCATGCGGTAGGCGGTAACGCGCTGGGCAGAAAGTGTTGTCCCATCCTTCACCTTCGTTGAGTAGGGACCAATAGAAATCGACAAGCCAACGTGAAGACCATTGCCTTCACACGCCGACATAACAACCTAAATTCACACACTTGAAGTTGATGACGACCCAAAGCCTGACAACTGTACCTACAATAAGGCAAGCTGGAAATGAACAGCCTTCGTCCAAAAAAAAGCTGACTAAAGTTGGTGCGTGTAAGGTAATAATTATATAGGTTCTGAAAGACCCAGGATATGATGAACTACTGACTTCCTAGAGGGTTCCTGTTACTTCCAAGGCAGAAGCATAACTGAATAATAAATCTACTTTAAAAAAACCCTTTTTAAAAATAAAGATTTTTAATTCAAATAATTGAGATTCAGCCCAGGATATAATAAAAGCCAGTTCCATCAATATTGCGAACCTGCTTGTACCACCGTCGCTCCTTAGTTGGTTAAGGTCAGCTCTATGCCATAATACCATTGCATTGTGATCCGATTTATTCGTGCATCGAAATTTCAGCTCAATCGGAAACCGGGAAGTGGATCAAATTTAACTTGCTAGATTTGATTACAGACCAACAGCCATTCATCGGGACAGGTGAAACTAAATAGAAGATTGTATAAAAGAAGGTACTTGAAGCGTCTTGACGCTCGACCCACCTCCCAACACAGCAAACACAAATTGATGCCCATCAATCAGGCGAGAGTTATAACCAAGGAAGATGAGCCTTATATTAGTAGGGAAACACATTCCAACAAAGTAATTTCAAACAAGGGGGATCCGGATAGCAGCTATCGTTCGCTGGTGCGTTTTCTGGGTCCGAGACGCGAACCGATCTCTGCAGGAAGATCGTGAGTTCGAGTCTCGGTCGCCGGGCGTGTTTTTGTTCGTTCGCGTCCCCATCGTCCCAACCCAGGGCAAATGGGAAGCCATGAGGCAATGGGAAGCCATGAGCGAAATCCTCAGAACCAATTCTGATCTTCTCTTTGGAAGACAGCTGATGTCCACAATGCCAGGAATGGCAGTCGGATGAAAATTTAGAACTGAATTTTGTTTACTTTACTACTACTCACATACACATTCAAACAATGTGGAGAAACTGGTTCAATTCTAGTAGCCTGTTTACTTTGTTCTATTTTGAACCTGTTTACCTCCCACCAACACACTTAGAACCTAATCATTAATATGGAATAATGGGGATAATTACGACAATCAGCCCACTCGAATAATTCCCAGAGGTCCTCTAATGAAAGGAACAATAGACAGAAGTATAAAATAATATTACGGGAATGACAACTCACGCGAAAGGCCATTTTCCCGGGAGTTTTGGAAAACTAAATCCACCGAATTCTTTCTTCAGTTCAGAATGGAGGTTGGCGAACTCTCTGTATCTTCTAGAGCACAAATGTCTGCCGGCCATGTAGATATTGAAGACCTGAGAAAAAAAAACATAATTAGTACCTACGATCTACTCCAAACATATCTTGAGCGTTGGTAAATGGCACTTTCTTTCCTTTACGCCGACGTTTCGTTGATTTTGTTAGTCAGGGCTTGAAATTGAAAATTTATCTTGAGATTACCATTTTATAAGGAACTACAATACATATATATAAAGTACCTGAGAAAAAGATTGAGCGAAACAGTGATTGTGAAACAGCTCAGCAACAAGTGAAATATTCTACTCAAATACACTAATGTTGAATAGACATTGAATTAAGCCCTAGTAAAAAACCTAGTGACAACCATAACTTCTACATTTTTCTCCGAAATGTTCAGGGATTGTGTGGGTTGGCGTGTAGATGGTCCCCTATGAGGGTAGTGGAAGGTACTTAGAGCTTGATGTTCTGAGACTAACTACATTGCATCGGGTAATCTATATGGGTTATGGATACGAGTAAGCTATGAGCCACACTCTCTTGATAGAGGGTTTCCTTGACACACTGGACACATCGCCGTTTGGTATTTTCAAATTATCGATGAATATTTTTGTACACGAAATTGGTGTGAGTACGAGAACTTGAATTTTGAGTACTTAGTTGAAATTAGAAGAAAACATTTCTTCTGTATGACAAAATTCCATTGGTAGGTATTTTGATAAGTGACGTCTTACAATTTTAGAGTAGGTAGTTTTAGTGTGAAAAAACATGTCTACACTCTACTAGCAGATACCTCGTGACATGGATAAGTCAGTATATCAACCGAAGAGTGATGATACACAGATGCGGTCTAGTTACCGATATTAGAGAGTTTTTGGCAACCACTAACGGGCCCGTGGAACCTCTTCACAAAGCTCGGAGTTCGCGGGTGACGATGAATTTGCCTCCCGACAACAGCTGGCGACGATGAAAGGGCTCCCCCAGACAGTCACCCGTTCCTAGAGGCCCACTGTCACGAGCCCCTCCCTTCCCCCCTGTCCAACGTTAATGGGCTTCCTCCTTCAACTGGGTAGCATCCTCTGTTGCTCGCGCTAGTCTCCTCCTAATAGGGCCCATCAGATTCTGGCACCAAAAACACTCTATTGTTTTCGGTCCCGAGTTTTTTGATCTGAAATTCGAGTTGAATTTAAAAAACACATGACCCTCAGCCCATAGACATATCGATGTCAAAACTGAAAATAAGATTTTAATTTTTATGGAATAGAAAACAATTTAATAAGCTGAGGAATTTGTAGAGGAAAATAACAGTCTCAAATCAAGAACAAGAAATAATTAAATTGATACTTACTGCGAATTTTTCTCCATCCCTCTCATGGTAATGGTAATCTGGTATAGAAATCGGTAGAGAGCGTTTTTCACTAAAATCTACGTAGCTGTACCCAGTCATCTCCTCCGATGGCTCCAAGCGCTCGGCTTCCTAAAACAGCCAAGTAGCCTCAACTGAAGTCTCTGATCAACTCACGAAACATCTTCTACGGAATCTATGTGAAGGTGTGAAAGTACAGCGATATACAGGGTGTTTCACGAAAAGGGTACACCCCCTTCAATTTCGCAAAATACAGCGTAAAAAATTCCGATCAACGCAATTCTTCATGATTTGAGGATCTCAGGAAAAATACTTTTGCGCAAAAAAGTTGCGCAAAATCGTGCGCAGTTGACACTAACTTCATTTTTTTCAAATGGAACACCCCCCCCCCCCCTTTTATTACAGATTGGGATTCTACGTCAAACTTCATAAAACATTCATACCCGAACCGATTTTTTTCATTGCGCGCAACCTGGCTTTTTGAACGGTCTAAGTTGCGCAACTCCACAATTGCGCAAAAATTAGGTTTTGGAGAACCCTTAGTGTGGCACATATTTTTTCATCATTTTTTTACGCTAAATCACATGGTGTCATCCGTTTTTCAATTTGACTGGAATTTGTCTAAATGACGGCCAAAAATTCGGTTGTTATTACCTAGTGAAAAAATCGCTCTTTTTAAATCGTTATGAGTTTCTAGGCAATTTTATTCAGTTCAAGTATGATCGTGCTGCCAGTTTTTATTTTTAACTCCACCGTAGACGGCCCCAAGCCCGTGGTTCAAAAGGAGGTGAGAAAATAAAAAATAAACATGATTTCGACCAGATAACTGATTTCATGAAAGAAATGTTAATTTTTCCTCTTGGAATCTTGGGCTTCCTCAAAACGAATGACTCCCTGTGATTCAGCGTCAAAAAATGATGAAAAAACATGTGCCACACTAAGGGTTTTCCAAAACCTAATTTTTGCGCAACTTATAGCGTTCAAAAAGCCAGGTTGCGCGCAATAAAACAAATCGACTCAGGTATGAATTTTTCATGAAATTCGACGCAGAATCCGAATCTGTAATAAAAAGGGGGGTGTTCCATTTGAAAAAATGAAGTTAGTGTCAATTGCGCACAATTGCGCGCAAATGTTTTGCGCAAAAGTATTTTTCCTGAGATCCTCGAATTTTTTACGATGTATTTTGCGGAAATGAAGGGGAGTGTAACCTTTTCGTGAAACACCCTGTATAGTATTGACACAATAAGTTGGACTTTGAAAGACAAAATATATAATCTATCATAGTACATTTAATCTTGTGACAAAGAGGTTTGAACTTCGAACAAATAAATTTCAACTTCAAGCAAAACCAAAAAAAAAATGAAAAGTGACAAATTGACAAAATTAACGAGTTATGGAAACGAATTTCGATGAAGTGGTCTTCCAGGAGCTGCGGATGGTAACTTTAGTATATCAGTGGGTTTAATCAGAGAACCCGGTGGTAACTCCGTCGGTACCTCAACTACCCATGATACCTCCTACCTTCAGTAGCCTTATGAATTTGTGCATTTTCCGTGATCAGCATTGTGTATTCGTGCTGAAGTATGCAGTTTGTTCTCGAGCTCCTGAAGAAATTCACGAAACAGCGAGGCTTTCGTAGTACCAGAGATTATAATTTTGGTACGCACGCAACACACGAAGAAGAGCACAGCAAAATTTACCTAAGCGACGAGCATACCCTACATAGCCAGAACACCGCGCTGATATCCCAATACAGGGTGTTCGAGAAAGATTCGGCCAAACTTCAGGGGTCGGTTCTACAGGTAATTTGCAACAAAAAGTTTTCAAGTTATTTTGCCTTTAAAGATTTTTTTTTCTCGCATGTTCGACCTTGTCTCACTGAAATGACTATAGCTCCCTTATTTCTCTTACAAATTAAAATGTGATTACCACGTTGAAAAGAGCATTGGATATCCCATCAGATGACCTACACATTTTCCTCCTCGCATCTAGTTAGACTTTTACTAGTCCAAATTAAAACTTGGCAATTTTTGAGTTTTTTAAACGAAATTGTTAAGATGTTTTACCCAATCCTGTAGAGCAAAAACAATGCGGTTTTCAGCAAAAACATCCTCAAAATCTCAGCTTTCCAACTGTTAAATCAAAAAAGTTTTACAATGAAACTTAGGGGAGAAATTTGTGTTTGAACGCGGAAAAACGTGAATTTTTCCAACTAAATCGAAGTTTTGACTGGAGGATTTGGGAGTCTCCTCTGCCGCTGCTCCTTCCACCCTCCACCCAACCCATTGATTTTGCTCTACAGGAAATGGGTGAAAATGTCTTGAGAATTTAGTCTAACTAACTACACAGCACTACTAGCCGGTGTGGCCCTTGGCTTCCCGAACTCCCTTCCACCAGTGGGTATGGTCACCCGCCTGAAACCTCCACAATCCCACCACCCGGAGAGTTTTTGCTTCAAACGGAGGCGAGCTCCCATGAGCGTGAATCTATGGAAAACTAAAGTTGGTGCTAACCTCCCCTCTCTTGTTTACCACGGGACTGTGACTGTTACCTTGGAACCAGGACACTCCATGGATTCTCAGTCCCAAAATTTTCAGAGTTTACGTATGGTATAACACCTAATTAATAAATACTTACATTTTAAAATATAATAAATTACAATAAACTCGGGAAAATTATTAAATTTTAAAAAATGCACATGGGTAAGAATGATTTTTAAATATGTTATTGCCTGAACACATTTTTAGATCTGTTTCCTTTCAGTCTTGATGAAATTATGATCAACTGAACTACCAACATCATTCATGATTATATTCGGACCTCAAAATTCAACATGTGTTAGGCAATGTTTATCATACTAAAATTAGGGACTTTTCGCATACATATATTTTTGTACGGAGTTAGATAAACCTCTATTCAAGTTCCACTGTAGTGCTCTGTAATAAACTAAAGTAGTTTCAATGTGAGGTAAGTACTCATTTTTAAAGTATATTAAACCTGCTAGAATTGAAGAAGAAAGTAAAAGAAATCTTGCAATTTGCAAAACCAAAACAAAGTAATAACTGTTATCAGTGTGTAACCTACCTAAAGGTTGCATCTTATGGTGGCAGGAACCCGACCGCGGGAGGGGACCATGCTAAGAGCGCTTCACACGGGGTGGCTTCGAGATCACATTGCCACTGTGGCAACTTTGGGAAACTTCTTACCTTTTTGGTCATCATCGGCCGCGTTATTTCTACTAACGGTCAATGCTCTTTTCAACGGTATAATCAGATTTGAATTTGCATGAAAAATAAGGGAGCTATAGTCATTTTAGTGAGACTAGGTCGAACATGCGAAAAAAATCTTAAAAAAGCAAAATAACTCGAAAACGTTGCATCTAAAGAAAATTTCTACGAGGCACTTTTTGTGGCAAATTACTTGTAGAAACGACCCCTGAAGTTTGGCCGTTTCTTTCTCTTACCCTGCAAATCTAAATAATTTAAATGTATTTGTCCATGAGTCAATACCGCAGAAGGTACGCGTACCTGCGGAGTGACGGAGATAACAGTGAGTGACAGGACATCCCCTCCGGACTTGATGAGATCCACCACTTGCTTGTGGGTCGACCCCTCGACGTTCACGTTGTTCCTGAAATTAACACATTGAATTACTCGTCAACGCCAAAGAAAATTTAAACGACAGGAAAGGGGATGATATGACGTCTCACAGTTGTTCTTTATTGATAAATAAGTGATCTGGAAATTATCAGAATCAGGGTTTCGACACAACAATAAATCGAGGAGGAATGTAATTTAAATAGTTCTGTTCACAAGCTAGCTCTTGAAATAGTCTACTGATTCTGCACTGGGTGGAATACGCGATCCTTAAAAGTGAAGCTCGCCCCAGCTAATTGCATATTTAAAACTGGAGGTGTTTCCGCGGGGGTGTTGATGATGATAAACTGCGCACACTTTCAGACTCGTATCGACTACTGCTAGTTGAAGGGTCACTGGATGAGTTAAATTTGTAAAAAGTTGAATTGAATTTGTAAAAGGTTGAAATGAATTTTTTTAAAGTTGAATTTAATTTGAAGGGTCGCGGGAAAAAAAGGATCAAACTCCATTTTTTGGCCGAATTGAGATAGTCACGCCATCGTGTAGCTTGGGAGGAGTAGAACCGAAGGGTTGTTTCACTTTGTGGAATAAAGATCGCTTTAATTCTTTTTAAAGCTAAAACAAATACTCTCCGGGGAAAAAGGATCAGATTCCCTGCGCCCGCAGGGAAGAAAGATCAGTGTCCGATTTAAAGACCCCATCCCTCGCCTTGAATGAGTTGCAGACAGCTTTCGCAACCCTTTCTACCTCGAAGAGGAGACTTCAGTACCAAAAGCAGGTGTAACGTTGGGGGGAACCCAACTGTCATGGGGCTGTCAAACCAGCACAATCAAAGAATTTAAAACACTTGTGTCAGTTTCTCATCAACCCCGATGCTAACATTTTCTGATTCACGAGATCTGGTCTGACACCTTGATGACAAGGGCCTGGGATCTCTTCAGATTCCGTTGCATGTCCCTCTTGACTGCCTCTTTTCGCTTCCTTCTCCCATCCTGTTCGGCACTACGCTTTTCTTCAGATTTTTTCCTCATTTGACATGGATATGTCTTAGTTCTGGGGGTCATTCCAAAATTTTCGACACACAAAACAATGCAACGTTTTTTTTCTGATGCTGTTGAAAGCAGGAAGCTGAAATTTGAGAGGCAGGGTCAATAGATACATACTTCTACATATCAAAGTTGATGATCACTGATCAGCTGAGTGAGCTCCAAGGCCATTTCCTCTCCTGTTGAACGCAGGAACCTGAGGGCGGGTCAATGGAGAATGCTGAAGGCGCCTGAGTGGTCATTGATCAGCTGAATGAGCTCATCATTTAAAATGCCATCATAAGACATATCCATGTACAGATGTATCTGCATGCAGTGTAGATACTAGTTTTTTTTCTGTTTTTTTTTTTTTGAGCCTCTACCTCTGCTTGCTGCTTAATTCTCCTTATACAGTCAGCATCTCGTCCCAGAGCCACTGACCCAGAGTTCAGATGCTGTGGGATAGAGGAGGATGATGTCTGCCACACCTTCTTCACATGCCCTCAATAGGGTGTGCGCCTGGGTAGGAAAAACTGTATATTGTTATTTTTAATCTAAGGTAGACCTCATTCTGAGAATTTTGGTACCAACCGCGACCTTCTAGCGTGTGTAAATCTTTTCCTATGAATTTTTAAAGTTTCGACCGTTAATGACGTCACAGTGGGCTGGGGGGTCCAGCCCAGGCGAGAGGGGCGCGTGACGTCATAAACGGTCGAAACTTTGAAAAATCGTAGAAACAGATCTACTTACTCTAGAAGGTCGCGGTTGGTGCCAAAATTCTTAGGATGTAGTCTACTTTCGATTAAAAATCTAAAAAAATCAAGGCGCATCCCCCATGGGAGGGTATGAGGAGGAGTGCGGAGGTCATCGGAACGTTGCGTCCACAATCATACATGAGATGATTAAGAACAAGTCGAGCTGGGACGCAATGGCAGTATTTGTCGCATCAGTCCTCAAAGCAAAAAAGCTGGATAGAAGATGGGAGGAAGAAGATGAGGTATTGAATTGAAGGAGACCAGAAGTAGGAGCAGCCTTTTGGCACAAAAAAAGGGCTCACCCTGAAGTAATACTGTACAAGTGGTTCCGGGGTGAGTCCTAAGCAGAGGGAGTGGGGTTTTAGTTGGTAGGCCCAATGCATGGGGAGTCCAACACTGTTGGGGTGAACTCCCCCTTCGCTCTTATAGAGTTTCCCCATTTCCGTAACAAAAAAAAAATGGCATGGTCTACAGTCAATCCATGGCAGCAGGGAGAAACACTTACTTTACCAAATTATTCTCAAAATCAGGAAACGAAGAAAGGAGTGGTTTGGAATATCAAACACCATTCAATGAGTTTTACTAGTCATGTTGCAGTCGATATGAATTCGGGTAGCAGCAACACAACTGTGAATATCAAGCAATGAGCTGTCGCTAGGAAGCTTTTTGTCTACTTTGATTTGGGTATGGCATGGTAGGTACAGCCAATCCATGGCAGCAGAGAGAAACACTTATTTCACCAAATTATTCTCAAAATCAGGAAATGAAGAACGGAGTAGTTTGGGAAATCAAACACCATTCAATGCAGTTTTACTAGTCATATTACGGTCAATATGAATTCAGTTATCAGCAACATAACTGGGAATATCAAGCAATGAGCTGCTGCTATCCTTAAAACTCCCACTATTTTCTCAACTTCTTCTTTCGATTTTTTCTTCTTATTCTCATACATTTTGGTCAAAAAAGTATGACGAGAAATACGATGAAGATAGAAGGACGGCGATCTTTGGCAGCGGATTCAGACTTCTTTGACCTTCCCGAGACCCGTGCAAAGTTGCACCACTGCAGGCTGGTGCAGTTGATTTCACAGCTCGTGGTTACACAACTCCTATTACATTATCAACCACTATTGATTCTTACATACAAGTTACATAAAAGAACTGTAGAATGATATATTATGAATAACTTATTTTAGTTTGATTGTCGATCTGTCGTACTCACACTTCGAGGATCCTGTCCCCCTTGCGGATCCCGGCCTTTTCAGCGGCGCCACCCTCGAGAACGGCGCTGACGTGCTGCAGCGGCGCGTACAGCTCGCCGTTGATGCTCCGCAGCTGCCCGCCCTCGCTCACCTGACCTCTGACGTTGAAGCCGAAGCCCGTCTCCGACTTGTAGATCTTGACGACTCGGGGTCCGCTCTGAGCCTGTCCCCGGATGTAGTGCTCCGGGCGCTTCGTCTCCACGTCCGTCATGTCTGGACAGGCGGGTGCGTCAAACGACCGTCGACTCTGCGAACCTCCCCGAGCCTCGTATACGGCGGAATACAACACTAATCGCTCGAACCCCGCTCAAAGAGGAACATGACACGAAACGGACGCCTCTCGAAGTTCGCCAACTGATAAGTGCAAGTCGCAGACTGATAAGTGGAGTTCACTTCAGGCCAAATGGTTATGTCACGGGCGGATTCCACTGTAGGACGGTCTACCTCCGGGATGTTCCACTACGGCAATTCGATCTCAGAAGGAGCGGATAAAGAAGAATACATTTTCGTCTAAAAAAAAACTCCTGACGAAACCAAAAAAATCACTGAAAATTTGAATGTGAAACAACACAGACGGGAGGCGTAGACACAACAAGACAAGAGACTCCTGCCATCTGCTTCCTTGTACAGGTGGACCAACTTCACTATCCAACAACCCAACAAATTTCCGTAGATCAAAAGAAACAGATATTCCGCTTGATCAAAACGCTCGCTTTAATCATTTTCAATCAATCCTCCAATCTAATCCCTCGTTAGCAAAGGATATTTTGGTATCTTTTGCGAACGTGGTTTCGTTTTGGAAACTGTAATACACCGATTTGAGCTTCCTCACCGAAATAAAAACGACGGTGATCTGAAAAACGCTGCAAATGAAATTTTTTGTATAGATCACTCATCTGCAAAAAAACACGGCTTTGCCATTGTCAGTTCCTACCAACCATATTTTCGCATCGAGGAGAATCGATCGCATAAGGACGCCCATGTCCCCCCAAAAGTCCCACCAAACAAGTGCCCTACAACACGGGCCAAGCCAAAGGGTAGAAAATCTTAGTAAATGCATCCCTTCATGCATTTTTAGGACGTCCCACAGTAAGACTTGGGCGTCCTTATGCGATCGATCTGGGGTAAAGTTGGACATCACTCAACAGAAAAAAAGTAAAACACAGTAATCCGTTTTAGACCATTCTGAATCGAAATCCGCGAAAAAAAAACCATAGGCGTGTATCTGTGTGTGTGACAAAATCTTGTGTCGTCTGCCCAGGCCTTAGTTCTCAACCGATTTTCCTGGTTCTTTTTTTGTTCGAAGCGGAAAATTATATAGTTGTGCACTACTACGTCGCCGGAATTTCGAATTTTGCCTTTTAAGGGGGGAAAGAGGGGGGTTAATGCTCAAAAAACGTGCGTTAGCGGGCATACAGTATGCATACAAGAGTAACTCTTGTAAACTCTGCCTCAATTTCCAACCGATTCGAACCGAACTCGCATGTTGGGTGTCGCAGATCATGGATTTTTGAATACTCTTCAATACGAGGCTTTCATGCCGCTAGAAATTTCATAGAGGATAAGGGTGAGTGGAGGGAAAATACTTACATAATAAATTAGATCGAGTGAACAGTTTTTTCGCTTACCAACTAGTATTAATTGACCTGATGCTTATCCTACGGGACGTCCCCTGGAATCAGTGCCGTCCTTAGAAAATGCGAGGCCTGGAGCAAAACATTTTTGCGAGGCCTTTTTTAACTATGGATACCGGGGGGGGGGGGGGGTTCCCGGAGAATATTTGTCAAGCTATACTTGCAAAGTCATAATTGTAAGCTTTTTGATAAACAAAACGTTTATCTCTTACACTCTAAAAGGGGGAGGGGTGGTGCAAAACACCCATTTCAGGTTGGTATGTTTCGAGTAATTTCGTTTCAGGTTTCAGGTTAAAAAAAACAATAGGAATCTCAGAAAAATAAGCTAGAAAAATCAAAACAAAGTTTATTCTTTAAGTAATGCTTAAACAGTGCTTGTTAATGTTAAACATAGTAATTTTTGTCTAACAAACAATGAATTCATTAGAAAAAACGAAATGTCTTCTTTCTTGCTTTTTATTAAATCAAATAGTAAATTATAATAAACATAGGTATACATTATTGTAAATACTTATTTAATATTGACGTTCCATGTCTTTTTAGATATTCATATCTTGTTTATTAAATTCTTCCATTGTTCCATTGTTAATGTAGGTTTATAATTTTCACATCACATCTGTAAAATAATAAAACACATTATAGCCTACAATAGAGGCCTGTTAAAATATGAGTTATGAGATAAAATAACTTAATAAAACAGATAGTTCCAGCTAAACCGATGTAAAATAATGCTGTAAATGCAATCGTTCATTGTTAGATAAACTATATTTAAAATTGTGTTATTATCAACTTTGACTCACCTTATATGAACTATACTTTTCTCGCTTTCATTCCAGCGAAGTCGTCAATAATCTCATCAAAATTAATTTTGGCTGTCGTTTCAGATTCAATCGATAGCATTGCCAAGGAAAAACTTTTACTTATTGTGTTTTAGCGAGAGTAAGGCCTCGTCAGCGCGAGGCCTGGAGCGGCCGCTCCACTCGCTCCACCCTAGGACGGCACTGCCTGGAATGCATGCATTAAGGACGGGTCACACTTGTCATACAAGCTTCAGATCCGAGTCCGATCAGAGAATCGGATAGACGTCGGAGGGGGCGTCGGATCGGAAAGGGGTGGGCACACCTGTCCGATACACGCGTCCGATTTGTTCCCCTCACCACTCGTCAGTCGCCTCCCGGCAGTTGTCAAATGTATAGTAAGTATATGTACATAAATACATATTTAAGTGTGTGTCATTGCAGACGATAACTCTCCTAAGATTTGATATTAATTAATTCATATTAATTCAAACGCCAACAAATTAAGAATTGGAAACGAAAAGCGAAGTTCGTTGGACAGCGCTCTACGTGTGCAAGGAAGTGCTCAAATGCGAAAAAAAAAGGGGAACGTCTGAATTTTTTTTGGTACTTGAGTATTAAACGGAGGCCACCTAACCTATAGAAATATTTCGTACCGGATACCAAAAATAACTACATAATTGGAAAGAACACACTTTAATAGATTTACAGGTGAAGTTTAGAATTAATCCGACGCCTGGTTCTGACGTTGTGCAACCCAGAACGCAGCAATGTCGGTCAGGATGGAGTTGAAAGCGTCGCCGCCGCTAGCAGTCACATCAGATCGCCACATGTATTCTGCCAAATAGCTATCCAAATGATGACACGCAGTTCCAGAACCAGGCGTCGGATTAATTCTAAACTTCACCTGTAAATCTATTAAAGTGAGTTCTTTCCAATTATGTAGTTATTTTTGGTATCCGGTACGAAATATTTCTATAGGTTAGGTGGCCTCCGTTTAATACTCAAGTACCTTTTTTTTTTTTTTTTTTTTTGTCGTTTTAGATAACTAAGGAAGGAATAGTCTGGGGAAAAATATTTATTTGTCTTGTTTTAGAGCGTTTCATTGAAAAATCGTGACAAATATTAAATGGTTATGAAATTGATTTTCAAAGGTACTAGTGGTATTGATTTTCAAAGGAACAACATTCGAGAGGCATAAAATAACCATAAAATAAGGCATAAATAACCATAACCATGTTGCATGAATGGATACAGCCTCACTACTTCAATAAGTTCTTCCGGGTTGACGGAAGACATTGTAGGAGTACTAAAAAAAATATAATAAAAGATTATAAAGACCATTTACAAAACAAACACACGAGAAACACAACGACGGCGGACAAAAAAGAACTAAAAAACGTCTGCCAAGTGGGTGTGGCACATAGCTTCCTCGTATCCATAACCCGATTATATAGATGATCCGATGCATAGTAGTTAATCTCAAAACACCAATCTCTAAGTACCTTTATAGGGGACCATCTACACGCTAATCTGGACAATCCTAGAAAATTTCATCAAATTCGGACGAAAAATGTAAGTGCGGTAGTGATTGGATCAAAAAATTCCCTAGCTTGACTGGGAGTTGAACCTGGTACTTCTGGGTGGGAGTCCAGAGCATTGCTTACTGTCCTATAAAGGGGTTGGGGTTGAGATCCTCAAGGGGCCTTTACACTAGCAACATTTCTGTCGGCAATATATCTTGCTCCACATTGCCGGGCAACTATTCTCGTTTCGGCAATATTGCCGAGTGTTGCCTGGGGTTGCCGAGAAATAGTTGCCGCGAGTGGAGCAACATTTCCGGGCGTTGAACCCACTTCGGCAATACTTTTTCGTATTGCCGGTGTGGTCCGACCCCCTTGGAAAACTTCCGGCAACATTTCGAACTGGAGAAGGTTGGAGACGTTTTTTTCGGGTGTTTTTAATGCATAATTGAACTTTTATATATTATATAGGTTTTCCAAGTCAAATTCGGAATTTTCCAAATCAAATTCGGAATTTTCCAAATCAAATTCGGAATTTTCCAAATCAAATTTAGAATTTTCCAAATCAAATTCAAATTTTTCCAAATCAAATTCAGATTTTTCCAATTCAAATTCAGACTTTTTCAAATCAAATTCAGGTTTTTCCAAATCAAATTAAGATTTTTCCAAATCAAATTCAGACTTGTCCAAATCAAATTCAGAATTTTCCAAATTAATTTCAGAATTTTCCAAATCAAATTTAGAATTTTTTCAAATTAAGTTAAGGATCACTTTAAAATGTTTGCGATGGAGTCTGAACAATATCGTATATATATATAAAAATCGCTTTTTGGGTAATTCCTTTTTCTCTGGAGGACGGGGAACCTTCAATTTATGCTGTTCGCATGTACGTATATAGGATTGAGATGCAGTCGAGGGGGGTCATGGTGTCGTTCGACCCACCTTTCGCTTCTACTTCTTATCCATCATACCTGCTGGAACCTGGAACTATCAATGCCATCCTGAGCAACAATGGTAGTGAGTTGAGAATGGATTTACCATACCAACCTGGTTTTTCAAAGAAACTCCCGTTACCTCAGCCTCTTCCCTCTCCCTCCAAATAAGTATCGGAAAACATAGTAACATGCCAACCTTCGTTTTTCCCTTGCTGTGCCCATCGAATAGGTACTAAACGGTATCTAATTGAAAAATTTCTTTGAAAATTCGCTCATTAACTCATGCTGCATGAATGGACTTTTTTATTTTTTTTTAAGTGGGAATTATCACAGAAAATTTTATTTTAATGCTCAAAAACGTGGATTTTTTTCAACGTAATCAGCGTTTTAGCATACGATGACTCCAGGGTTGGACAATGGGTAGAGGGGTGGTCACTGGTTCATTTAACAGTTATACACAAGTTATAGGAAGTTGGTACAAAAGTTCAAGAATTTTGATATTGAAATGATGAACCCTGACATTGAATAGGAAAAGTCTGAATTTGATTTGGAAAAGTCTGAATTTGATTTGGAAAATTCTGAATTTGATTTGGAAAATTCCGAATTTGACTTGGAAAACCTATATATGTAAATGTAACAAGCAAGTTACTAGTTGAAAAAACATGTAAACATGTAGGTACCTACGAATCCAAATCTCCCTCCCAGTGTAAACGTAAAAATTGAGCAATATTTATGGAGCAACATTTGTTGAGCAACCTCCGGCAAGAAATGTTGCTCGCAATGTGGAATAGTTGCGGCAATAAATATTGCCTTGAGTTGCCGGGCCACATTTGTAGAGCAATATTTCCCAATTCTAGCAATATATGTGGCTAGTGTAAAGGGGCCTTCAGGTACACACGACTGTTACGGCTGTTACAAGGATTTTACGTTTGCGCATGCGCAGAGGCTACTGTAAGATTTTAAGGCCTTGATTTTCATTGGGGACCATTTACAACCTAATCCCCGTAATCCTTGAAAATGTCATCGAAATCGGGTAGAAATTGTGGAAGTTATGGCTGTTTCAAGCAATTCACGTTCGCGCATGCGCATCGGCTACTATCAATCCGAGGGTGATGATTTTCATAGGAAACCATCTAAACACTAATCTGTAACATCCCTGAAAATTTCATTGAAATCGGATGGAAAATGTGGAAGTTACGGCCGTTACAAGGAAATTCACGTTTGCGCATGCGCAGTCGCTTTTATCAGTCTGAGGATGATGATTTTCATAGGGGACCGTCTACACACCAACCCGCACAATTCCTGAAAATTTCATCGAAATCGGATGGAAAATGTAGAAGTTATGGGCGTTACAAGGAATTCACGTTTGCGCATGCGCAGTCGCTTCTATCAGTCCGAGGATGATGATTTTCATAAGGGACTATCTAAACACTAATCTGTAACATCCCTGAAAATTTCATCGAAATCGGATGGAAAATGTAGAAGTTATGGCCGTTACAAGGAATTAACGTTTGCGCATGCGCAGTCGCTTGTATCAGTCCGGGGATGATGATTTTCATAGGGAACCGTCTACACACCAACCCGCACAATCCCTGAAAATTTCATCGAAATCGGACAATAACTTCGTATAGTTATGCGCGTTACAAGGAATTCATGACAGACAGACAGACAGACAGACAGACACGGAACCAAAATTGTTCAGAAAGGTCTAAAACGCAAAACGCGAGTGAAAATTTTGATTTTGGAGAACTTTTTTTTTCGTCCTTGAAAAGTGAAAACAAAGCTTCCGCTACCTTGGTAGACTCGGAAGCAAAATACCTACCTTCCTTCCGATGCTCTTCCCGCAAATCGGACAGGGAATGGTTGACGAACTCTGAGTCGGATCGGAACAAAAATCGGTCACGGGTGGGAGAGGTGTGAACTACGCCGTCTAGAGTCCAAAGACATTCCCTCTTCCGACTCCCCTCCGATTCTCTGATCGGAGTCGGATCGGAAGCTTGTATGACAAGTGTGACCCGGCCTTTACTCTACAATATGTTTCTTCTTGTAAAAATTGTACAATAAACGAGTATCTAGGTATCTATCTATCTATTTAGCTGTTTCAATACAAGTTCGGAATTTTTCGTTTAGAAAAATGTACTCAATGAGCAAATACAGGCAAGAAAAGTAATTTTTGAGATTTTTGAAGTAAAACTGTCGATTCTACAAATAAATGTATTTGTAATTAGCTGAAAATCTCCACTCTTCACACAAACTTCTTCCATGCGCCTTCCATACAGCAACCGCCAACAGCTGTCCGCCACCACCGATGAGGACACGCGAGTGCGCCACCATCGCGGCCCTTCCAGCAACCAGCCGCAAGATGGCCGAGGGGATATAGGGGCCTGCCCCCTCCCTCGACCCTCAGTCTGAAGTCACGCGTCTCGCAGTTGTCGAACCCAGCTCCAGTACTCAATCCCCTCTAATCGTAGTGTCGCGGAACGAACTGAGAATCGTAGTGAAGTGCAACCCACGGGACATTTCCAATAGCCGTTCCAAGAATCCCGCCAGTCTTCGTTCTTGAGACATCCGCAAGCCAAGGCCCGGACTCAAGACGTTGCCGCCAACTCTCCATTTTCGCCGACCCGAACTGGTACGCCGTTCGAACCCCGGAACGAGGCAAGTTTGCCCCGGTCCCAGGCATCCCCCTTCAGCACTGCAGGAAGAAGAGGCCCTGAAGCAATATACCGCCACGGAGATCGACACTGATCCAAGCTAGGCCAAGGGTGAGCAACATTCCCTCATAATTTCTGTAAGCGCTTACAAATTACTCAAAATCTGGCAAAACCTCCCCCTCATAATTTAACGTCCTGTAAAAGAAATAGGAAAGTAAAGAGAAACGCATATTGTAAAGATAGTTCAGTTGTAACGAGAAACCGTAACCTAAGAAGTTTTTGTTGTGAAGAACGATTGTATTTTCAGTAGTAAGTCAGAAGACTAAGTCATATTTTGTATAAGTAGAATCAAGTTCCTACATAATTATTATTTTCTTATAAGCATAATATTGCAAGTAACAACAAAGTACATTTATTTTAGAAGCATACTTATTGCGAAATTCGTGCATAATTTCTTAAAACCAAGTGTGATTTCATTGATCGTTATCAAATGCATTTTCAATCATATTGATATATTTTCAAGTATCTTTTCGAATATATTACTGATTATTCTTGTCGACGGTTCCATCAGAACCCTCGTAAATCCGCTTCACGGTAATCAACTTATAATTTTCTGAATAAAAACCCTACGTGTTTTTAACCTTTGCAGTACTTATTTCAGAGTTTTGACCCTTTCCAATTCCGTTGGACTCAGGTATTTTGCACTTAGATAATTTGGGTTTTTCCTGAGGTCAATACTCGACCCAGGTGGTGGCAGCAACCCTAGGAACTTCTCAGGTAGAATCTTTTATCCTCTGGGCTCTAGTTCAAGATATCTTTCTACCTAGAATTTCCTAGCCTCACTTAGTTGGGATTTTTGTACCAGCTTTTAAAGGATTAGGATCAGTTCATAAAGTAACTCTTCATTCTGAAGTCAATATTTAATTTAGCATCACAAAGTTTTCAAGTAAACCTTTCGCCTTTTTGCTTTGGTCATCACGCACTACCATAATAGTAAAGCCATTTTCACCTTCGGAGATCTCGAAGCAGTCGTAGACTCAGGTAAGCAGAATCACCTAATCCCTTGTTGTACAAATATATATGTTTACTGGGGTCAGATAATTCAAGTTTAAGAATCAAAATCATAAACCCTTTTAAATTCATAAATCCCAAATCATTAGATTAATAATTTCTCATAACCTTAACTCCAAGTTAGATACCCAAATTCTAAAGATTACATCTGGTGACCAGCGGTAGGATCAACGAAAGTTACGATTTTCAGAACCCACAAACAAAAGCAAATACCAGTCCTGGAATTGAGAGGTGGTTGAACCACTGAAATTCGGAACATTAAAATAAGAATCATCAGTAATTTTACATATATTTTGATATTTTATTTTCTTTATATTAACGCATTATCACACTTTTAGTACACACACAAATTGTACAGACAAAAGATTCAGCCGGAGAGTGAGAGGAGCGCAGAGAGTTCAATTCAGTACGCAATTCGTACTATTTATTGTGCATATTGTCAACTATTACCACTCCACAATCCGCCTATTCCGTCTCGTACAAATATTCCATTCGAACCACCACGTGTTTGAGAACCATCGTGTCGCAAACCGTTCGAACCACCACGTGGTTGAGAACCCTAGTATTTTGTTCGGACCAGAACTCAGTCCGACCCAATTCAAACCATAACCGTACCCCGTCCGAACCAGTTCCTAGTTCGAACCGAGTCAGTACGCGGACCAGACCCATACCAGACCAATCGTAGAACGAACCGCTTCACGGTTCGAACCAAGTCTTCGTTCGTACCGAATCGAATTTCGTACCGATTCGCGATCCGAACCAGTAGTTTTGTAAATTAGTATAGGGAACGAACCGCTTCACGGTTCGAACTAAATTCAGTATTCCAGTGGTACGTAGGTCGACCCAGTCACGGTTCGAACCTACACATTTAAGTAAATTTAAATAAAATTTTGAGCAATTGACCACATTTTTTTTTTGCATAGTAAATTTCATTAGAAGAATTAATAGTAACATTTCGTCGATTACCCTACATTTTGACATTATTCAGGAAAAGTTTTTTTTTTGGTAAAAAGGATTGGATCAAATTCGCCAAACCCCCTCGACTACCGATTCAGCGTTGCGGGAAAGTGAAGTGAATTATTTTCTAATATTGCCGGGCTTTTCTTGTATACTCTTTAACTGTGACGAATTCAAACAACGACATCATGGCTCCTGGAGATGACAAAATAACTGCAGAATTGGCCGATGCCATGACGGAGGCTATGAACAGGATGGGAGAATTCTTCCGAACCGCACAAACCCCAGCTCAAGGTCAAAACCAACAACCACGAGACCTACCACGATCCTTGTTTCTAGAAATAGAACCTTGGAATCCGGACGACTCCGATGCCATCTCAGCAGCCTCATTTTTCGCCGAGGTAGACCAAGCCACCCATGATTTGGATCAGGAGCAGAAACTCAGATTTCTTCGTACCCGACTCCGTGGAGGGGCTAAGCGATTCCTTCAAGAAGATTTAGGAGCCCAACCGTATACCAACCTCCGCGACGCTATTCTCCAGTGGTACGAGAGTGAAGACCCTGAAAAAGCCATGATACGCCTATGGACCACTAAACGACAACCTGAGGAAAGCATACGACGATTCGCCGAGAAGCTCATCGCAACCGCGAAGACCGCAGTCCGCAACGAGGTTAACCTTACCGCAGCACAACAACGGGAGTGGGTGAAGACGAAGACCCTTCGAGCTTTCGTACGAGGAATAAATAAGGAAATTAGTCCTTTCCTCCAGAGTAACCTACCCGACACACTGGAAGAAGCGGTCAAGCGTGCGGAAGACCTCGACGATGACCACCAAAGCGAGAAGGCTGCCGACTTCAAATGGGATATAGCCGGAGTTCTTAACAAAGATTCCCTCAAATGCTATACGTGCGGAGAAGCCGGACATTTCGCCGGAAAGTGCCCTCAGAAGACAACACCGCAGGGACCAAGTAGGAGTCAGATGACGACGCCGCCTCATACCGGACAAAGTAGACCCGGCTGGAAGCAACCCTCACCGAGCCCCCGATACCCGTGTCTGTACTGTGGAGACTATAGTCATTTCCCTGTAAACTGCCCGCACGGCATACAGAGTGCGATTTTCTGTGATTTTTGCGGAGCTCGAGAACATCTGGAGAACGAGTGCCTGCGAAAAAAGAAGATGATGCCAGTGTCGCAACCTCGAGGAAGTGTCACCAGTCCCACAGCCGCCGTAGTAACACTACCGCCCGAAGACACTCCGGAGGAAGAAATCCGCGGGGATGAGATAGTAGCCTTCCAAGCCACCGTCAACTGTACCACACGCCCGATGATCCGGATGAAAATTGGATTGGGCAAATACAACCGCGATGTCATCCTGGATACCGGCGCCGCCGTCTCCGCTTTGTCACACCCTGTACCGGGAGTTCCAGTTCAACCCACATCCACTGAACTTTGGGGAGCGGATGGTCAGAAAATACCCCTGCTGGGAACACAGGAACTAACTGTGCGCATCGGCGACAGACGTGCCTCGCATCGGTTTTACATTTTTGAGAGGCCGGATTCGCACCTGGATCTCGTGGGGCTCGACCTTCTGAAAAGATTTCCCATTGGAATTCGTACCGACACAAAACACGTCACAATGACAAACGCCGAGTCGGGGGTACCGATGGTCCTCGGAGCCGTGTGGGAGAACCCCAAGACCCTGACACGCTTACGTCAACTGAAAGTAAGAGCGGTAAAGGACAAAAATTCCCGACCAACCATTCCGGCGAGTTCCACAGTCAAAAGACGACCCTCGACGAACCCGAATCCACAAATTTTCGATCTACGAGAACCCTCAGTTAAGAAGCCCCGACCGACCGTTGACGGGATACCGGCTGAAATAGCGGTAGCAACGACGTCTGTGCAACACCTGGAGGCGCCGCCTACAGAAACCTGCGGCGATGAGCCTCATCACAACGACGCGGTAGCCCCCACTGGACAACTGCCAACCTACCCCAAGAGCGAATGTCGGAAGGAAATAGAGGGATTCCCTTCGCGAAACGCACATCCGCGCGGAGGAATGAAGGAAGAAGACGGCTGTACGAATAGGCCGCCGGGGACTGAACCGGTACAGACTGAACCAAACGGCCGTGTATCACACTCCGTACGGCGAGCCCCACCACCGTACCGCTGTAGCGTAGAAGAACACATACGGGACCTGTTAGCGAGGAGGACCGGAATAACCTCGGGAAACCAAGGGTCGGAAGCCCTCAAACCGGATAGAAGACTTACGGGAATGAAACCCGAATTGAAGGATGCCCTTTGGAGAGCGACTAGAGACCAACATAGTCGTCTGAAACCAGCTTCCGTTGGGAGAGCACCGGACGAAGCCATAACCCGGGAGGAGCCGCACTCGCGCGAGGCCCCCGCACCAGCTCCGTCGCCCGGACCCTCTCAACCCAGCCTGGATCCCTGGTTAGAGTCCGACGACGAGAATGAGCCGGAACTCGTCGAGACCACCTGTGTGACTCCGGACGTCGAACGCCTGCTGCAGGACAGTACACCATCACAGGAGCACCCTACAACGGGAAACACATTGCCCACGACCACCACTGCCGGAACAACACCATACAACCTTCGACCCCGAAAGATCGTCGACTACAAAAGGTTACATACCGGCAGAGTCTCCGTCGTCGACATTGGTCCCGAAGAGGAGGCTGGATAACCTGTAAAAAAAAAAAAATTAACGAAATTATTATACCTGTAATAAAAAAAAAAAAAAAAAAAAAAAAAAAAAAAAAAAAAAAAAAAAAAAAAAAAAAAAAAAAAAAAAAAACAAAAGGGTCATTATTCAGTTATTTATAGTTTAACAATGTCATTAGTAAATCAAAAAAAAAAAAAAAAAAATATCTCGTACCGACTTAGCATTCTTCTTTCACTTACCTCAAAACCTGAATCCGGACGTCTAGGGGAAACCAAGGCGCTTGATCCATCCAATACCTACCGTAGGAGGGGGGTCGAGAACTGTTGAGCCCTTAACATCTAGGAGGTTGCTAACGATGTCGCGAACGCGCACGGTTAGGCGGAGTTGTGGAGTGAGAGCATGCGAGGTCGGAGTAGTCAGTAAGACGGCTGGTTCTTTTGTTTCAGGACGATGGCGTTTCCGAAACCCCGACTAGAGCCAGTACCCGATATTGAGGTAGGAAGCGACGAATGGGTAGAACGCACGGTAACCTGCATTGCACAGCTACAGACGTGGCTGGTCAAATTCGGGGAGATGCCGGAGCAACGTAAGGAGATCATGACCTGCATCGCAAACCTGTCGCACAACATGAGCAAAGCGGTTCGCTCCAGCGCAGCAAATCTCGCCCCAGCTGGGACGCCCAACCCCGTGGAGGAACTGCGATGCGAATTGCGTGGGCTACAGCAACGCGTCATGGCCATCCAGAGCAGCAACGAGCTCAACCAATCCACTGCTTCCCTGGAGAACGCTTGGGAGTCCGCAACTGGAGAAACTTCCACTCCGAAACGCAGAGCTCGTCAGTCCTCTTCCTCATCATCCTCCTCGTCTGATTCTGATGACGATGAGAAGACGAAGGGTGACACCAAGAAACCGGCAGCAAAACGTCTCGTAGAGGAGGAACCTTCACCAGCGTTCTCTCCTGTTACCCCAGCACGCAAAGAGGAGCCAGCTGAGCCGACAACCTCAGGAGCTGCACCCTGCCCCGTCTGTGATCGCATCCCGAAGGAATTTCTCAAATTCCGGTGCTCAAGTTGTAAAAGTTTCTGGAACCGTCTAGTCGCCTCCTGCCAGAAGTACGCCGTCGACCATCCCTCGTACCCACAGCCGTGTCTCCGTAAGGAACACGAGGAATCCAGACCACCAAAGTGCCCAGGCTGCAGACGTTGGCGCTACGAGGTGGCACTGCTGACCATCACCCCGGAGACCAAGCTGCCGATTCCTTCCGTTACCAGAGTTGAAAAGTAGCCGATGAGGGCATCGGCCGAGAGAGAAGGAGGGGGTGTAATTAGCTGAAAATCTCCACTCTTCACACAAACTTCTTCCATGCGCCTTCCATACAGCAACCGCCAACAGCTGTCCGCCACCACCGATGAGGACACGCGAGTGCGCCACCATCGCGGCCCTTCCAGCAACCAGCCGCAAGATGGCCGAGGGGATATAGGGGCCTGCCCCCTCCCTCGACCCTCAGTCTGAAGTCACGCGTCTCGCAGTTGTCGAACCCAGCTCCAGTACTCAATCCCCTCTAATCGTAGTGTCGCGGAACGAACTGAGAATCGTAGTGAAGTGCAACCCACGGGACATTTCCAATAGCCGTTCCAAGAATCCCGCCAGTCTTCGTTCTTGAGACATCCGCAAGCCAAGGCCCGGACTCAAGACGTTGCCGCCAACTCTCCATTTTCGCCGACCCGAACTGGTACGCCGTTCGAACCCCGGAACGAGGCAAGTTTGCCCCGGTCCCAGGCATCCCCCTTCAGCACTGCAGGAAGAAGAGGCCCTGAAGCAATATACCGCCACGGAGATCGACACTGATCCAAGCTAGGCCAAGGGTGAGCAACATTCCCTCATAATTTCTGTAAGCGCTTACAAATTACTCAAAATCTGGCAAAACCTCCCCCTCATAATTTAACGTCCTGTAAAAGAAATAGGAAAGTAAAGAGAAACGCATATTGTAAAGATAGTTCAGTTGTAACGAGAAACCGTAACCTAAGAAGTTTTTGTTGTGAAGAACGATTGTATTTTCAGTAGTAAGTCAGAAGACTAAGTCATATTTTGTATAAGTAGAATCAAGTTCCTACATAATTATTATTTTCTTATAAGCATAATATTGCAAGTAACAACAAAGTACATTTATTTTAGAAGCATACTTATTGCGAAATTCGTGCATAATTTCTTAAAACCAAGTGTGATTTCATTGATCGTTATCAAATGCATTTTCAATCATATTGATATATTTTCAAGTATCTTTTCGAATATATTACTGATTATTCTTGTCGACGGTTCCATCAGAACCCTCGTAAATCCGCTTCACGGTAATCAACTTATAATTTTCTGAATAAAAACCCTACGTGTTTTTAACCTTTGCAGTACTTATTTCAGAGTTTTGACCCTTTCCAATTCCGTTGGACTCAGGTATTTTGCACTTAGATAATTTGGGTTTTTCCTGAGGTCAATACTCGACCCAGGTGGTGGCAGCAACCCTAGGAACTTCTCAGGTAGAATCTTTTATCCTCTGGGCTCTAGTTCAAGATATCTTTCTACCTAGAATTTCCTAGCCTCACTTAGTTGGGATTTTTGTACCAGCTTTTAAAGGATTAGGATCAGTTCATAAAGTAACTCTTCATTCTGAAGTCAATATTTAATTTAGCATCACAAAGTTTTCAAGTAAACCTTTCGCCTTTTTGCTTTGGTCATCACGCACTACCATAATAGTAAAGCCATTTTCACCTTCGGAGATCTCGAAGCAGTCGTAGACTCAGGTAAGCAGAATCACCTAATCCCTTGTTGTACAAATATATATGTTTACTGGGGTCAGATAATTCAAGTTTAAGAATCAAAATCATAAACCCTTTTAAATTCATAAATCCCAAATCATTAGATTAATAATTTCTCATAACCTTAACTCCAAGTTAGATACCCAAATTCTAAAGATTACATATTAACTTTATTCAAATAAATATGAGGCTCATGCAATTATTCTTACATAAAGATGTCTTCCTAATGATTCTTGCAGTCTAGTTACCAAATTTGTTTGTGGTCTCGCTTCACAATTTTTTATCTGAAAAATGGGTTGAAACGTTGAAAGAACACATAACCCTTATACAGCCCATTGACGTTTCCATGTGTAAGCGGGACATTTTTAATGTTCCCGCCTCTTAGATCTCATTTCTTGAAGTTTGTATTGTTTCATTTTTTATATTTGTTTGTCGAACCGACGTTCCTATTTTTATAAATTCATTATAATATAATGAATTTATAAAAATAGGAACGTCGGTTCGACAAACAAATATTATTGCTGTTGCAAACTAGTGTTTCCTTTCAAAAAACCACCTTCTCCGACTTCTACGACCTCTACGACTTCATCGACCTCCTCGAATCTCTTCTTAGCCAAATTAGCCGGCTTACACATGTGAAATATCACGAGCAAGTAGGTACGTGCAAATGCATTTTCAAAGAATGCACCGATATTCTAGACGCTAAAAATATATAACAAACTTAGAAATTCAGATATATGTATAAAAACTGCGGAATTTTTGGTCAAGTTGGTAAACTTGCTTGCATCTCCTAAGGTCGATGGCTGCTACTCAGAAGGTTCTGTAGATAGCGCTATGATCGGTCGCCATTCACTACAGTCTTCTCTAACAAAGAAGAAATAACTTTGATAGTTTCACCCTTGACAAAATTTGAATTTTATTTAATTTTTTATTGCCTTGTACTTAGAAACGGACTCATTCTGAGATTATTGGCAGAATACTTCTCTCTCTCGCTGGATGTGGCGAGTATCCATCTAAGAGAGGAGAAGAAGAAAGAGAATAAGCTTGGTTTGCTTTGGTGGGAGAGTGGGAGTTTCCCTTTACGCTTTACAAAACATTCCGTGTTTGGGTGTGTATACGTAGTAGATTGGATTCCGTTATTGCTCAATAGTTTTTCAAATTCCTCTTAAATTTTTCGTCTCACCCAAGAATATAGATTTAAACGAATAGGCCGTCACATCTCCACCGATTCAGTGAAATGAAGTCCTTCGTGGGACTCCTATTTTTGGCGACGATCTCGGTTGGTGAGTTCGAATATATTTCTCTCCTTCCAGACCATTTCTCAAACGTCGATCTCAAATATTTCGTCTGTTCTTAACTCCTTATATTTCTCAATTATTTTTCTAGTTTCGAAAATGGTAATTTTGTACGGAAAATTCGAAACCACCCGGTACTTGAGCAATTTTCCGGGAGTGGCTGTGAAATCTCGAATTTGTCGCAGTCGGAATCGCTTTTTATGAATCATCCGTCATGGCTAGTTTTGAATTCGAAGCCGTTTCCGCTTCCTATGCCTTCAGCTTGTCGATGATCGATGCTTACCTAAAATAGTAGACACGATGTGAGTTATTTCTTCTTTATAGGTAACTTCATTTCTTAGTAGGAAAGTAGGGTTATCCACGCTCGAAAATTGCCTAGTAGGTAGGTATTACTCATTGTAATGCCTTAGTATGTATGCACCTATTACAACATTAATTTTTTTGTGAGTATGATGTGAATAATTCTTATCATGAAACATACCTAGTGAAATCCCACATGGGGCGATCCTAATTCATCCTTGATCCAGTTAAACTTGATTCTAACCTACCTGCATATGCAGGTACCCAACTTTTTTACGCCCATGATGAATCTACTCAAATTACGAATTGGTCCATGACATTCTCACTTCTCATTAAATTCACGTCCGAAGGTGATGGCGGGATGACAGCATAAATTCTAGATCAGAACCAAAATTCGGTTCCAAACATCCGTTTCTTTTCATATTTTGAGTTGACGCTATATTGCGGTTTTCATAGAATATTGGCGATTGATTTGTAGCTTAGAGCGCTAAAACAGCCTCATTCCTGTTAAATTAGTGCATTTTGAATACTGTAATAAAGGACAGAGCGTAACTGCCGGAGTTCATGCACTTGTTATAAAGAACCGCCTCAGTTCCTACTCCAAATAGATTGCCAACTCTATACAATAAATCACTTGAGAAACCCAGGAATTGAGCAAAAAACGAGGAAATCGAGGATTTTACAGCCTTGGTCGATGTCCATTTTGAAAAGTGGGCAGATTTACTACATTCATCTCAATTCCCGATACGCTCAGAAGCCAGAGATTTTTATTTAAATGGGGTATTTCGGTCAATTTTTTTTATTTTATTTTTCAAAAGAGTATGGCTCAGGAATAACGGTAATCGGGTCTGTTCGTCGAGAAAATGTTTTTAAAAAATCAGAGAAGCTAAGGAAAGTTGAAGATTTGAATGGTGTGACGTAGCTAGCCAATCGTGACGTAGCTAGCCAACTGTCTTTGAAAAAAGTATCCATGCACGGGAACCCTTGAAAGACCTCTTGGATACTACAAAATAGTACTCACACGCGCGCGCGGCGTAGTCTGAGGCGTAGTCCTTGCCTAGTGTGTGTGCATTTGTAGCGGCCCGCCTTTTTCAAACGTGTGATCTCTTTAATTAATTTTTCTACCACATGTTACAGTATCATTGGGCTTAAAGTTGTAGTATATAGGTTTTCAAGGGTGCTGAATCCAAATTTGAGGTCAAAAACCTGAATTTCCGACCCACCGAAATACCCCATTGGATTTCTGATGAAGTAGTCAAACCTTCCGATTCCGGCGGTGGAGGACACCTAGATGATTCACCGGCTGACTATTGATAAATCACCAATTTCCTTTGAAAAAGAAGCCTCAGTCCACTTCTTTTTCAAGTACATACCTATGAAAAGAGAATTAATTACTTTTGTGGGCGTATTTGCCTGGTAGGAGGTTTGGGATTTAACCACAGAGTACTGGAGACAAGTATTGTGGAGACTGGATTTAACTAAGGGTCTGTTCGGAGAGGCAGTTCGGAACCAAACCGGAACTGGAAAGGGGAGGGAATAGAGGCGCATGGACTCCTCCGAACCGTTCAGGACTGCCTCTCCGAACAGACCATCACAGTATAGAATGTTTCCTGAACAGTGGTGCTCAAAATAAACAACGAACACAAGCAGCATAGAATTCGTTTTTTAGGACGTCCCACAGTAAGACTTGGGCGACCTTATGCGATTGATCTGGGGTAAAGTTGGACATCACTCAACAGGAAAAAAGTCTGCCAAGTGGGTGTGGCTCATAGCTTCCTCGTATCCATAACCCGATTATATAGATGATCCGATGCATAGTAGTTAATCTCAAAACACCAATCTCTAAGTACCTTCCACTACCCTCATAGGGGACCATCTACACGCTAATCTGGACAATCCTAGAAAATTTCATCAAATTCGGATGAAAAATTAAGTGAGTAGGTGTATGTGATTGGATAAAAAAAAATACATAGCGTCGGCTGGGATTCGAACCCGCGACCTTAGGAGCTCAGATCAAGACTTTATTCTCTGAGCTACCGAAGCCTTGCCTTGGGATTTGAGATTCTCACAGGAGACTATCCCTCTATGAATGAATCCCTCCATGAAAAACAATTATCTGTGATTTTCATAGGGGACCATCTAAACACTACTCTGTAACATCCCTGAAAATTTCATCGAATTCGAGTGTAAAATGTGGAAGTTATGGCCGTTACAAGGAAATTCACGTTTGCGCATGCGCAGTCGCTTCTATCAGTCCGGGGATGATGATTTTCATAGGGGACCGTCTACACACCAACCCGCACAATCCCTGAAAATTTCATAGAAATCGGACAATAACTTCGTATAGTTATGCCCGCTACAAGGAATTCATGACAGACAGACAGACACGGAACCAAAATTGTTCGGAAAGGTCTAAAACGCAAAACGCGAGTGAAAATTTTGATTTTGGAGAACTTTTTTTTTTCGTCCTTGAAAAGTGAAAACAAAGCTTCCGCTACCTTGGTAGACTCGGAAGCAAAACCACACTCTAATCCGTTTTAGACCATTCTGAATCCAAATCCGTGAAAAAACCATAGGTGTTTGTCTGTGTGACAAAATCTTGTGTACTCTGCCCAGCCCTTAGTTTTCAACCGATTTTCGTGGTTCTTATTTAGTTCGACTCAGGAATTTTATGATTTATTTCACCAGAGTATCAAAACTAGCATGGGGAAGGAGGAGTGGGGGATAATATTCACGAAATATCCGATTTTTCAATATTTCGGTTAATTTATAGCTTACTTACAGCTACTTACTTATTTTTTTTATTTATTTTTTTTTTCGTTACGGAAGTGGGGAAACTCTTTAAGAGCGAAGGGGAAGTTCACCCCAACTACTTACTTATAGCTTACTTACTTATAGCTTAATTTATAGCTTTAGGCATTTTCTTCTACGGTAATTTTGCTTCCGAGTCTACCAAGGTAGCGGAAGCTTTGTTTTCACTTTTCAAGGACGAAAAAAAAAGTTCTCCAAAATCAAAATTTTCACTCGCGTTTTGCGTTTTAGACCTTTCTAAACAATTTTGGTTCCGTGTCTGTCTGTCTGTCATGAATTCCTTGTAACGCGCATAACTATACGAAGTTATTGTCCGATTTCAATGAAATTTTCAGGGATTGTGCGGGTTGGTGTGTAGACGGTTCCCTATGAAAATCATCATCACCGGACTGATAGAAGCGACTGCGCATGCGCAAACGTGAATTCCTTGTAACGGCCATAACTTCTACATTTTCCATCCGATTTCAATGAAATTTTCAGGGATGTTACAGATTAGTATTTAGATGGTCCTCTATGAAAATCACCACCTTCAGATTGACAGTACCCACTGCGCATGCGCAAACGTGAATTCCTCGTAACAGCCATAACTTCCACATTTTCTACCCGATTTCGATGACATTTTTAGGGATTACGCGGATTAGGTTGTAGATGGTCCCCAATGAAAATCAAGTCCTCAAAATTTACAGCAGCCTCTGTGCATGCACATACGTAAAATCCTTGTAACAGCCATAACATATACATTTTTCATCCGAATTTGATGAAATTTTCTAGGATTGACCAGATTAGCGTGTAGATGGTCCTCTATGAGGGAAGTGAAATGTACTTTGAGATTGGTGTTTTGAGATTAACAACTATGAATTGGATCATCTATGTAATCGGGTTATGGATACGAGGAAGCTATGTGCCACACCCACTTGGCAGACGTTTTTTCCTTTGGTTATTCCTGGTGTTGAACGTTATTATAGGGCTCTATTATAGGATTTGAGTAGAAATTCCGGAATCTAAAATTGAGGCAAATTCCCCATTGTACTCAAGCTTTGAAAATGAGGAAAAATTCTAACTATACCTCCGGATTATGAACTACACCACGAATTATTCTCTGTACCACCATGGAACTTAAAGTGGTGCCACCATGATGCCAGGACAACATAAACCGTATATTTCGTGGGTTTTTTTGTGTTTCAATTTTGTGTAAAGTAAAACCGCTTTGGTGCCTGACTTGCACCATTGGTGGGGTGGGGGGGGGGGGGGGTGTATGAACTCGAATTTGCTTGTTGGGTATCGTAGATCTTGGATTTTAAGGGGGTTCATGAGTCAGTTCTAATTTAACACTTTTTCATGTACCTGTTTCTCTGGATATATGCAAGGTATCTTCATACTTTTTTTAAAATTCTTTATCTACTCTTCACATGATCACTGAGCGAGTTTCAACTCTGTTGTGTAAATATTATTTTACCTAGAGACAATATAGCAAAACAGTTTTTTCATATTTTTCAGGCTTATGATTTTTTCATTCTAGCCATGTTTCTGTTATGAGTTTTCCGTCCAAACTTGTTCAATGACTGTTATAAACCCCTCTCGACAATATAAAAAAAAATTGAAGTTGCCATCTCTATTGGCTGACGAGAAACAGGCAGCTAACAAAAAACAAGGGTTTTCCGATTTGGAGAAAAACCGCGATTTGTGAAAGGTTACAGTTTTTCGAGGTATTTGATCGATAGTTCGTAATTATTTCATATTGAAGGAATTGAAAATGAGTTCTGATTATTCCTTATCTATGATTCTTATCAGTCAGTGTTTGCGCCAGTTAGGTAAGGTTATTTCATATCACTGATAAGAATAATGGTTATACACTATTGGTTTACTTGATTTCTTCATTAATCTAGTGTTATGCTATTTTTGTACTATTTGGTGGCATGGTAACCTGTGCTGGAACCATGGAGTAGGACATAGTATATCAATCAGAACTTATGAACAGCGAAAGAACGGTAGGTAGTTACAGAAATATAGAAACTGAAGAACCTGGAGTGGGAAACAGCTATCCCCCGTAAACAGCGATTGGCTCCTCAATCTTTGAAAATTCATATCAGATATGAAAGCAGAGATTCTCTGCTTTCCACTGCTCAAATTTAATATTTCTATATACCAAAATGTCTGGGAAAACCTGCAGACTTTTATAAAAATAAAAACGAAAAAGTCGAAAATTTTTCGATTTTGACTCAAGAACGTGCATTTTAGCACCTCAAATTTGAGGCTCCCTGGCCGCTAGAAATGTGATGGCGGCTATGCCGTGGGGGGGGGGGGGGTGGTGGTCCACCATTTCTTGCTTAAAATACTAAATAACATTAGGTAAATATGTTTCATCTCTTACCTACTGGTTTGAATTGACCTAATGCTTATCCAATGTGACGTCCTCTGGAATGCTTGCATTACTTAAAAATATGTTTCTATACTGTGTAGTACGTATATGTAATATAAGTCCGAATGTTTTTCAATCATTGGTATATTATTTTCAATAATGAACCATTGGAATCGACGAACAAAAACACATGTTTATCCACCCTCAAAATTTTATGGTTTACGGCTCAAGGTACGTAGAATCCGAAAATCGGAATAAAAAATTTTCCGTCCGTCCGCCGTACTTTCCTTAGTTCCCAAGGACCGATTTTGATGATATTTTTTTTTTATGGGCTCCATTTGGGGTCCAGTTGTTCCCCGAAGTTTTTGGATGATGTCAGTCAATTCTACCAGGGAGGGGCATCAATGCCAATTTGGAAGCTATTCTTGATTGTAGAGTAGGAATTTCCTTTGCCAAGACAGGATCCTTTCCCAGCTGCTGCTTCGATCGGGATTCACAGGTTTGTTTAAGGGTTCAACGTCAGGGTTTTGAAGAAAACGTACCAGTTACCTCACTTATTTTCTTAATGAATGTGCGATCAATGGAGCGATCCAAAAATTGTGAAAAATCTACTAATCGTCCTAAAATACGGCAAAATATCGATATTTCTTGATGTATTGTACTGTTGGTTCTGTGGGTCGAGAAACGAAGGTCGTCGTAATCGCTAACATTCATTAGTAGACAGTCCTAAGAAGAATCCATGCTCTGATCTGGTGATAGACGAACCTGTTAGATTTATGAACGCGCCGCCCATCTTGAGATGGCAGGTTGGGATAACGGCTCCGGGTAGGAACAAAAAATAGAGTAGAATATTCAACCAGTTCGAGTGGGGAAGTGGTCAGCGGAGTGCAGTGGGATGAGACCACCCTGCGTTACACCTGCGTCTTCCCGACATCGAATTTTGATAAAATAAAATTTGTAGGTAGCGATGTGACGAGCTAGCTTTCTGGAAATACTGAGAACAGCTTGTTACTGGTCTGATATTCC
This sequence comes from Apolygus lucorum, assembly GCA_009739505.2. NCBI lineage: Eukaryota > Metazoa > Arthropoda > Insecta > Hemiptera > Miridae > Apolygus > Apolygus lucorum. Next base: position 50,836,772 of record CM019179.2, read on the forward strand.
ATTGATGTGCGGTAGCTACTAGGGTTGTTCCAAAAGTAAGTTCCGACATGCTAGGAAAAATTGAAAAAAAAAAGTCTGCCAAGTGGGTGTGGCACATAGCTTCCTCGTATCCATAACCCGATTATATAGATGATCCAATTCATAGTAATTAATCTCAAATCACCAATCTGTAAGTACCTTCCACTACCCTCATAGGGGACCATCTACACGCTAATCTGGACAATCCTAGAAAATGTCATCAAATTCGGATGAAAAATGTAAATGTCAAGGCTGTTACAAGGATTTTACGTATGCGCATGCGCAGAGGCTTCTGTAAATTTTAAGGCCTTGATTTTCATTGGGGACCATCTACAACCTAATCCGCATAATCCCTGGAAATTTCATCGAAATCGGGTAGAAAATGTGGAAGTTATGGCCGTTACAAGGAAATCCACAGTTGCGCATGCGCAGTGGCTACTGTCATTCCGAAGGTAGTGATTTTCATAGGGGACCATCTAAATACTAATCTGTAACATCCCTGAAAATTTCATTGAAATCGGATGGAAAATGTGGAAGTTATGGCCGTTACAAGGAATTCACGTTTGCGAATGCGCAGCGGCTACTATCAGTCCGGGGATGATGATTTTCATAGGGGACCATCTACAACCTAATCCACATAATCCCTGAAAATTTCATAGAAATCGGACAATAACTTCGTATAGTTATGCGCGTTACAAGGACTGACACACACACAGACAGACACGGAACCAAAATTGTTCAAGAAGGTCTAAAACGCAAAACGCGAGTAAAAATTTTGATTTTGGAGAACTTTTTTTTTTCGTCCTTGAAAAGTGAAAACTAAGCTTCCGTTACCTTGGTAGACTCGGAAGCAAAAAAGAAAAGTTAAAAAAATATATATATTTGTATTGGGCAACATCTAAACAAGATAGTGAAATGATGTCAAATTAAAAATGTTTCCCTCGCCCCTTCACTCTAATTTGAGAGATGTCCCAAAAAAGATTAACTTTACTGCCCTCCTTCCTTGGTAGACGTTTGGGGAATTGAAGTTCGGAGGAAATAAATGTCAAACTCAAATGTGACCTACCAACCCTTCCTATCAATAACTACCCAAACCTATCAGTACTTACCTAACCTGTTAATTTGATTAAATCTCCCTTAATTTACTATTGAAGCGGAGGGGGCACACTAAAATACAGTAACTTGTTGAACACCCCTGCTTCCCGACGTCAGCCCTTGGATTAGAGGATATAGGGAGATGTTGAAAAGACTACAGATTCAAGTGTGAGTTCAGAGTACTCCTGCAGTTATTCCTAGGGTAAATAACTCTGTTGCACTTCGCTCACATCACCCGCTATGCCAGGACATGGTCTAGGTTATTAGCCCCCGTTCCTGTACTCCCAGATTAGAGAGTTCCTAGGAGATACCGACGTTGAGATACCACACTTTATCGCCTCCTGCGCATGCGCAGTAGATACCACCAGTTTTTAACTGTAACATCTAATATGTGATGATTTCAATAGTTTATGCCCAGTATCTATTCAAAGCAGGTTACATTTGTTACTGGTTTAGACCAACTGGAGCTTTACAGTTTAATTACGGAAATACAGCAATTCAAAAATAGGTAATTTTCCCTTGAAAGTGCAAATTTAGAGTCGCGTTTATTGAAAGTCGTGTGTCTTGTCTATCATGTATATTATTTTCGCTTTTACTCCCTTGCAGGTTCGCTCAAGATTCGTAAATGTGCTATTTTTTCTGTACACCTACTTACATAATTTCCTATTACTATTTCCAGTTCTGGGCCAGCGTACGCCGACGATCTCTCACATTACCCAGGAGCAGATCAAAGACATTGGAGGCGTCGTGGAGTTGGACTGCAGCGTCCAATATGCCCAGGAGTACCCTGTTCTGTGGATGAAGATCAGCTCTGGGCGAGCCAATGACCCTCTGCCCGTCTCCACTGGTCCCACTCTCATCATCAGAGACAGCCGGTTCGCTCTGCGTTACGATCCCTCTAGCTCCACCTACACTTTACAGGTGACTAACGTTATATTTTGCTGGAAATCTCAGGTTATTGATTTATGTTGCGTTGCTCATTCCCGGTAATTGCGCTCCTTTCAGATCAAAGACATCCAAGAGACGGATGCCGGCATTTACCAATGCCAAGTGATCATCGCTCTCAACAACAAGGAAAGCGCTGACGTCCTGTTGCAAGTCCGTCGTCCTCCAGTTATTTCAGATAACTCGACGAGGTCAGTCATCGTCAGTGAAGGTCAACAAGTGACTCTCGAATGCTACGCCAGTGGGTACCCAAATCCCAGGATTTCGTGGAGACGTGAGAATAATGCAATCCTCCCAACTGGTGGTTCCATGTTCAGGTATCTAATGTCACGAATTTTTATCTGAAATATAGATTTATCTATCTAGTAATGCATTCTATAAAATTACTTATTACCATTCAGTGGGACTATAAAATCCTTCAGTCGTCCCGTTTAGTAGCAACGCCATAGGCTCTCCTGTGAGGTTTTGGAAGCGTTGACAGTGACGTCTTGACTTCAGTAATTGTTTGATATTCTTAAGGGCGTCTCAGTCAATTAATAAACGAGGTTTTCCATTTTTCTCTGGCAATTATTGTTCAATTTTGATGATTCCAGGGGAAATTTTTTAATTTTTCAATTCTCCAGGAACATGCACTAATGAATTTCGAAAATCCTTGAAAATTTTAAATTTAGGTACAATTTTGCTTCCGAGTCTACCAAGGTAGCGGAAGCTTTGTTTTCACTTTTCAAGGACGAAAAAAAAAAGTTCTCCAAAATCAAAATTTTCACTCGCGTTTTGCGTTTTAGACCTTTCTGAACAATTTTGGTTCAGTGTCTGTGTGTCTGTCTGTCTGTCTGTCTGTCTGTCTGTCATGAATTCCTTGTAACGCGCATAACTATACGAAGTTATTGTCCGATTTCTATGAAATTTTCAGGGATTGTGCAGGTTGGTGTGTAGACGGTCCCCTATGAAAATCATCATCCTCGGACTGATAAAAGCGACTGCGCATGCGCAAACGTGAATTCCTTGTAACAGCCATAACTTCCACATTTTTCATCCCATTTCAATGAAATTTTCAGGGATGTTACAGATTAGTATTTTGATGGTCCCCTATGAAAATCACTACCTTCGGACTGATAGTAGCCACTGCGCATGCGCAAACGGTAATTTCCTTGTAACAGCCATAACTTCCACATTTTCTACCCGATTTCGATGAAATCTTCAGGTATTATGCAGATTAGGTTGTAGACGGTCCCCTATGAAAATCATCATCCTCGGACTGATATAAGCGACTGCGCATGCGCAAACGTGAATTCCTTGTAACGGCCATAACTTCTACATTTTCCATCCAATTTCAATGAAATTTTCAGGGATCTTACAGATTAGTATTTAGATGGTCCCCTATGAAAATCATTACCTTCGGATATATAGTGACCACTGCGCATGCGCAAACAAGAATTTCATTGTAACGGCCATAACTTCCACACTTTCTACCCGATTTCGATGAAATTTTCAGGGATTGTGCGGATTAGGTTGTAGATGGTCCCTAATGAAGATACCCCCGGACTGATAGTAGCCGCTGCGCATGCGCATACGTAAAATTCTTGTAATAGCCATAACATTTACATTTTTCATCCAAATTTGATGAAATTTTCTAGGATTGTCCAGATTAGCGTGTAGATGGTCCCCTATGAGGGTAGTGAAAGGTACTTAGAGATTGGTGTTTTCAGATTAACTACTATGCATCGGATCATCTATATAATCGGGTTATGGATACGAGGGAGCTATGTGCCACACCCACTTGGCAGACGTTTTTTACTTTTTTTTGTAGGGGTGAGAAAATTTTTAAGATCCAGGGGTGGAAATTGGATCTTGTTAGAAACCCGAGGGAACCGCTCGCACGGGTTATGTGGAATTCAAACCCACTAAAGCCTCACCTCCTTATCCCACGTTGGATCTCAGCCTGGAACTGTTCAACACATTACTTCAGGCTGAGTCCTGGGAGTCTTCTTAGTTCTCTGCTAGGGGCCGGTCCATGGTTCACCTTCTCTGTCTATCCCGTTCTTGAAGAATTTTTTTGTTCAATAATTTTTCCACATAGTCTGCCACAGTGGTCCAGTTTTTTCGCTTTCCAGCATCTTTCCTATGACCGCCTCTGGGGTTGAGTCCTTTGCTGCGAGATGCAACTTTTCCCTTAGACAGTTCCTCTCCCTTGTCCATCGCATGCATTCAATGAATGTATGGAATGCGTCATCATCCTTGTTCTCCAGGCAGTTGGGACATTTTGGGGACCTCACCTTCCCCATCTTATGTAGGCGTAGAAAAGTCCGTGCCCTGAAAAAAAAAAAAAAAAAAAAAAAACTGAGAGGAAAAAATTTACCTCTCCATGCTTTCTCTGTATCCATGTCTTGATTTGAGGGATCTGAACTTTTTACTTTTGGAATCAAACAAGTGCATGTGTGTATAGATTATAAAAATAAGAAAAATGCCACAAGAAACACGGAAATTGGATGATCATTTCATGAGAAAACCTCGGAAAAACTGTTGATGAAAACTGACCAGCTATGAGAATGCTGGGGGATGGGGAGGCACTGGGGGTGGTCTTACGAGCGCCGGTTCGTAAGGGATTAGACTAACTCGCAACGAGGACGACCATCTGAGACTTCCTTAATCTTACGAACTCTTTACTCACAATTGAAATAGGTACAAGTCAACAAGTTTATGAATAGATGAAACACATCTAAGCAGTGCATTATCCGTGTTGTCTGTTCAAGTAAGTGCTGAGATCGACTTCCATTTTCTCTAATGGGTACTCACGAATGCTCCCAAATAGAGAACGAATGATGTCGCTAGAAAGAGTGGAGAACGGTTCGTGGTGCTCTTCGATGAGCTAAAACTGATACCTGCTTATGTTTCTTCTTCTGGCTACAATATGACCGACGACCGTCCATGCATTTTGCCAGCATTCATTCTTTTTAACTCTGTTAGAAGTTTAGTTGGTGGTTACTTACGAGAACGCTAGAGCAACCTTTATTAGACATATTGGGGACTTTCAGAATTTTATTCTAACATTTTCTGGAACAATGGTTCGGAGTAGCCCGGAGGAGTTCGGAGAAGTCCAGGCGCCTCTATCCCCTCCCCTTTTCAGTTCCGGTTTGGCTCTGAACTGGTTCGGGACTGCCTCTCCGAACAGACCACAAACCTCCTACGTGAGGTATTATTCCTTGAACAGATTTGTTGTTAAGCCCTTGAAACGAAGTATGGATAGATCATAGTCTGGCGAGCTAAACACAGAAGACCACTTTTTGTTTGGAGAATTTGATAAGTTATTGATTTTTAGAATTTTTTATTTTATTAAATATTTCAAAATTTTTGATTTTGATTTTTTTTTGTTGAGTTTTTGTAATTTTTCTTCCACAGTTGATTTGGAGTTTCCTATATCAACACTTTCATCAACACTCATATCAATAACTTACATCGCATGTATTGTTACAGAGGGAACGTCCTTAAAATCATCTCCGTGAAGAAAGAGGACAGAGGCACCTACTACTGCGTGGCTGAAAACGGAGTTGGAAAAGGTACGAGGCGTAATATCAATGTGGAAGTCGAGTTTTCGCCCGTCATCTCTGTTCCTCGCCCTCGTCTTGGTCAAGCTCTCCAGTACGACATGGATCTCGAATGCCACGTCGAAGCTTACCCTCCTCCAGCCATTGTTTGGATAAAGGAAGACGAAGAACGAACGATTTCCAACAACCAGCATTTCAGGTTGGTTTAGTTTACCAACTCTTCTCTTGGTTACCTGCTTCTGAGTAACATAATTTTAGGAACAAAGTCTTGGCTCTGGAGTGTTCGACCAAATCGGTTGTCTACCGTAATTGTACCTGTATGAAGAGAGAAATCTATCTGGAGGGATAAGGGAGTATTTACCAGCTGAAGGGAGTAACGTACCAGGAAGCCCCCTTTCCACTCCAAGCGTAAATTGTACTAAATCTTCCGGTTTATTGCCTGTACATGATTCTATAGCTGAGAGATCAGCTTCTCGAGGATATAAACCAACTTTCACCTAAGAGCATTCTCTTATTTGCTAGGCTATAGGTATTGTAGTTTTTTTCATCATTGTGATGCATTAACTTGTCGCAGATTAGGAAAGACTCCTTTGCACAGGGTGGCTGAAAACGGACGCCCATGTTTGTATCAGCTGGGGATTTGGGAGGGAGGGGGGGGGGGGTCTGACAAGGTCACTGACCCATTCCCTTTGTAGGGCAGGATGGGAAGTTCGGTAATCATGCCTGTGTGGAGCGTTCAGCATCGGTCCTTCGCAGTGGAGACCTTTTTCAAGAAAAATGGGTGTTTCGAGGCTACCCGGCGCGCCTTTCGCACTCACTTTAACCTTCCTCCTCGTGCTGTTCTTCCAACGAATCGATCGATTTGGAATTGGGTTGCCGACTTTCATCGAACAGGTAATGTTGCCCCAGATTGCTCATGGTCGACCGCGTACTGCGGTGACCCCTGAAAATGTGGATCGAGTCAGAGTGTCAGTTGAACCCTCGGCGGTCGATGAGACATCGCCCTCTAGCACTCGGAATTAAGCGTCGTTCTCTTCAATTGATTTTGAAAAAAACATTTAAATTTTCATCCCTACAAGATTAAGAGTGTCCAGAAGCCCATGCCAACTGATTATGGTCAACGTGAACGATTTTGCCGGCAGATGTTGTCAGTTTTGGACATTGTATCTGACCTTCAAGGAAAAGGATACAAAATTATCGAGGCAGTCAATCTCATTAAAAAAACCAGGGAGCTTGATGATAAAGGTGATTCCGTTTTGGTCAAACGGGATCTTCCCCTCTTTATTCTCAGCTTCGAAAATACTGAAGAGGTTGGTAAGCTATACGAGATCCAATCTATTCTTAACATCAGAGTTAAGATTGAGCCACTGAGGAAGACCTCAAACCTTATTCCTCAGTGCAAAAAATGTCAGGGGTACAACCACACAAAAACCTACTGTCAGAGAGAGGCAAGGTGCGTGAAGTGTGCAGGAAAGCATGAAGCCACGAGCTGCTCCCGCAATGAAGGACCGGTAAAATGCGTCAATTGTGGAGATGCGCATCCTGCGAACTATCGTGGGTGTGAGGTAGCCAGGGAGCTACAGAAAATGAAAGATAAGACAAAAGGCTCCAAGATTGGGAAGCCTGAAGCGAGTCAATTATCAAAAAAAGATCAAAAACCCCCCAACGAAAATAGTAACTTGAAAAAATTTGGTACTAGTAAAAAATCAACGGTATCTTATGCCGATACTGTGCGCAGTCAACATATCAGTTCACCGGTTGACAAGATGCTCACCTTGCTATTCGAAATGGTTAACGAACAAAAAGTAACCAATAAACTCCTGATTAAGAGAGTCAACTTACTCGAAAAGAGTATGAAAATTAAGCCAACACTAAGAAAGTCATGAAAATGCAGAATACATTCAGAATGCAACATGGAACGCGAATGGACTTCGGCAAAACACTCCAGAACTCGAGCTTTTTCTGAATCAAGAAAAAATAGACATTTGTTTGATTTCAGAAACACATTTCACGCTATCATCTCACAGGAAAATCAAAGGATATGCATGTTATCGTGCGGATCATCCCTCTAGAAAAGCACGAGGGGGCTCAGCTATTTTATAAATGAAGCCATTGACCACTATGAACAACCTAGTATCCTAGAAGAATGCATGCAAGTAACTACAATAAACGTTAGAATAAATAACAAAAACTGCAACATGCCCCCTGGTATGTGCGCAACGACGACCTCCAACGTGATCTTAAAATGGAAACCGTCAGCGAAGCGATCAAGCAACATGCTATTAAACACGAACATCGGCTTCATGGTCATACAAACCCCGAAGTTCTCCGTCTCCTAGACAATACAAATGCCGTCCGGCGACTGGATAGAAAAAAACCCTATGAACTTGTGACATGACACAGTGTAGTCGTGGGGTGTTCTCTTCTAGAGCACAGCCATTGGGCTGCTAACTCTAAAAAGTGTAATTATTGTATGCATAGAAATTAGCTTGATGGGCATAAATGCTTAGTTGTTATGATATTGATATTTTAATAAAATATATCGATTTGAAAAAAAAAAAAGTTTTGGAAGACCCACTTGCGCTAATCTTGACATCAGACGAGGCATATTTCCACTGGGATGGCTACGTTAACAAGCGAAATTGCCGATATTGGGCATCGAATAACCCAAGGGAACTGCACCAACAGCCGCTCCACAGCGAAAAAGTTACAGTGTGGTGTGCATTTTCAAAGGTAGGGATAGTGGGGCCTTTCTTTTTTGAAGATGAAAGAGGAAGAGCAGTCACTGTGAATTCAGAGCGCTATGTGGCAATGCTGCAGGATTTTTTCTTCCCTTACCTGGAGGAGAATGAATGGGATACCGAGAAAATTTGGTTTCAACAGGACGGGGCAACTGCACACACGGCGAGAATTTCCATGGATATTATAGTATTTTTGTACTTGGCGTTTAGTTTCACACGTATCTACTCCCACACGCGAAAAGTTTCTTGACGCCAAAAGCCAACTTTTGGCGTTTGAAAAAATCCGCTGTCTACGCGAGGGTGCGCTACGTGAGGATAACCTCAGAGTAGATGGAGTTGTTTCTCTTCTTCCATGGACTACCCAATGCAGAAAACAGCTATTTTAAGGTTGAACAGAAAAGACTATTTGTTTGTACCTACCACTACCTATCCAATTCGTTATTAATATTGAAGTTATTTTAATTCAATTCTCATTATTGTTTCATTTACTATTGGTTCCAATTTTTCTCCTATAGGTTTTACTATCATTTGTTAGGTAGGTACTATAATAAATAAACACGACCAAAGACAAAATAAACACGACAACTCTTCTCAAATTCGCACAAAATAATATTTTACTTAAACCAAAAATTGAGAGCCAAAACAATAAAACCGGGAAAGTAACAACAAATCGTCCTTAATCAGGTCTACCAAAACCAGGACTGCAACATGCCCTAAAATCGGTAAATTACCGTCAAAACCCACAACAATATATAAAATATATGCATATTATGCAGTTGATTATTGATAACTATTAAATAATATCTATAATAAAAAAACAATAATAACAAAAAAATGATTAGGTAATAAATTTAAAAACATAAATAATATCTATAACGTAGTAGGGATTTCTTATAATATTTATAAGAAATCGAAAAATATTATTGAATAATAAAACCTTCGTAAAATTTGGTCTGTAAGGGAGTACTAGATTGATTAAGTGGTTATGATGAATCCTCAAGTCAGATTTGGTATATCCTGGGGTTTGACAAGAACTTCCTCTTCTACCATGGAAATTTCTGAAATGGGGTGCTATTTCACTAGCAGAAACCTTAAATAATCATCGAATACTTGCTCAAGTTCCTTCTCAGTGGAGGAACTCTGCCAGATGGACTCACCTCATTTTTCTCATTACTTTTATCATGATACCAGGAACATGAAAAAGAAAAAATTAATATCCTATCTGAAAGGGGAACAAAATTTGAAATAGACAAGGAGTAAAAATCCGCCAAAGTAACCTGGCCAACTTAACTTATAAGCATCACGTTAACGTCACTACAGGAGTTCACTTTTCTCTTTTTCACGTTTCGCGTTTTGTCAACACGGGAAGTACAAAAATACTCTAATAGATTGTCCGCCAAACATTTCCCGGAAAGTTGATTTCGCGACACGGTGACATTCCACGGCCTCCGCGCTCGCCCGATCTCATTCCCTGTGATTTCTTTTTATGGGGCTACCTGAAGTCCAAGGTTTATGTGGATAAACCACGAACTCTTCAAGACCTCAAAGATGCGATCACACGTGAAAATGCCGCCATCCCGATGGAAATGTTGGATAACGTCATGAGCAACTTCGCCGAAAGGCTTGAACAGTGCATTAATCAGCAAGGGCGCCATCTACTTAGCACAATATTCCATAACTGATTTTTTCTTACTGTACAATAAACTTCCAATCCTAACGAACATTTTGGAATTTATTTCAACCTGATATCTCCAAAAATTTGGCGTCATTTTAAAAAGTGGGCGTCCGTTTTCAGCCACCCTGTACCAAAAATACTTTTACTGTCTATCAATTTAAAATCGTATTATTGCTGAACATTTTTAAAAAGTAATTCATTTCTTTGGAACAGTGTCTCCCACTTTGCCACCGCTGACGAGTTTACTGATACGACCCTCAGAGTCATCACCATCGAGAAGCGTCAGTACGGATACTACAAGTGCAAAGCAATCAACAAGTTGGGATCAGCTGAAGCTAAAGTCCACCTGTTTGGTGAGTCGATTTGTGTCTCTGTTGAGCATGATTTGATTATGAAAGTATGTGCGTTGTTGCTACAGCATCGTTCAAAATAATAGTTTATACTCGTGTTAAGTTTTAACTTGTTTGCTTGTTATTACAATGTTTTTTTTTTGTTTTCTCCGTTCTGAGAGGCATCTTATGATACATTTAACCAATAGGATAAATCAACAGCATCTTCTAATACTAGATTGAACAGCTGTTTCCAGCATTCCAGATCTAGGAAAATTTTGCCTTACTATCTTCAATGATACTCTTCAAGAGTCGTCCGAAATGAAGATTTCCGACCTCCAATGTTACCCCAACGCTACAGCTAGCCTGTATGTTTCATGCAGCTCTTGAATTCTGGAGAAGTTAGATGTTCTCTGGACGTCTGTGGGATGTCCTGCAGTCACTAGTCTTGTCTACTTCATCGTAATCATAAATTAGATAATGGACCGTTAGTTAAATGTTGGTTGATCCATTGCTTGTGATTGATGTGACCCTTGTTAGCTTGCTTGGCTTGCCTGTTTGGAAAACGTTGCGTTGTGTTACAGAAACTGTAGTGCCTGTATGTCCACCTGCATGTGGCCAGGCTCGATACAGCTCAGCGTCGGCCACTGATAAATCCATGGTGCTGTTCTTCTTGATTCCTCTCACGCTCTTCGGAATAAGGTAATTATCAATGTGTATTCCAAGTATATAGACTGAATACTAATTTAGGAATTTATATCTGTTAACCATCAGTAGTAATCTCAAGGAAGCAGGGTCATTCCAATGACGTCAACAAATTGAAATCTTGAACAAAATATGGTTCTGAAAATACACGCAAAAATGTTTGATGGCGACCATATTGTTAAGAATGATTTGTTGATTTTACGTGGGATGATCCAGTTTCCAGTGTAGCCACTACTCTTTGATCCAGACTGCTGCTGAGTTATCTCCTGTCAGGTGCAATCCAGAGTTTAGAAAAAACCAAATAAAAATATATCAACAAGTTAGCTAGTTCTTTGTGGCGTGTGTTTTGGTGTTGGACATTGAAAATTTGAATGACATGTTTGTGTGTACTGACCTCTGATTATCCATATCCTTCTGAACTTTGGTCGCTCATGGATATTTTTGTTGGAAGAAGACCATGACATCAATGAGGAATTTCACCGAATTCTGTTTGCATTTTTCCTGAATAGTTAATGGTGTGGGATAGATGAAAATCGGGCTGATTTCGGAAAATAAGTCTCCTGTTATTTTTGGGAGACAATCAAAATTTTTGATTTCAAAACTAACCGGGAAAACAGACGTGAAGCGGGAACGCTCACTGATTGGGCTGTTCGGATCGCCGTCTCCTCCCAGTGTTGCCCATTGGGACGACGAAATCGTGTTTTCCAAGAAAAAAGTTATCAAACAAAAACAGGGGACACCTAATTTTCTCCATCTTGCTTTTTCTATTTCTTTCTTCAGTTTTTCGATTTTGAACTTTACTGGTTTCGTGAAATTTTGCATCTGGAGACTATAGATTTCTCGATCTCAGCGCTTCAAGCGGCCATAAATGAACTATTCCAGGTTGACGTCATTTTCCCGGTTTTTTTAAACATTCGTATTTTCTACACTGTTTTGTTTATTCGTAAATTAGGAAGTTCGGGCTGAAAGTTTGCCTTAGGGGGTTTTTCGAGTTGCTGAATCCGATTTTGGGGTCAAAAATAGGAAATTCCGACATGGTGAAATCGCTCATTCCTGTCAAGCTCCTCGGATCGTATTTTCGTTTTTAATCGCAAAAATTCATTTTTCTGGAGGACGTTCACTCGTGTAATTCCATCACAATAGGATCATTTCGTACTGTTTTGTCTGGGAATGTAGCTGTTACTGTTCTACATGCAATGAATTTTGAAATAGAAAATTGTCTTATTGCTTAAAACAAATTGACAAGTAGGAGTTAAGGTGGGTAAAATCCGTGTCAATAGTTTTCCTAACTAAGATAAATTTTACTTTACTTTTGAAGGCATATCCCGTTGTCAGGAGTTGCCTCTGATTGCCTGACGATAAGACCTTCGGTTTAACTACTGTCCTTCTATTCATCGAGATTCCGTCTCCGCAAGGCACTCACTGCACCTCCTCTCCATGTCACGCGTGGACGACCTTTCTTTCTACCGCCTTTGGGCGACCAATTCTGACCCTTTTAGGCCATCGAATTTCCAACATGCTTCTGAGATGGCCTTACCATTCCAGAGTCTTTTATCGCTAGTACCAACTGGCTATTAGAGACCGATCATTTCACGATTTTCTGCTTCTTCGCCGGAGCCCATCCATTTCCACGGCACTGAGTCGCACAGAGCGTTTACAATCAGCTTTTTGGTGCGGATATGTACTTCCCGACTCCACAGAACCCCATTGAGAGATGGGTCATTTTCCCAGAAAGGGCCAATCGTTGTCCAGAGAAGATTCCGAATGCCAATTTATGATTTAGGCGTTCAAAAAAAATTCTCCATAAACTATCAGCTTTGTTCTACTTCGGGCAATCAATAAAATATGCACTCATTCACGCTAAAATATAGAAATTAAAGTTTAAACTGCTAAATGTACAGTAATCTGCAATGTCCGGACCCCTAGGTAGTCAAATTTGCTTGAACACTGTGAATCACCTATGAAAGCAGCGGCCTGAATTTGTAGTGATTCTTTATTGCATATACCTAGACATGAAAAAAATGGGTTTGCAGATTTTTTCAGAAGCAAATAAAGCGAGCAGGAGGATAAAATGTGCTTGTCCGGAGGTTTCTGTCTTTAATCTGCCTTTTTTGTGTTTTCGTATTTTGGCGGCTTTTTATCGTTTCCCGCGGTTTTACTACCACTATAAGAGGTAAGGTTAGTCGATAGGTTATCAAAGAAAGCGGCGGGAATCGTATTTCTTCTATGTGGAGGCGTGCACAGGTGGTTTCAGTTGCAAAAACGTGGTGTCACAGTCGCCGTTTGTCTTTCATCTGCCCTCTGTGAAATGGTAAGAAATCGAAATTATTTTTTCTTTTTGGTCTCTAGTTCATGTTTCTACCGAGCTGGTTCCAGCGATATGGTTACACTTCAGCAGAACAGCACCTGAACGCAGGAAAAGCTGAAAAACCTAAGTGCCACCCAGGAACTTGTGTCTTTCATCTGCCTTTTTCAAAAGACAAAAAAAGACTTTTTCAAGTTGTTAACAATTTAATTTGAATTTTCCGTTGCGATTTAAAAACTTTACATTTTTCGACCTCAAAACTGTATTCAGCAACCGTAAAAATCCCCTGGTACCAAGTTTTGGCTCGAAAAACCGATAAATCGAGATTACTTGGTTACTTTCGGAGGTTTCTAGGTTGCTATCAGAAAAAACGTGTTCCACGTTGGTTTAACCCTTTTCTACACCTGCGTACCGCCCTGGTTCAATTTTTGGAATAACTCCCAGTTCTCGCTCCTCATGGAGATGGGGTTCCGAGTATTTTCCTTTACGCGGAAACCACGCCAATAGGTATCTTTCGATAGGTTTTCTTCTTTAATTTTTAATTAATTAATTAAGCGTCCCACTGTGAGTTCTTTCGTCGAAATTCAATCAGTATGGTGTGAGGTTAATCCCTGATTTTTGGCAGAACTTGAGTCGGACTTTAAGTTTTTTGAAATCTTGGGATACCGATTGTCCCTTTCTAGGGAAATGACCCAGATAGCACCTAAGATAAAATAAATTTTTGCTTCCTACCAAGGTAGCGTAAGTTTGTTTTCACTTTTCAAGGTTGAAAAAAAATGTCTCCAAAATCAAAATTTCCCGTCGAGTTTTACTTTTAGACCTTCCTGAACAATTTTGGTTCCGTGTCTGTCTGTGTGATCAGTATACTTTTCAAAAAAGCCCATAGAACGACGGGGAGACACAAGAAGATACTGCCTCAATATGAAATTTTGATGATGGCTTCCCAAAATTCCTTGATCATGGTGCTGTCTTTCGAGGTAAATCCTTATGTTCATCGACAATGCAACTCACGAGTACCTTATAACTTGTTTTCAGAATATGAAGTGCCTAATATCCACTACAGAAAAGTTATCTACAGCCATGGGACCTTACCTCATCTCACAGCTGCTGCCATCATCGTAGCTCTTCTCCTGCACATCTGAGTAAGTACTCGACGTAATTATAATTTGATTCGTTCTACGACGGGTTATTGGACCTCCTCATTTTGTATTGACTCTCATCCGTTCTTAAGATAATCCATAAAGTTTCTCCGCACACAAAACTGCTCTCATGAGCGTGCATGTGCCTTTTTGGAACATGTAATTTAGTGATATTTTGTACGTATTGTCTTTCAATCTCAAGACAATGAATCTCGTGCAGAAGTAGGTTGTACCCTCAATCTAGTTCCCTCGTATCTCATGAATGTAACATTTTTATTGTCGTAGTTTACTCTCATTTTGTTCACAAACGAGTAAACCTCTGAACTTGAGGTTGATAGTGGAGTTAAAAAAACTAGTGATTCTGTAATAAGTTGGTTAATTGCTGATGTCTTTCTTCGTTGACTTGGAAAATGAATTTCGTAAGTATTATTGATTCCATCCATTACGAGATTTTAATTTTATAATTTTTTCATGACTGTGTTTTATTTATATCTAAAAAATTATTAGTTTTAATGCCTGATCCCGGTACGATTGCTCTGCTATCGTACGATGTGTGAACATATCATCATTAGTTCAAATTTTTTTAAATTCATTCGAGATCGAGAGAAATGCGTGACCCTCAGGGTTATGGCGAAAACCATAACCTCGATCGTGTACTCATAGAGTGAAAAAATTGCGTTTCGTCAAACGTGACGAAAGTCAAGGCAAACCCCAGGGTTACGGGTTACCTTGGTGTCTCGAACCCTCCTCGGTTGATGCTTAACCCTAATTGGACCATGGTATCACTAGTGTCACCGAAAACATCTCAGGAACTCCACAGCTGTCCTAAAGTGTCACCGGAGTCACCAAAATTAAATTGTAATTACAAAATTAATGGACAGAACTGAATTTTTTGAACTATTTTATATGAGTTATCAGAAGTTAACAAATCATGTTATGACAAAAAATTGGAAACTTTTGCATCGATTTCTTTGGAAATTTATGTCATAACTATTTTGATACTTCCAATGGCCCACAACCAAGGTGTGTAGAGGAGAGAAGGTGTGCTCAGGCTGCCGAGTGGGGGAAACGTGACGTCACCCGAGTTCCGACCGCCTCGCCGCTAGCTGTCTCTGGTACTTCTCTCGGGCGTAAATTGTTGATAAATACGCGGTATAATATTATACCGCGTATTTATCAACAATTTACGCCCGAGGAAAGTTTCCTTAATTCAGAAAAATTTTCAAAAATTAGGCGATTTTGAAGTATTTTTCAGGTCAACAGATTGACACAAACAGGCAAGGAATAAATGAGAAACGTTTGAAACGCAAAATCTGAGTGAAATGATGAATTTCCGTCAAAGCCGAACCGTAATTTCCTAGTTTTGCCACGGAAATAAATAATGTAAAATGCTCTAAAGAAACAGTTTGAGTGCAAATTAACAATAGTTTCAACGGCTAAAATTCTAACAGTTTGTAAAAATTGAATAATTTTGAAGTTTTCCCTTTTAAAAAATTGGCCGCAAGCAGGCAAAAATTATTGAAATGACTGACACATTAAATGCCAGTGAAAATTTCAATTAGAAGGATTCACATCTTTTCAAACCGCACTAAAGTTCAAATTTCTCAAAAAGTGATACATTTCAAACAAAATTTTCTAGAAAAAAAATAAACACAATTTTCCAAATTGAATAATTTGAAATGATTCTGTAGTACCTGTTGTAGAAGACAAGAAATTTACCATAAAATATATAAAATAGCTCTTAAACGATAAATTTGAGTGAAAAATCTGAATATGAAAAACCGGTCCATAATTCCCTGGTTTACCCGATACTGCAAAATACAAAATTATTCAAAATACCTAATAAAACTATCCAAAAATTCCAGATAAATTATATTTCAACAGGCGAAAATTTCAGCAAAATCAGACCTGATTTCTTTATCATCCCATTACAAGGAGTCAACCACATAATATTACCCTGGACTAATGCTCTAAAATGAAAAAGTCGAGAAATGATAATTGTTTCGTATCTCCATTTTCATTGGTTCGTATTTTATCAGTTTGTGTCATTGACCAAAAGACAAGGAATAAATGTGATTTACTTCTAAAGCACAAACGTTGAAATTTCCATCAAAACACGTCCATTTATTAGGTACTAACACTGCCCAGGATTATAATTCGAGTGGATTTTACGTGAATTTTTTCCAAAATTCCATCGCAACTTGCTGGTTGAAGTACCTACAAAATTTCTAAAGCGGCAAAAGCGGTAGGGCGACTGGCGAGGACTCTGGTGACGTCACGCTTCTTCCCAGCCGTGTGGCGAGAGCACACCTCCTCTCCTCTACACACCTTGGCCCACAACTAATTCTGCCGTCCATTGATTTAAAATTGCAATTTAATTTTGGTTACTCCAGTGACACTTTGGGGCAGCTGTGAAGTTCCAGAGATGTTTTCGGTGACACTAGTGACACCGTGGTCCAATTAGGGTTAACCGAGGTAAATTAAAATTCAAATGAATTTGTTCTACCTTGAAAAAAAAACAATGCTTCCCTCGTGGTGTCAGTGTGATTTTCATAGTTCTTTTCCCTAGTGGTGTGTATAATTTGGTGTAATAAAGTGTTATTACATAACTTGTAGGTAATTTTGTATTATTTTGTATGTCCAAAGACTCAAATAATGTTTGCCAATGTATTTGATTAATGAATCAAAAATTAGAATATTTTTCTCGGTACCAGTAGGTGCACTACGAAAGTTGAATCTTTGTACGCTTTCCTCTTCATTAAACTACTTCTAACTTTGATTTCCAAGGTACTCTTTGATCTGATTCGGTGGAAACAAATAATCGATTTTACCCTTTTCGAACTACTTAATTAAAAACTGACATACTGCATTACGTTTGCTTTTAAACAGGGACCGAAACGTTTTTGTATCCAGGTGGTACCCAAATCGCAAAGATTTGACTCACGAATTACTGTACTTTGTGACTCACAATATTTATCAGAAAAAGACCTTCGAGAAAAGTGTATTTTTTCTCGGTGCTTAGTGTATATCCACGTACATGGACAGGTACGGCTGTTTGTATCTATCTTTAGTTATATAACTACTTACTAATACCTCTTTTCACATATTTTTTAGAACGTTGCTTTTTATGTAGAGTACTACGCAATATTTTTATAAATATTTTGTACATTTTTAAAAAAAGTCTTTGTGTTTGAATCCTTTTATATCTGACCCTGTAATGAACCCCCTTGCAAGATCTGACTAGGTATTAATTTTGTAGTGGAGTCAAAAATTGCTAGGCGTTTTCGAAGCTTCGTGAATTTTGAAAAACTCATGTAACTTAGAAACCACGTAGGCATCAACTTATTCCTGCTACCATGACAATAGTGGGGTGCCTGCCCGAACTTTATTGTGGGTGGTAAATTTAAGTTATGAATTTCTAGCCTACGCTCAAATAACCTGTTTTTGTTCACAATATTAATTTTCACAACTTAGAGTCAAAGCAGCAAGTTGCTTCTCTGGTTCGACCACTGAAAGAAAATGCCTTTACTGTGCGCTACAGAGATTAAAAGAGAATGATTTTATCATTACGGAGCCAAAATTGTAATTAATTTTTTTTCAATATTATTGTAATTTATTTTATAAGATTGTTGTTTGTAAATTAATTTGCACAATAAATTGGATCATGGTACTCGTGGGAGGTTCCTTATTCTTCCTTTTCTGCCTTGAGGGTTGGTCTCAAGAGAGCTGTACATTGATGAACCTCTCAAACTTGATTATATCAGTTTCAAGCTCGTGTTTCTGATTAATGATGGGTTTATCTTAGAAAACATGTTGGCGAAAGCATCTTGATTAAGACTGTATTCTAATTTTGTTTTATTGTTTTTCAACTAGCTGAAAAGCCTGTTAAAATCAGGCAAAAACAAATAGTAAATAAATACGTAATTTATTAAAAGAAAAAAAAAGTCTGCCAAGTGGGTGTGGCACATAGCTTCCTCGTATCTATAACCCGATTATATAGATGATCCGATGCATAGTAGCTAATCTCAAAACACCAATCTCTAAGTACCTTTCACTACCCTCATAGGGGACAATCCTAGACTATTTCATCAAATTCGGATGAAAAATGTAAGTGAGTAGTGATTAGATCAAACAATTTCTTGGCAAGGCTGGGAGTCGAACCTGGGACTCCTGGGTGGCTCAGAGCTACGTCTGAGCTGCTGGGCCCTGGTGATAGGTTGTATAGGATTTGAGATTCTCACGTCACACGGGAGGGCGACAAATGCACTGATATGTCTTTTGGCTGGGGGTCAAAGAATTTTTCGCGACACTTTTTTGCCACAAAAAATGCAAGGCTGCTACTAGTTAACAAAATCATAGCTATATATCGGTAGCTACGAAGCAAGGTTCTCTAGAATACTGCGATATATACGAGCTCGGAGGGTTTTTTTAAAGAAAAAAATGCTGTTTATTCATTGAAAAAGTGATAGGTGTGTACATATCTTGTGTGTATTTTATTTCATCATTTTAATTTTCAAATTGCACCTACAATAGGAAGACCTCCCTTAGGAAGACAGCTGATGACGTCCGCGACGCCAGGAATGGCAGTCGGACGAAAATCCAACCTGAAATGGTTGTTTACTTTACTTTACTTACTTTTTACTGACGATGACCCACCCATCGTATCATTTCTCCTAAAGAAAAAAGTCTGCCAAGTGGGTGTGCCACATAGCTTCCACGTAGGTATCCATAACCCAATTATATAGATAATTCGATGCATTGTATGCAGCTCAAAACATCAATCTCTAAGTACCTATGCACTACTCTCATAGGGAACCATCTCCACCCCAATCCGCATAATCACTGCAAATCTCATCGAATTCGGATCTAAATGTAGCAATTATGGCTGTTAGCATTGGCTGCTATCAGTCTGGGGCTATGATTTTCTTAGGGGAACATCTACTCGCCAACCAGCACAATCCTTGATAACATGCAGACACAGAACCAAAATTGTTCAGGATGGCCTACAACGCGAATGGAAATTTTGATTTTAGAGATAATTTTTTTCAACCTTGACAAGTGAAAACAATGTTTTCGCATTTTTGATATTCTTTTTATCCTCGAGACTCAATAATCGTTTATTTTCGATATCAAACATAACCTTCTCAACATAATCTTCTCTGACCCGATCAGCTGGTCGTGAAGGGGCGCCATTTGCGCTCCTATCTAGCAAGGTTATTCTGTTTACATACCAAGTTTCGTGGTATGTAAACAGAACGATGGTGATAATATTCTTTAAAAGCAATTATGTAATCGTTATTATTATGTCTCCCTTGTGGGTTAGATGTCTGACAAGAAATTCCATTCTCAGTATGTGTCTTAAGATACGACTCCGCGGTGGTTTACACCCCTTTGAGCAGAGTGTTGTTGTTAAAATGTGATGTATTTTTATTCTTACCGGTGATGAAATGCCGAGAACAAACTAGTATTTGTTTGGAGTTTAGTTGCCACCCTCTCAAATTGCGATTGATTCGAGCAAGCCACCTTGCTCTTCTTTTTTCTTATAGGTCTTTTGTCTTTTCACATTGGCTTCTAATGACTTTTGGTAAACCATACAACGAAATACTGCTCCCGTGACGGGAAGAGCAGCCAAACACCGGACAAATCGGCATGTCCAATGAAAAAATCTTTGTTGACAAAGATGGGAATTCAGTCAGTTCATCGAACATGGTTGTCAGGAACGCTGGGAATCAGCGACTTCAAAAGGCTGATATTCTTATTTTTTTGGAAAGTTCTCTTGTCTTTCCCCACTGTTTCTAATCACTTTTGGCAAACCAAAAAATTAAATACCGCTTCCGGGACGAGAAGAGCAACTAATAACCGCATAAATTGGCATAATGAAAAACCGTCCATACAATCTTTGTTTACAATGGAGTCAACATGGCCGCCTTTCAGCGAGATTCGAATAACCGTTCGATTAGTCGAAGAATCGATACATCCATTCTGTGTGACGTCACACGGATAAAAGCAATACTCGAAAGCAAAACTGGTAATTAATAATAAAATATATTTCCGCATAACTAATTCAGTATGACGAATGGAGTACGCATGTTATGGATTCTCAACTTGAAGACGTCCCGGAAAGGTTTTTGCCGAATCCAGAATCTTCCTTTCACACGAGAGACGTCTTTCTTCCGCCGTCCACCTTCTTCTTTCTCAGATCGTCTGGATTTGAAGTAGGTTTTTGCCATGGTTTCTTCCGTGTACCACAAGTGGAAGAATATGATGCAAGCGGCGTTGAATTTTATTAATATCATGACGATGGGGAGTACGATGACGTAAATTATCCTCGTGTTTGCGTCTTGACCTTTTTCTGTAATTTGATAATCTCTGAAAAATTGGAAAGTAACTTTGACTATCTGTGAGCCTCATGAGCGTTAAATGGAAACACGATTTTCCAATATTACTATACACAATCTGAGTATGTTTGCGCCTACTATGTGCTACTATGGTTTAAGGAGGTCTCAGTCAGTGAATAGAGAGTTTTTGGAAACCACTGACGGGCCCCGTGGAACCTCTTCACAAAGCACGGAGTTCGCGGGTGACGATGGATTTGCCTCCCGACATCAGCGGGCGACGATGAAAGGGTGCCCCCAGACAGTCACCCGTTCCTCGAGGCTCACCGTGACGAGCGCCTCCATTCCCCCCCTGTCCAAAGTTAACGTCTTTCCTCCTTCAACTGGGTAGCATCCTCTGTTGCTCGCGCTAGTCTCCTCCTGACGGGGCCCGTGAGATTTTGGCACCAAAAACTCTCTAATAAAAGGGTTTCACCCTTTTATTATTTATTATTGGCAATTATTTAGATGACTCGATTTTGATGACTCGGCAATCTTTTAGATTTTTTATTCCTTAGGTGTGTTGAAATCCTTGAAAATTTCAAATTTACGTACAACGTTTTACTTATTTTATACGTTAGCAATTGAACAAGTGCATAAGTTTAGAGATTATAAAAATAAAAAAGAATGCCACAAGTAACATGGAAATGGGATGATTACTTCCCGAGAAAAATGGCAAAAACTTGATGAAAACTGATCAGGTATGAGAAGGCTGGGGGATGGGGAGGCACTGGGGGTGGTGGGTGGCAATGTTGTTCCTTCAGACGGTGTAGGAGGTGGGGAATCCGAGCGCCGGTTCATTAGAGATTGGGCTAACCCGGAATGAGGAAGTAACAGCGACTGACTGAGATCTCAGTCGGTCGCCGTTTGTTCTTAGTATTTCGCGAAATTGAAGGCGCAAAAGCTTTAAAAGTTGTAAGTAACTAAATTTGAAATTTTAAAGGATTTTAGGAATTTATTAGTGCATGGCTCTAGGGAATTGAAAACTGAAATATTGCAGCCGGACTCATCAAAATCGAACAATAATTGCCAAAGAAAAATGGGAAAAACTACTGAATAAATACGCAATCTTTCAGTTTTTCAATTCCCAAGGCCGATGCACTAATGAATTTCTAAAATCCTTTAAAATTTCAAATTTAAGTTCAACTTTTTCAGTTTTTGCGTCTTCAATTTCGTGAAATTCTGACCCGGAACGAAGAAGGAACGGCGAACGACTGAGACCCCCTTAATGTGGGCTGGTAAAGAGTTTAAACAGAAATCGGATTGATTCCCATTAATACAAATCCGCACCTAGACTTCCTGGATAAAATCCCATGGGCGTATAGCTAGTGCAATGTTTCATATTGAAATTAGTGTATAAGTTGATTTGAATAGGATTTATAGTTACCTAAAGGTTGAGTGGAGGAAGGTGTTCTCCATCGGTTCTCGGTCATCGGTGGATGTTGTGTAGTGAATTATGTAAGTCAAAGTAACGTTGAGAACAATCAAGGTCACCAGTAGCCCAGCGATATTTGAGAACACGAAATAGAACCTTAGAATGAAGACATAGTTAGTTCAAGGAAGCCGATTGATTTTGGCTGTTCAAGAGCACCATTGAGTAACACTAAGTGTTACTATCCTCATTCACCCTTTTCAATGCAAATTTCGACATTCACTGCGCTAGGAAGATGTCGAACCAGAAAGAACCACACAAATCAAGTCTTGATTTGTGTGGTTCTTTCTGGTTCGACATCTTCCTAGCGCAGTGAATGTCGAAATTTGCATTGAAAAGGGTGAATGAGGATAGATTAACTTACAAAAATATCCGTTTCTCTATATTTCCATCCAGGAAATCCAGTTTCATGTTGGGGTTTAACGGCAAATTGTCCAAGTTAAAAAAAAAAAACCGAAAACTTACAAATTCCTAACTTACCTCATGAATGGGGTGTGCGCCTTGATTTTTTAAGATTTTTAATCGAAAGTAGACTACATCCTGAGAATTTAGGCACCATCCGCGACCTTCTAGCGCGTGTAAATCTTTTCCAATGAATTTTTAAAGTTTCGACCGTTTATGACGTCACGCGCTCCTCTCGCCTGGGCGGGACCCCCCAGCCCACTGTGACGTCATAAACGGTCGAAACTTTAAAAATTCATTGGAAAAGATTTACACGCGCTAGAAGGTCGCGGTTGGTACCAAAATTCTCAGAATGAGGTCTTAGATTAAAAATAACAATAAACAGTTTTTCCTACCAAGGCGCACACTGAGTCGGAAAGGTACATTAACACATCAGTGTAATCTACGATCGCTGCCAGATCAGTGTCAGTAATGAAAAAATTATTTTTTCAATCAACTATTATAGTTAATAACCATTGGGTCTCCCTGCTCGAGTACTCTTTTGTGGCTCATCTACTCCTACACAATATCGTCAAATGAACACAAGAAGATTGTTTTTCAATGTGTCTTACAAGGGAGGATTTCGATAGCTGGGAATCATTGATAGTCCTGAGTGCTGGCCACCCCGCATTTATGTCCTTGTTTTCACGACTAACTACATGCCAACTTGAGAAACCACCCCAGTACGAGGATTCATGAGGATTTCAACTGGCAAGATGTGAGCTTTGACACCCTTCTATCCTCAAAAGGTTCTTTCATGTCTTTTTAAAATATTATTTTGTTTCTTCTAATTTTAGTCTTAGATGACCCACAGTTTGGTACTGTATTGCTTTCAGAATTAACGTTCTTCAATTATTGCACTTCTCGAATTTGTATTAATTTCACTATGAATATTCTCATGAGTAAAACATATAATATTTTACAATTACAATGTAGTTAAATAATTACATTAATTAAAGTAAAATTAATTGTAATGTACTATTGTCATTAGTAATTACTTTCACGTTAAGTGAAATTAGAAAGTGGGGCTGTCACGAAATTTCACAGTGGAGTCATGAGGGTGCTGTTTGCGTTTGTAAGGAGATATGGTAGTGTATTCTTTTCGTTGTCTTTTGTTGTTCAGGTTGTCAGTAAATCCGTCTGTGGGGGTTTTTCGCCTCCTGTACTCGACTTGCTGGTTACGACGGATTCTCCGATACGATACGTAGATAATAATTGTATTATTACAACTAGCGGAACTAACCCTATTCATTTAATATCGGTTTAGGATTGGTGGCTAAAGCATGTTCCACTTTTAGCCGTCAGGCCTTAATGAACCCAATCTGGGGGTGCAGGGTTTAAAAAAATATATCGGTCTTTTATCAAAATCCAAACCACATTGCTTACTTCTTGAACCCCACTCCTTGATAGACAGTAAGCATCGCGTGGATGGCTACTGCCAACGTGAAAAGTCCGAAGACAATGTGAGCATCTGCATCTAAGGCGAATGGGCCGTAGAGTGAAGTGTAGGCGTCGTGCGGTGCGTCGTCCATTTCCTCTAAAAACAGAGAGAACTGAAGAGCGCGGTTGAAGAAATGCCCAACGGTCGAGAGTCCCAAACCAAAAACGATGACGTCCAGGAAACCTCTCAATTCGGAGAAAAATACGAAGAAGCCGTCTCGTGAGATTTGAACTATCACGAAGAATCCAAGGGTGAGGAGAACTGCAAGGGAAGTTGAAGCAAATCGTCATTGATGCTACTGGTACATGCGAATTGGAAAACAGAGGTGGGACACAACGCAAGAAAACGGAAAGAAAATTCGAGAGTAATGTCAATTCCAATTAAATCAACAGTAATTTTTCAAACTATCTTGGTTAGAACCAAATGAGTAACAGAAAACGTAAGGTTTCTTGTTTGTCCAATACCGTGTGCCTGCCATACCACGATTTAATGGATGATCCGATGTATGGTAGCTAATCTCAAAACTTCAACCTCTTAGCACCTTGCACTAGCCGAATACATCAATCAGCACGATCTCCAAAAATTTCGAAGAAAAAGTAGAAGTTATGGATGTGGCGATGATGGTTTTCATAGGGCATCATCTACAAGCTAATCCGAACAATCCCTGAAAATTTCAAGGATTTTACGTTTGCGCATGCGCAGAAGCTACTGTCAGTTCGGACGCCACAATTTTCATAAGGGACCCCTTTACACCCTTTACACCCCAATTCATGACCGACAGACGTGGAACCACAATGGGGGGTGCTCCTGATTTTTTTAAAAATTTTAATCGAAAGTAGTCCTTATTCTGAGAATTTTGACACCAACCGTTCTCTTTTTGGATGAGTAGATCTTTTTCTAAGATTTTTCAGTTTCGAATTTTTATGACGTCACGCGCCCCTCCCGCGCGTTTGAAACTTCTAAACATTGAAAAATCACAGAAAAAGGTCTTCTGACGCTAGAAGGTCGCCGTTGGTGTAAAAATTCTCAGAATGAGGTCTAGTTTAGATTAAAAATAACAATAAACACTTTTTCCGACCCATGCGCATACCGTATTGTTCAGGGAGGCCTAAAACGTAAAATGCGAGTGAAAATTTTGATTTTGGAGGATATTTTTTTTCAACATTGAGAAGTGAAAACAATGCTTTCGCTACCTTGGTTTACTCAGAAGCAAAAATTCAGCAATATTCGGGGTAGGCCCTAGATGGTCCCTTATGAATTTCATCGCCGTCGCACGGGGCGTACCTACTGCGTATGCACGAATAAGTGTGAGTGACGTATTGACCTATCTAAATTGTATTAAAGCCTAGTTTGGCTCAAATTCGAGGGGTAGTTATGAGTTAGTTCTAGAATGGTTGCTGATTTTGTTCGTGGTGATCAGATCAGTAAAAGAACCACCACAATTTCTATAAAGGATAGTAAGAGAGAATTAAAATGGGTTCTCATTATGAACTACATAGCATTATATTTTCCTTGATGGGTGTTCCAAAGAGCTACAAATCCAGAGAATGAAATTAATGTAAAAACGTCTGCCAAGTGGGTGTGGCACATAGCTTCCTCGTATCCATAACCCGATTGTATAGATGATCCAATGCATAGTAGTAGTTGATCTCAAAACATCAAAACAAGTTGATCTGTAACATCCCTGAAAATTTCATTGAAATCGGATGGAAAATGTGGCCGTTACAAGGAAATTCACGTTTGCGCATGCGCAGTGGCTACTATCAGTCCGAAGGTGATGATTTTCATAGGGAACCATCTAAATACTAATCTGTAACATCCCTGAAAATTTCATCGAAATCGGATGAAAAATGTAGAAGTTATGGCCGTTACAAGGAATTCACATTTGCGCATGCGCAGTCGCTTCTATCAATCCGGGGATGATGATTTTAATAGGGGACCGTCTACATACCAACCCGCACAATCCCTGAAAATTTCATAGAAATCGGACAATAACTTCGTATAGTTATGCGCGTTACAAGTATTTCATGACAGACACGGAACCAAAATTGTTCAGGAACGTAAAATGCGAGTGGAAATTTCGATTTTGGAGACCTTTTTTTTCATCCTTGAAAAGTGAAAACAAAGCTTCCGCTACCTTGGTAGACTCGGAAGCAATGTAATGTAATTGAGGTGATTCATCCGTGTTGCGATCGTTGAGATTCAATCTAACTAATCGATCGCAGAAATGTTTATTACCCACTCGCTCGAAAGGGATACTTGCAAATTGTCCCTCTCTAAACCTAGTAAGTAATCTAGTTTTAGAAACTCACCGAACGTCATTATAACCGTCAAAGCAATTATCAGCTGCGCTTCAGGTTTCTTTTTGAAGAAGAAAGACGTGGCTCGCAACTGAAGAGAAAATAAAAAGGTTTAAGGGGCTTTTGGTTTATTATTTTCAATAATGAACCTTTGGAATCGACCAAGAAAAAACAATTTTAACACCCCCTCAAAATTTGATGGTTTACGTTTCAAGGTACGTAGAATCCAAAAATCGAATAAAAATTTGGCCGTCCGTCCGCCGTCCGCGGCACTTTTGCCACTTAGCATTGAGCGATTTTGATGAAATTTGGTATGTAGGCTCCATTTGGGGTCTAGTTGTGCCCCGAAGCTTTTGGTTGATGAAAGTCACTTCTAAGGGTTCCAAAATCAATTTTGAAATTTTGAAAACGCCCTAACTCAAAAAATTTTGATATAAAGGTATTGTTTTTCCTTCAATTTAAGATTCTATAGAATTTTTAGAATTTTTTGAGACCACCCGGAGCTCTGTAGGACAAACCGTTCGCTCACTACGAGAATTGAAGTTTGGACGTACGATAAATCAGAAACACGAGTGTGAATCGCAAAAGAGGCCTAATCTCCGTTCAAATTAAAGCTGACCGAAATGCGATCGATATGTTTCTTCATGTTGGATGGTTGGTGGCTTTGCAGACGAGTGATCTATATAGAAAAATAATAAACCATTGTGTACTAATTTGCAGCGTTTTTTATTTTATTTTTTTCCCTTCATATTGGATGGTTGGCGATTTTGTAGACGAGTGATCTATATAGAAAAATAATAAACCATTGTGTAATAATTTGCAGCGTTTTTTGGTACAAAACGAATTCTAAATGGCTGTGACTGATAATCAGAGACCGACTAATGTTACTTTTTTATAGTTACCTACTACTTTTACACTTCATCTTTAACAGTGGTGAAGCTTTGCTAATGATGTTATCCGTTTCTACCTGATATCGAGACATGTATACTCCATTCGGAAGTGCTTCAATGATGAATCGCATTTCAGTGAACCGTTTGATGTTATTGTTGTACAAGTTTATTTCCATTACGATCGCTCGCGTCCTTTTGTCTGCCCAATTCTCCATTTCGAGGAGTTGAAGAGCTCTCCAAGAGTCACCTCTGTTCCATGAAAGACGTGCTACGTAACCACCGCCGCCATAGATCCAACCTGAACGACCTGTCAAACAGAAGGAGTTTCATGTGAATACCATTAAATCATAATAAAATAAAAACGCTGCTAATTATTGCACAAAGGTTTATTATTTTTCTATATAGATCACTCGTCTGCAAAGAAAGCGGCTTTGCCATTGTTACCACCAACCAACTTGAAGAAAAACATCGATCGTATTTCGGTCAGCTAACATTTGAACGGGGATTAGGCCTCTTTTGCGATTCACACTCGTGTTTTTGATTTATCGTAAGTCCAAGCCTTAATTCTCGTAGGGAGCAAACGGTTTGTCCTACAGGGCTCCGCTTGGTCTCAAAAATTTTTAAAACGTCTGCCAAGTGGGTGTGGCACATAGCTTCCTCGTATCCATAACCCGATTGTATAGATGCTCAGATGCATAGTAGTTAATCTCAAAACACCAATCTCTAAGTACCTTTCACTACCCGCATAGGGGATTATCTACACGTTAATTCGGACAATCCTAGAAAATTTCATCAAATTCGGATGAAAAATTAAGTGAGTAGATGTATGTGATTGGGTCAAAAATATTCTTAGCCTCGACTGGGATTCGAACCCGCGATCCTTAGAGCGCAAATTAAGACTCTTACCTCTGCGCTATTGAAGCCTCGTCATGTATACGATTTGAGATTCTCACAGGAGACCGTTCCTCTATGAATGAATCCCTCTATGAAAAACAATTCTCTATGATTTTCATAGGGGACCATCTAAACACTACTCTGTAACATCCCTGAAAATTTCATTGAAATCGGATGGAAAATGTAGAAGTTATGGCCGTTACAAGAAATTTCACGTTTGCGCATGCGCAGTAGCTACTATCAATCCGAAGGTGGTGATTTTCATAGGGGACCATCTAAATACTAATCTGTAACATCCCTGAAAATTTCATTGAAATCGGATTGAAAATGTAGAAGTTATGGTCGTTACAAGGAATTCGCGTTTGCGCATGCGCAGTCGCTTGTGTCAGTCCAAGGATGATGATTTTCATAGGGGACCGTCTACACACCAACCCGCACAATCCCTGAAAATTTCATCGAAATCGGACAAAAACTTCGTATAGTTATGTGCGTTACAAGGAATTGATGACAGACGGACAGACACTCAGACACACAGACAGACAGACAGACACGGAACCAAAATTGTTCAGAAAGGTCTAAAACGCAAAACGCGAGTGAAAATTTTGATTTTGGATAACTTTTTTTTTGTCCTTGAAAAGTGAAAACAAAGCTTCCGCTACCTTGGTAGACTCAGAAGCAAAATCTTCTATACTATCTTAAATTGATGGAAAAACTTTTCGAGTTAGGGCGTTATCAAGATTTCAAACCTTAGTTTCCAACCCTTAAAAGTGACCTACATCAACCAATAGCTTCGGGGTACAACTAGACCCCAAATGGAGCCTACATACCAAATTTAATCAAAATCGGTCAATGCTAAGTGGGAAAAGTGCCGCGTACGGCGGACGGCCGGCCAAATTTGTATTAGATTTTTGGATTCTACGTACCTTGAAACGTAAACCAGCAAATTTTGAGGGGGGGTAAAAAATTTTTCTTCTTGATCGATTCCAAAGGTTCATTATTGAATATAATAAACTAAATACCTTTTTAACCCTTAATTTCCTACTTGTTCAAAAAAAGTTTTTTTTAATCAACTTGATGTATTTTGACAAATTTATAGAATATTTGAGCAGAAGGTTCCTCAAAGGCCTATTACAGTCTGACAGCTCAAGAATGATCTTTCCAAGGACCACACTAGCGCTATCTGCGTCAGCAGTCTGCGAACCCAGTTTTGTTGGAGGAAACTTGGAAACATTTCTGGATGGGATGTTGGGGTCTGTTATTTCTCATAAACTACAGAACCAAGGAATAAGAAGAAGGTTCATTTCAAGGAGAGATCTGTGCTGCCTTAGACAGTGACGCCATCTCTGATGAGAAAATTAATTAATAGTGTTATGACTGCGTGTCTGCGTGTGAAGGCGATCGGCTTCACGTCGGTTTGTCGATTTGATTGGTTCCTACTCAACGAAGACAAAGGACGGGACAGCACTCGATGCCCGGCGCGGGTTACCGCAGACCGTGTGCACGAGTGCTTAAGGACTTCAGCTCGGACACATGCTTTGGCGCGATTGCTCGCCGACCAGAGGAATGCACCACATTTACCTAGACCTAGTTGGGGGCAGACAACTACTAGGGTAAATGGGAGCAGAAGCCGGCGCGATGAGCTTTATCGCATACCGAGACCTTCTGAGGAACTGTGGGCTTCAGAGAGAAGGCGAGGTAGAGCGAGAAATAATCAAGTCGAGTTTTCGAAGACGAATGCATGAATGACAGAAGGGGAAGCCCTGAGTCCTCCTTTTATATTGGTTGAACAAGGTAAGGGGAGAGTGGAGGAAGGTGACGTCAAGTGATGTCACTGTACCCCGTACCTCTCACCTTACCAACCTGGCATGATGAGTCACTCAGGGTTTCCCTTGTCCTTTATTGGAGAACTAACATGGTTAAGAGTATGAGTCATTACAAATAGCTTACAAGGTGAGAAATGAGGGTAGAAGATACCTATTAAAGTTTGACAAATCGAGAATTATCTAGTTTTGTTTCAAGTTTTCTTACTGTTGTGACTCGATCATTTCTGACTCCAATTTTAAATATTTAAGTTGTGAATGAAATTGAATATTAGGAAAGGTGAGTTATTGATAGCGCCGGCGTTCTCACACCGTTGACTGTCTTCTAATGGACTGGGAAGTATCGAACTGAATTTTATAGCTCCGGCGTTCGCACAATCATTGAGATTTTTGGGGTTTTCAAGTGAACAACTCAAGATTTGGTTTTAGAATGGATGGCCGGCAAACCAGGCGCTGAGCTTATATACGCTGGGAATCGATTTTATTCCGGGGGAAGTCCCCGGTAGACGTCCGTCCAAGGGAGAGGGACACGTCACTTTTGTTGCGACCGTTCCAGAGCGTATATCCCGCTAGGAATGTTGGCCTCCAACTGTTTATTGGATAATATTCGCACAATCATAACAATGTACGAGGGATTAATCATAACAAGTACGAGGGAGTTCACGACACTTACTCAATCGATAGTATCAAGATAGCGAACGGCAGTTGCAAGTAAAAATCGGACTTCCAAAAAGATACCTCAGGATATTAAGGGTTAACAAGAAACGGATTGACCTCAAAAATGATAATGGCAAACCACTAAAAACGAGGAAATAATTACACAACTTGGTAGTATGTGTATGCTGTCGTATGATGGAGATTATGAGTATGAAGTAAGTGAGAATCTTCTTAGGAATTCTAGGTATTCCAACCATATTTTGACAAGATTTTTCTTCAACTACCTACTGTATCAAGTATGTTTGCGTTCTCTATTGCAGTGATGTAGAATCTAAGAGTATCGAAATAAAGATGTGGGCGTTCTTAATACATTAATATAATATATAATATGAAGATACACAAGTATGTTTGTGTCTTCAGATGGGCTCTGCTGCGACTTTCCTTAGTTCCCGTGGACCGAGTTTGATGAAATGTGGAGTCTAGTTGTGTCACGAAGCTTTTGGTATTGTCAATCACTTCTAAGAGGTGAAAATGGGGGTTGACATTTTCAAAAACTTTCGATGCAAAAAATATTGTTTTTTCAATTCAAAATTAATTGAATTTTAGAATCGAATGTTACCAACTAGAGTAGAGTAAACCTTTCCCTCCCCATGAGGACTTGAGAGTTGGACTCATAAAAATCAAAAACACGAGTGTGAATCGCAAAAGACTTCACCGACGGAAATAGCCCTAATCCCAGTCCAATTTTCAGCTGATCAAAATGCGATCTTTGCTCGTTTCAGACCAAGTTTTGTAAAGAAGGAAAGCGATGTCATTGATGGTAGGTACCTACAATTAATGGAAAATAAGTTTCTCTGCAGGTAATTTGCGGCGTTTTACCATGTGCAGTGTTTTGAATAATACAATGTGTTATTTTCTCTATTAATGTGAAGTAATTGATTGATTACCCTGTACAGTGGAACTTTCTGTTGCCAAAGCAGACCTGTAATGCCACATTTGAGAAATATTGCCATTGCTTTTGTCGGGTATGATCCATCCCGGCAAATAAGATGCTGTGTCTTCTCTGAATGCGAAATATTTTCCGTACGCGTGGTCGAAATAAACTACAAACACTCTGGGTATCTGTACGTTATCTGAAAGGAGAAAAATACATTTAAGGGACAAGACTAATTTGGGATCGGTAGGAAATTCTAATCCTATACCTTCTTCGCAAATGGAACCTACGAAGGATTTTAAAACATGAAAAGGGTGTCTTAGTGATAGATTAAACATTTCCTTTACGTATGGAACTATGTATGAAGTTACTGTATTCCACAAGGTGTCTTCAGTGAAGCTAGGCAGAAATCCAGGATTCAATTCTACAAGGTATTTTCAACAAGAAATTGCTCAGCAATTTTGTTTTAACACCTTGTTTTTCTAGTTTTTTCATTGTCAAGATTTTCCCGTTTTTTCAACCTTTTTTATTGACACTACCATAACTCCATAACGCGCTATCCTTAAATTTGAATTAACTAGGTAAATAATGAACGTACTACGTATAACGTACTGCGTATAACGTACTGCGTATAATATCTAATTATTTTCAATAATGAACCTTTGGAATCGACCAAGAAAAAACAAATTTTTAACCTCTTACTATTTTTAGGTATTCTAACCAATTCAAATTCCAGTTTTCAGTTTTTGTCTGTTCATTTATTTTTGGTTTATTATTTTCAATAGGTGATAAAAATTTGGAATCGACCAAAAAAAAAAAACCGCTCCTCAAAATTTGTTGGTTTACGTTTCAAGGTACGTAGAATCCAAAAATCGAATAAAAATTTGGCCCTCCGTACGCGGCACTTTCCTTAGTTTCCATGGACCGATTTTGATGAAATTTGGTATGTAGGCTGCATTTGGGGTCTAGTTGTGCCCCGAAGCTTTTGGTTGATGCCAGTCACTTCTAAGGGGTGAAAATTAAGGGCTGACATTTTCCAAACGCATTAGCTCAATAAAATTCGATATGAAGTATTGTTTTTTTCATAAATTTATGATAGTATTGAAGTTATAGAATTTTTAGAGACCACAAGGAGCTCTGTAGGACAAACCGTTCACTCCCTACGAGAACTTAAGTGTTGGACTTACGATAAATCAGAAACACGAGTGTGGATCGCAAAAGAGGCCTAATCTCCGTTCAAATTTTAGCTGACCAAAATACGACCGCTTTAGGTACGTGGTAGTTAGGTAGTGACAATGATCTATCAATGACCTGTGTGGAGTTGCTGGTCTCCCATCGGGCGCCTCCCCAGGTGGCGGATAGGGGAATGCCCACCAGATATGGTGGGTACCGGGGGCATAAAATACCCGGGGCGGACCAAAACCAGCACTGCTGTTGGGCAGCAGCTGCAGCATTTAAGCATGAGGGAGCGTTGGTCCAATAGTGGGCCCAACACGGTTCCACTTGCACTTAGTCAGGAGCGAAGCTGGGACGGCCTCAACGATCTTGACACTGCGATGGGGAAGGCCACGGAAAACCACCTCATTAGTTTTCCCAGGATAATCATCCATCGCATTTCTTAAATCACTATGGCTGGAAATAATCAAGTACTGGCCCTCAGTCCCCGGCAGGCGTTCAGTCGCCAGAGGGTGCTAAGAATCTCCGGGCCAGCCATTGGGATTGCTACGTGGAATGTGAGGACATTGTTCGAAGGAGGAAGATCTCACAACCTGGTCCAAGAAATCAAAAGACTTAACTTGAGCATTCTTGGTATTAGTGAAGTGAGATGGCCTGGAAGTGGGAGGACCATAATTGACGGTCATGTGTTGCATTATTCAGGTAATGATGAGCCTCATCACAGGAATGGGGTTGGTATAGTCTTGAAAGAGGAGTTTTCTCATTTGCTGAGTTTTTGTCATTCTGTTTCTGACCGCTTGTTGTGGTCAGAGTAGGCCAGTTGCTCTCAATTTTTTTCAGTGTTATGCACCGACAGCTGGATCTAGTGATTCCGATATTGAGGAGTTTTACAGCAAGCTTGCTGGGATCCTCAGAAAGGTAAAGAAGGGGGAAATCGTCGTGGTGATGGGCGATTTTAATGCCAAAGTAGGTGAAGGCCGGTGCGGTGAAGTTGTTGGACCATATGGACTAGGTAACCAGAATGAACGGGGTGAGCGACTGGTTCAGTTTTGCCAAGAGGAGGATTTGGTAGTGACCAATACCTTCTTCAAGTTGCATCCTCGAAGACTGTACACCTGGAAGTCGAATGCAGATTCAGAACGCAATTTGGTCCGTAACCAAATTGACTACGTTCTTGTTAGCAAAAGATTCAGGAATTCAGTGAAGTCGGCTAAAACCTATCCTGGATCTGACATTAATTCAGATCACAATCCTGTCGTCATTAGATTTAAGTTGAGTCTTAAAGCTTTGACAAAGCGTCAAAGGGAGAAGGTGGATGTTTCACTGCTTAAACAGGATCAGGTTCGAACTAAGGTTGCAGAGGAATTGACCTCAAAACTGCGTCATATTTCCCTCGATAAGGGTATTGAGAAGGATTGGAGTGAAGTTAAGAAAGTATGTAATGAAGTAGTCACAACACATTTGAAAATTGAGGGCGGGCAATCAAACAATGAATGGATGACCAATGAAATTTTAAAGTTGATGGATTACCGTCGCGGTGTTAAAGGGTCAAACCAGACGGAGTACGATCAGGCTACCCGAATGATCCGAACTAAAGTTAGAGAGGCGAAAGAAGATTTCTGGAACAGAGAATGTGAGGAGATGGAGAGGTTGGAGGCCAGTTACGATGCACAAAACCTTCACAAGAAAATTAAAAGAGCAACTGGCAAGTTCAAGAATAGTACTGGTAGTGACTGTCTTTTTAATGAGAATAACGAACCACTGGTTACTGTGGAGGAACGTCTGCAGGAGTGGGAGCGGTATATTCAGGATCTTTTCCGGGACGACTCTCAAGTACCAGTGGATATCCAGGAATTGGAAGGACCAGAAATCACTAGGGAGGAAGTAGTTTATGCCCTATCAAGGATGAAGGATGGCAAAGCGCCAGGACCGGATGATTTTCAAATTGAAGTATTGAAGCTGCTTAGGGAAGATGATGTTCTGGTGAAGATTGTGGAACTTTTGAACAATGTGTATGCTAGTGGCAAGATTCCTGAAGACTGGCTCCTCTCAACATTTGTTGCCATCCCAAAGAAGAATAATCCAAAGCAGTGCAGGGATTTCAGAACTATAAGTCTCATGAGCCATGTGTTGAAATTGTTGCTGAAGGTCATTCATAATAGGCTGTATGGCAGACTTGAGAGGGAAATGGGAGACACCCAATTCGGCTTTCGTGGTGGCTTTGGAACAAGGGAGGCTTTATTTAGTTTCAATGTTCTATCCCAGAGATGCCGAGACATGTCAGTCGACTTTTATGCTTGCTTTCTGGATTATGAGAAGGCGTTTGATCGGGTGCAACATGGGAAAATGATGAGGATTCTGGCAGACCTTGGAGTAGACGGCAGGGATCTGCAGCTGATAGCTAATCTGTATTTCCAGCAAGAGGCCAATGTTCGTTTGGGTGGCAGAAGCACTCGGAGCATTAAGATTCTTAGGGGTGTTCGGCAGGGTTGTATTTTATCGCCTCTTTTGTTTAACCTATATGCTGAAAATATTTTCAAAGAGGCATTGCATGATGTGGATGTTGGTGTATTGGTCAATGGCGTCCGGGTTAACAACCTCAGGTATGCGGATGACACCGTACTCATTGCATCGAATATCGAAGACCTGCAAGCTCTAGTCAACGCCGTCAATAAAAGAAGCATCGACATGGGTCTTGCTTTAAACCTGACAAAAACAAAGTGGATGATTATATCTAAAAGGAACGTGTCAGGACAGCACTTGATTGTTGATAACAAGCATGTAACCCGAGTCTCAACCTTCAAATACCTAGGCACAATTGTTTCTGAAGAGGGTAATAATGTGACTGAAATTCGAAGCCGAATAGAGCAGGCGAGGTCTGTGTTTAAGAGCATGAGTAGGGTGTTGGCTAGTAGACAACTACGACTTGATTTGAGAGTCCGCATTCTCCGCTGCTATGTGTTCTCTGTCTTGCTGTATGGCGTGGAGACATGGACGCTTACGGGTGCTCTCAGCCGCAAAATTGAGGCCTTTGAAATGTGGGCCTATAGAAGGATTTTGAAGGTTCCGTGGGTTGATCGAGTGACCAATGCAGCAATCCTCCAGAGAATGAATAAAGAGTGTGAGGTTATGAACTGCGTAAAGCGTCGAAAACTCCAATATTTTGGCCACCTAATTAGGAACGAGAAATACCTCTTGCTGCAGAATATATTGCAGGGACGCATAAATGGGAGACGCGAGCCTGGTCGCAGAAGGGTTTCATGGCTGAATAACCTTCGCCAGTGGTTTGGGGAGACCACCACATCTTTATTTAGAAAGGCCGCAGATAAAATAAAGATTGCGTTGATGATCGCCAACGTTCGACACGGACAGGGCACCTAAAGAAGAAGAATGATCTATCTATCTTTATTATTTTTTATTATCGCTCCAAAAGCCGACCTCCGCAAAGCTCACTCCCATCCCATCAATTGGCCCCAGTCACTAGCGTCCAATTACGCACGCATTACGGATATTACTCGCCCATGTGAACTCAGCTTGATATGCATGGTTGTCATTGGGTATTCTTAAGTACAAAGGACCCCCGGATGCTTACTGCTTAGAGCCTTTGGTTGAAATCCAAGAAATATGGAACATGCTTTAGCCGTGTTTTATTTGTTTGCTGTTTCCTTTTACTATGAATTTGTTGTCTGCTGCTTTCATTTAGCTCTAATACTATTTTATATTACACCCCTGTTTTAGTCCAGGAGGCCTGGGCCAAAAACATAATACTTAACACAAATAATGAAATCAGTCAAGTACATGTATAAAACTAAAGTTTCCAACCGCCTCAAAATAAATTTTCTTATATTAAACCACTATTTTAGAATATTGTTTACAGTTCTATTAAATCAGGGGTATATCTCAGTTTCTTACATAATTACAGCGGTTCTGGCAGTATATAATTTATGCATAAATTTAGGGATTTCCAACGAATGGTGAACGATTTTTCTAAGAACACGAATGACAAAGATAAAGTTCTGTAATAAAGACTAGGTTGTTAGTGGAAATCATTGCAAAATTTCGTGACACATCGCCGTCTCCCAATCGAATCACCCAAAAATGTGACTATTTTTGCCAGTTAGCTCAAGACTAAACCATGTTCCATGCTACAATATGTTTGGAACTTTTCTTACGGTCCTTCAACCGTAGCTGGCGTAACCTAGGCACTCCGACCAGCTTGTTTGTGCAGTCCTGCATGTAGCCCCTCGCTTTGCTTGTGAGTCTAGGATCAAAGGGTCCGACATCAAGGTTCTTTTCATTAGCTGAAATCGACAATAATAAATGTACGGACTCATTTTTATTCAGTCACTGACAGCAATTGTCATTTCAAAGATTAATATTATCAGGTTTACCTTCCAGTGGCAACGGAGTTATTTGGTTGTACCAATAGACTCTATGCAGCGCCGGGATTACGTCATGATGAATGAGTTCGTACATGCTGAGTACAAAATGGAGAAATTATATTATTCAATATAGATGAACCAAGTACCTACAAGTGGGTTATAATAAATAAGTCAAAGATATCCGTAATAAGTTGGTTTTTCGTAATCTCAATAGTGCCGGATGGAAATGAAACATATCAAAGATTTTTACCTCTATCAACTTGATGGATAGAGATACGAAAGGGCACTCTAGGCAAAGATTAACTTTACAGGTGTGATTATTGGATAAAATAATTTGCTATTTACTTTTCCTTGGTTCTCAACTGGTCAGATCCGTTTCGAAAATAAAAATCCAATTGTCTCGTCCCATAATAAGAATCTTTCACTTCAAATCCATACAAAAATAGGAAAATCATGATAAGCAGTAGAGCCGAAATGATTGCATAATATATCAAATACCGGATCCTTCTGCTGCCGTATATAGTTCGCGTTTTCTGAAATTCAAATGCAATCATCGTACTCTCCATGCTGATCCTTAACTTCCCTTACGTATTACGTTACCTATCACAACAACCTGCTGTCTAAAGTTTACAAAAAACACTGCAAATTATTAGACAACGGTTAATTTTTTCCTGCAAAGATCATCCGACTGCAAAGAACTTTGCCATTATTACTGCCTACCTTCTGATAGAAAGTACCCGCCAGCAATGTACCTCAATACCAGAGTTGTGCGAGTCTTCGTTACGAAATATGGTTTTTAGGACGTCCCACAGTAAGACTTGGGCGTCCTTATGCGTTTGATCTGGAGTGATGTCGGACAACACTCAACAGAAAAAAATAACCACACACAAATCCCTTTTAGACCATTCTAAATCCAAATCCGCTAAAAAAAACCATAGGTGTATGTCTGTGTGTGTACGTGTGACAAAATGTGTACTCTGCCCAGACCTTAGTTTTCAACCGATTTTCGTGTTTCTTCTTTTGTACGACGCTGAAAACTATCTAGTTGTTTACTACGTCGCCGGAATTTCTAATTTTGATTTGAAGGGGGAGGGTTAATAATTTAAAAACATGAGTTTTCGGGCGTAATCTTTGTACTCCAGGCCTCAATTTTCCAACTGGTTTGCGTGTTTCTTTTTTTGATCGACCCAGAAATCTTCTGAGTTTCACACTATTTCACCAGAGGATCAAAATTAACACGGAAAGGGGGCCAGTAGAGTGATAATATTCACAATATATCCGATTTTTCAATATTGCTTCCGAGTCTACCAAGGTAGCGGAAGCTTTGTTTTCACTTTTCAAGGTCGAAAAAAAAGTTCTCCAAAATCAAAATTTTCACTCGCGTTTTGCGTTTTAGACCTTTCTGAACAATTTTGGTTCAGTGTCTGTGTGTCTGTATGTCTGTCTGTCTGTCATGAATTCCTTGTAACGCGCATAACTATACGAAGTTATAGTCCGATTTCAATGAAATTTTCAAGGATTGTGCGGGTTGGTGTGTAGACTGTCCCCTATGAAAATCATCATCCCCGGACTGATAGAAGCGACTGCGCATGCGCAAACGTGAATTCCTTGTAACGGCCATAACTTCTACATTTTCCATCCGATTTCAATGAAATTTTCAGGGATTGTGCAGGTTGGTGTGTAGACGGTCCCCTATGAAAATCATCATCCCCGGACTGATAGAAGCGACTGCGCATGCGTAAACGTGAATTCCTTGTAACGGCCATAACTTCTACATTTTCCATCCGATTTCAATGAAATTTTCAGGGATTGTGCAGGTTGGTGTGTAGACGGTCCTCTATGAAAATCATCACCTTCGGACTGATAGTAGCCACTGCGCATGCGCAAACGTGAATTTCCTTGTAACTCCATAATTTCTACATTTTCTATCCGATTTCAATGAAATTTTCAGGGATGTTACAGATTAGTATTTAGATGGTCCCCTATGAAAATCACCACCTTCGGACTGATAGTAGCCACTGCGCATGCGCAAACGTGAATTTCCTTGTAACGGCCTTAACTTCTACATTTTTTATCCGATTTCAATGAAATTTTCAGGGATGTTACAGATTATTATTTAAATGGTCCCCTATGAAAATCACCTCCTTCGGACTGATAGTAGCCACTGCGCATGCGCAAACGTGAATTTCCTTGTAACGGCCATAACTTCTACATTTTCCATCCGATTTCAATGAAATTTTCAGGGATGTTACAGATTAACTTGTTTTGATGTTTAGAGATTAACTACTATGCATCGGATCATCTATACAATCGGGTTATGGATACGAGGAAGCTATGTGCCACACCCACTTGGCAGACGTTTTCGGTTCCTTTATTGTTTAATGATTTTGTACCCAAGCTTTGAAATTCAGGAAAAATTCTCATTATACCTCCGGATTTTCATGAATTATTCTCTGTACCACCATGGAACTTATAGTGGTGTCACCATGGTGCCAGAACACCATGAACCGCATATTTCGTGGGTTTTTGCTTCCGAGTCTACCAAGGTAGCGGAAGCTTTGTTTTCACTTTTCAAGGATGAAAAAAAAGTTCTCCAAAATCAAAATTTTCACTCGCGTTTTGCTTTTTAGACCTTTTTGAACAATTTTGGTTCCGTGTCTGTGTGTCTATCTGTCTGTGTGTCTGTCTGTCTGTCTGTGTGTCTGTCATGAATTCCTTGTAACACGCATAACTATACGAAGTTATTGTCCGATTTCTATGAAATGTTTAGGGATTGTGCGGGTTGGCGTGTAGACGGTCCCCTATGAAAATCATCATCCCCGGACTGATAGAAGCGACTGCGCATGCGCAAACGTGAATTCCTTGTAACGACCATAACTTCTACATTTTCCAACCGATTTCAATGAAATCTTCAGGGATGATGCGGATTAAATTGTAGATGGTCCCCAATGAAGATCATCACCCCCAGACTGATAGTAGCCGCTGCGCATGCGCAAACGTGAATTCCTTGTAACAGCCATAACTTCCACATTTTCTACCCGATTTCGATGACATTTCCAGGAATTATGCGGATTAGGTTGTAGATGGTCCCCAATGAAAATCAAGGCCTTAAAATTTACAGTAGCTTCTGCGCATGCGCAAACGTGAAATCCTTGTAACAGCCATAACACTTACATTTTTCATCCGAATTTGATGAGATTGTCCAGATTAGCGCGTTGATGGTCCCCTATGAGGGTAGTGAGAGGTACTTAGAGATTGGTGTTTTGAGATTAACTACTATGCATCGGATCGTCTATATAATCGGGTTATTGATACGAGGAAGCTATGTGCCACACCCACTTGGCAGACGTTCTTTAGTTTTACCTTAAATACGGATGTGGACTGCTACGGTCTGCCTACCAAAACCAACGTATGAAAGTTCAACGTTACGACGTATTACCTACCGCTTTGGTGCCAGGCTGGCATCGATTGGTGGTGGTGGTGGTGGTGGGTGGGGGGACACGAATTTGCATGTTGGGTATCGTAGATCATGGATTTTAAAATGCTCTTCGAATTCGAGGGTCCCATGCCGTTAGAAATTTTATGGTGGATAAGGGTGAGGAGGGAGGGGTGGGAGAGACCACTATTTCTTGTCTAAAATACTAAACGAATTACATCGATTGAAACAGTTTTATCGCTTACCAACTGGTTTTTTAAATTGAACTAATACTTACGGGACGTCGAATGGGACGTCCCCTGGAATGCATGCATTACTTAACAATATGTTTAGTTGTTAAGCAAGTACAACTGAGTTGAATTCTACTCGAAGAAACAAAACGATAGCATTTTTGTACAGTAGGTAACCAAAAGCTTAGGGGCACAACTAGACCCCAAAAGGGGCCAATATCCCAAATTTACGTGTTTTGCTTCCGAGTCTACCAAGGTAGCGGAAGCTTTGTTTTCACTTTTCAAGAATGAAAAAAAAAGTTCTCCAAAATCAAAATTTTCACTCGCGTTTTGCGTTTTAGACCTTTCTGAAAAATTTTGGTTCCGTGTCTGTCTGTCTGTGTGTCTGTCCGTCTGTCATCAATTCCTTGTAACGCGCATAACTATACGAAGTTATTATCCGATTTCGATTAAATTTTCAGGGATTGTGCGGGTTGGTGTGTAGACGGTCCCCTATGAAAATCATCATCCCCGGACTGATAGAAGCGACTGCGCATGCGCAAACGTGAATTCCTCGTAACGGCCATAACTTCTACAGTTTCCATCCGATTTTGATGAAATTCTCAGGGATGTTACAAATTAGTATTTAGATGGTCCCCAATGAAGATCACCACCTTCGGACTGATAGTAGCTACTGCGCATGCGCAAACGTAAATTTCCTTGTAACGGCCATAACTTCTACATTTTCCATCCGATTTCAATGAAATTTTCAGGGATGTTACAGATTAGTATTTAGATGGTCCCCTATGAAAATCATCATCCCCGGACTGATAGAAGCGACTGTGCATGCGTAAACGTGAATTCCTTGTAACGGCCATAACTTCGACATTTTCCATCCGATTTCAATGAAATTTTCAGGGATGTTACAGATTAGTATTTAGATGGTCCCCTATGAAAATCATCATCCCCGGACTGATAGAAGCGACTGCGCATGCGCAAACGTGAATTCCTTGTAACGGCCATAACTTCGACATTTTCTACCCGATTTCAATGAAATATTCAGGGATGTTACAGAGTAGTGATTAGATGGTCCCCTATGAAAATCACCACCTCCGGACTGATAGTAGCCAATGCGCATGCGTAAACGTGAATTTCCTTGTAACGGCCATAATTTCCACATTTTCTACCCGATTTCAATGAAGTTTTCAGGGATGTTACAGAGTAGTGTTTAGATGGTCCCCTATGAAAATCATAGAGAATTGTTTGTCATCGAGGGATTCATTCATAGAGGAACGGACTCCTGTGAGAGTCTCAAATCGTATACATGACGAGGCTTCAATAGCACAGAGGATAGAGTCTTGATTTGTGCTCTAAGAATCGCGGGTTCGAATCCCAGTCGAGGCTAAGAATATTTATGATCAAATCACATACATCTACTCACTTAATTTTTCATCCGAATTTGATGAAATTTTCTAGGATTGTCCGGATTAGCGTGTAGATGGTCCCCTGTGAGGGTAGTGAAAGGTACTTAGAGATTGGTGTTTTGAGATTAACTACTATGCATCGGATCATCTATACAATCGGGTTATGGATACGAGGAAGCTATGTGCCACACCCACTTAGCAAATTTTTTTTTCCTCTTGCACGATTCCAAAGGTTGGTTCATCAATGAAAATAATAAACCAAAACTTACTTTGATTCGATCTGTTCTCACAGGATGATAAGGGCTTCCGAGTCTCAACTCCATCATTCTCTTCAAACAATCTCTCCATTTCATTTCTTCTTGCTCCACTTCTTCGTATTTAACTTCCATCACGAACGTATCCACGTTAGATTTCTGAGAAAAGTCTTTTACTTGCCAAATTGAAAGATTTCAATCTTTTTAAATTTTAATTAAAAGATTTTTAAATCTGTATATTTTTATGTAAATATACATGTTTTTACTGTACTTTGGCAACCATAACTACCTTCATTTTTTCTAATTTTTATGGTTCAATGAATTATTTCAATGAATGATCAATTTTTTTATGGCACATTATTATGGTATCCTTAGTTCTAAGGTTGACTCACTCTAAATATAAGAGATACTATGACAGCAAAAAATATCATCTTCAGTGGTTGGAATAATATCGAGTCTGTGACTATCCCAGACATGAAAGAGATAATCCACACAAGGCTTTTCTTCGATCCAAATTTTAGTCCATACAAAATGATGAAGAAGGAACACAAGGTGATGGAAGTAATTGCTAAAACCCTGCGTCAAACATTCATAAGTTTACGTTAACAAAAATACTATTAATTGAAAGTCGGAGGTACAAATTTCTGTAGTACCTATTCCTAATTCCGATGAAACTTGGATTGTTCATTATTGAGATTACTATTAAACATCGGAGTGTGTAAATACATGAATGAAGTCTAGGTCAACTGGCTTCTAGTAGTTGCCATTATTTTGGAAAACATTGGAGAAGATGGCTACTAACCATGCAAGAACCAGAAAGAAGATGGTCACGGTGGTGCTCTTGGTCTCATTTGTAGCATTCAAAGTCACAGCCTCGTAAGGGATTGGCTTTGGTGCGAAAGATTTTATAACTTTGCCTTCGGCGAAATCTACAAAAGGTCGAATATTTTCCTTAAAATCTATATTCAATGTGTACAAACATGATATCTACTGTGACTGAGCCTGCCTCTATACTTGTCAGTAACATAATAACGACACCCTAGGAAGGGTTTCACTGAATTGCTTCACCTACCTTCTTTTTTCTGATCTTTCCCCTGATCTTTCCCCTGATTTTCTTTTTCCAACCTTTCTTTTTCTCGTTCTTTCATCTCTTTTATTTTCTGCTTCTTGCTCATCCTATTGTGCAAAAATTAAAACCTTCGGAGTGAATAAACTGTTCCAAAATTTGTATCTACTAGATATTATTATTCTTTAATTGTTCTTCAAAACTTACTCAAAACAAATCACTATGGATAGCTGCAAAATCATCGCAACTATCGCGCTTTGGATTCCAACCACAACGTCTGACAAACTGATGGAAAACACAGGCAAGTCTGAAGGGCCAGCTGAGAAATCAAAGATTTTTTTCAGGAGTGCCTCAAGTACTAATATGTTTCAATGGGATTTATAATACGAATGAAAGCGTAAATTAATTATCTTCAAAGAGCAACAAACCACTGAAATCGAAGAACATCATGCTAGTCAGCATTGTGGTGATTATCAGTCCAACTGCTATTACCGCTCTCTGACATCTAGTGTACAAGCTTCTCGGATGCCTGAAATGTCATCAACAGACTATAAATAGTTATGAAATTATGGTCACATCTTGCGATCAATATTTAACACAATTAAGTAAGTAGGTAGTCGTAATTTGGATTAAAATGTTAGGGAACCGATGAGCCAGCGGATTAGATGTCTCTGTGTTAAGAATCGGGTGATTGATTGATGTTTTTATTTACCGGCCAGGGAATGCTTAGGGCCTGGAGGCCCTCTCTTCAAGCATCCCTGGAGCAAAAATGACAAAAAATATCCTCTTACAATAAGTGTTACTCTGATTATACATATTCACACATTTTAAATAAAATTAATGACATAATCATAAGTTTTCTTTCACATTACACTTATATTTAAACTTAACTCTACATTCCTTGTTAATACATTTACTTTATTTATTGTTTAT
The DNA here is from genome assembly GCA_009739505.2 of Apolygus lucorum. Lineage (NCBI taxonomy): Eukaryota > Metazoa > Arthropoda > Insecta > Hemiptera > Miridae > Apolygus > Apolygus lucorum. The sequence goes on from CM019179.2 coordinate 50,881,332, forward strand.
TTAATCTCTCATTTGTTATTCTTTCTACTTCCTGTAGGTCTTCCTTCTTCTATTCCTACTGTCTGGTTTCTTATAATTTTCTTTAATTCACTTCTGTTATTGATAGTTTAGATATTCATTTATTTCTAATATTCTTCTAATACATTTTTTCGAAGTGCGTTCGTGAAGGTGTCAGTGCTCTGCTTAAATCAAACATATGCCTTAATTCGTTCTAAATACGACTTCCCTGCACTGGTTCGGTGGGCCGGCATTTGCATGATTCGCTCTCTATTTATAGTGCTTTTTGAGTGAATTTGAGACATAAATAGGAACTCGTCTTGCAAATACTTAGGCCTCCGAAATGTCAAAAGTTTGAATACCATCACTGCAGTTTGTAGTTTTTTCCTCTCTCCTACCATAGGCCATCCCAGTGAGAGAGAACCGGTGAGAGAGAACCCTAGTGAGAATCGAGGCGCGGTACTGTGTTTTGGCCCTCGATCTACTAGGTAATAATCTGCCACAACTGGCCATACAACCAATAAGATTCTTTGAACTATGAAAGTGTAGGTTCCAAATTTTCTCTTGGCAGATGGAATAGTGACTCGACTAGATACCTCTTTTGATTTGGGATTCAGAATAGGTGGTTTTTTCAACCGACTATATCGCTAGATATGTATCAACGTTCACAACCCCTCAACGATTGCCACGCGCAACCAGTAGCTTCTTATACACTATCATCTGAACTTCCGACTCGACAGAATTATTCAATTTTTAGTCTGGAGAAGTCAACGATTCTGCACTTGTTTGTGAAACAAGGCAGGCCAGGTGTATGAGCTTTTCCACTTCATGCTAGTCTATTTGGATCGGTATTTGGCAATACTCCTCTTTTTGACTCTTACTCTGACCAGTGAACTTTGGCGGTTTAATCCTCTTGGGAACAAAAACACAAAGACAATAATTGTCTTGAAAAAATCTGTCCTGAAACAACGGATATGAGGAACAAAGAATTATTCTTTGTTCCTCATATCCGTTGTTTCAGGTAAGATACTAGGTATGATTCATCAGATCTGTTGGGTCTATTGATGAACCCTTTATACTCAATGATTTATCATCTCCCAACTTTTTGTAATATTTAGTTGATTATTATTACATCAAGAAGATGTTGGGCTGCACAAAATGGAAACGAAATGCTGCACAAAACGTCCCAAATTAGGTAACTTGGGACATCGTCTTCGAATTCACCTTGTAAATATACTGGCCCAGACGTGTTTGTCACGCATCCCGGAAAATATCCATCCTGAAATGTAGTATTGCCACTTGCTGGCTTCTTCTTCAGGCTTCATCAACGGTATTTCGTGCATTCGAGCGTCGCTGAGACTAACTCTGTGGTCGAATGTGAACCATGCTTCTACTATGAAGTTGTAAATTTCTTCAGTTTTCACATCGTAGACAAGTACTTTCCGGCAGTACCTAATGTGTTTAGAGACATACAAAGGGTGACTTAGAGGAAAGGAACTAGTAACCTAGAATTTATCCGTATCTAGGTCTAAAATATACGACATTCAAACAGGAGTAAGATACTATATGTGTAATGTATATTATTTTTTGTACCGAATGTAGTGGTTACACTACAGTTTCGAAGATCGTTACTAGAAGCAAGTAATTATTGTTGATATTACGGAATAAAATCTTCATTCTTTCGTGTTCTACAATTCAAGACTTGTTTGACTCAAAGTAAAATAGTCGTAATTGCTAGAAACACCAAAGTGGTGACCCCGTTTGAATTGAGAAACGACCGTCCGCGTGTAATATCCATGCTACCGTCTGAAAATGGTGACTGCGCATGCGTGACGACTCAGACGGCGACACAGAGTAATGGAGACAAGTTAACAGAGAAGAAAGCCAACGTTAAAATGGTGTGCAAGCATTTTTGAGGCTGCCTCAGTTGCGCCATCTACTTTCAGCTAGGAATGAGGAACTACTACGGAAGTGGCGGGGGGGATAGGGCACACTCTTCATACCGCTTCTTTTTAAATCCTTTCCAATGACCAGAAATTGATAACTTTTCGTTTCATCATCATTTAGATTTGCAAAAATTACTAGGAAATTCCATTCGAGGCGATGGATATTTCCCAAGTTGCACTTAGAATTGTTGTTGTCCCTATCGCGAGTTGTTCAAATGTTGAATCGACAACTGCCACCCATAGAAACGTTTGAAACCCAGTGTATTATTGAAAATCGCTCAATTTTTCGTACATATCGCGAATATAACTAAATGTTATCAAATTAATTACTTGGATGCGGCCGGTTACGCACCAAGGAGAAAAATATGTGATAAACAAGGTGACTTGTTGTGATGAGGTTGGGAACAAACGATCGAGAACCGGTCGTGAACGCGATCTGCCTCTTTCCGCTATAACTACGTCCTGGAGCTCCACCAATCAGAACGCTTCTCGGGCTCCCACATTCAGCTTTCAGCCCAGTGGACGGCGAGCTCGGTCGTCTTGGACGCCGACAAATGCCGGCTTTTGACGGCGTCGAGAATGACGGCTTTCTTGACGACTCTACCCTTCATAACCTCACACTTTTATAACCAATTTCAATTTAGATCGGATGTAGCCGGATTTTGTGTTGTGTTCGACGGTCGACTCCCGTGTTTTGGTTCTCGATTTTAGCTTTCATTTCTCGAACAGTTTTCTTTTTCCTGGGAATTATCAAGTTTTTCATCTCTCGAAACAAACTATTCGTCACCAGAATTCTGTTATCTTCACATCAAGATCAAGTGAATCCAACGTATACTGTTGTTGACTCTGTGCGAATTTCACATTGTTTAAATGTCAATGAAATTTCTGAATAAATGCACCCTTGTTTTTCATTTAATGTTGTATATTATTTATTCATCTACCAACATACCTAACTACCACTGGGCTGAAAGCTGAATGTGGGAGCCCGAGAAGCGTTCTGATTGGTGGAGCTCCAGGACGTAGTTATAGCGGAAAGAACCAGATCGCGTTCACGGCCGGTTCACGATCGTTTGTTCCCAACCTCATCACAACAAGTCACCTTGTTTATCACATATTTTTCTCATTGGTGCGTAACCGGCCGCATCCAAGTAATTAATTTGATAACATTTAGTTATATTCGCGATATGTACGAACAAATCGGGCGATATTCAATAATACACTGGGTTTCAAACGTTTCTAAGGGTGGCAGTTGTCGATTCAACATTCGAACTACTGGCGATAGGGACAACAACAATTGCATGAGGAACTCTGAAAATATCTTTCGCCTCGATTGGTTTTTCCAAGTAATTTTTGCAAATTGAAATGATGATGGAACAAAATGTTATCAATTTCTGGTCATTCGAAAGGATTTGAAAAGAAGCGGTATGAAGAGTGTGGCCTCTCCTCCCCGCCTCTTCAGTAGTAGTTCCTCAATCCTAGCTGAAAGTAGATAGCGCCACTGAGGCAGCCTCAAAAATACTTGCACACCATTTTAACGTTGGCTTTCTTCTCTGTTAACTTGTCTCCATTACTCTGTGCTAACTACAGATCTACAATAAACAGGCAACGGGAGTCAGTTCACGTAAGTAGGTACCATTTAAGATTGTAACTGATAGTTCCGTTTGCCGTGATCATCGTACTTGTAAGTTGCATGACAGGAAAGTTCATTACCTTTCATTCAAAAAGTTCATTACCTTTGAAAATATACCTTCTTTTCACACAATAGTAGGTATTTGGTTAATTATGGATGTCTGCATTTAGGTGTTACGTCTATAAGTTCGTAGATCTATCCTAGTATGATAGATCTGTACTTCCGTTTTTGTAATAGTAGGTAGGTAGAAACGATGTACCTACCTACTCTAAATTATCTATAGATATGTTACGGACGTGTTGTAAGACAAACAAGGAACCAGTAGAAAGGTAGCTACTGCAAAATCGGTAGTTAGTAGGTATTATAGACCCAAAAAATGCAGTAACAGCTCTGGAAAAGCTAGTGTAGTTCACTACTTTCTAAAGGTGAAAAGTATCAAAATCATCAGTAGGTAGGTTTTTATATCGCAATGTAGGGTCAGAAAGGGATGTAAATAGGTATCCAAGTAGTAAAAAATGTATTGCCTTTTCAATACGGCAAACATTTTTATTTTCGATCTGAAAAAGTCATTTCGAGACCCCCCCGGAGTCTGAATCAGCTGTTCGCTATCGGCCATTTTCAAGTGACTTCACAGGTCGGTAGCAATTTAGCGTCACTTCCAGAGTCCGCACCTAATTTTGTGACGACTCGAAATCCACCAAAAAAAGTTAGCATCTGCGTCTGCTGGCCCCATCTGTCTCGAGTCGTCACGATCTCAAGTCGTCACGTCTGACGTGGCGAAAACTCTCTAATAAGATAGTATGTCAACCGCTAGGCAAAGAGAGATTTTGAGGATAAAAAAGATGAAAAAGAAAACTCCAGGACAGGTGAGTCAAATTTCCTTAGGATTAAGCAGTAATCCGATGCAAGGGTCGTCAGAACAGTGTGACGATCGTCCAGATCGACATGAAAGACCTAGGCCTCCCAAACTCCCACAATTTGCAAAACAAAATGTCAAACTCAGGTTTGCACAATGCGACGCTTTGTTTAGAACCGCAAGAATGGTTGAGGATGACGACAAGTACAGTTGCATTGTCGGAGTGCTGAAGATGGACGTAGCAGAGCAGGTCCAGAGGCTTGTTGTTGACCCTCCAATTTTTGATAAATACGAGTATGAAGCCCTCAAAGCTGAGCTGATCCTCAAATTTTCAGATAGTTTGAGTGAAAAACAAGATAAGCTAGCCAGCATGGAGCTAGGAACAAATAAACCATCTTACCTTCTTACACAGATGCAGGCAATAGGACTCGACCTCGTGTCAGAAGCTTACTTGCGCAACTTGTGGCTACGAAGGCTTCCTGACCCACTTCGTACAGTACTGGCAGCAACAAATGAACCTTTGGTAGTGTTAGCTGCCAAGGCAGATGAACTCGCAGCGCTGAATGACAACCGTAGGGTTGCCAGCCTGCAAGATGTTGGAACGTCTGCACTTGGGTTTAATGCAAAGGATCAAATTGCAAGGCTGACGGCTCAGGTAGCTGCCTTGAGAACGCAAATCCTCGTAAAACCAAAAAATGAGAAGGAGGAGGAGATCGCTTCAGATTGGTGTAGGTTTCATCGACAGTTCAGGGATAAGGCATTCAAGTGCCTACCTCCATGTTCATTTCCAAAAAACGCCTAGGTGGGCTGCTTCAAAAACATGAGAGTAGCCCTAAACCTGATTATAGCCCTCGTTTGTACATGAAAGACAAACGCTCTAATTTGGTATTTTTGATTGACACCGGAGCTGAAGTCTCCGTATTACCAAAACAATATGCAGCAACCACCAATCAGGCTCAAACTGGGGTTATTAGCACCATTGGAGGAAATTCAGTTCCAAAATTTGGCACAGTCAAGCTTGAGTTTGATATAGGATTTGAATCACCATTTCATTGGAACTTCATTGTGGCTGTCATAACCGAACCGGTTATTGGGGCCGATTTTTTGAAGAGGAACAAGTTGTTACCTGATTTAGTTGGAAAGAGGCTGATCGCCTTGAAAGCTGTGGGAGCAATCACGAATGACTGCCCTTTCAGAAACATACTGAAGGAATTCCCAGAAATAATTGGTGAAGATAAAAAACCAGGCATAGCTAAACATAACATCGTACATGTAATAAAAACAAAGGGACCCCCTTTGTTTTCAAGACCAAGACGACTACTCTCAGATAAACTTGCAAATGCACAAAAGGAATTTGAAAGCTAAATGGAATCAAACATCTGCAGAAGGTCTGACAGCCCTTGGGCTAGTCCTTTGCATATGGTGGCCAAAAAAATGGAGAGTGGAGGCCTTGTGGGGACTTCAGGGCTCTAAACAAGGTTACCATCCCAGACCGCTACCCTCTCCCACTTATAAGAGATTTCGCACAAATACTTGAAGGCAAAAGTATATTTTCCACAATCGACCTGAAGAAAGCTTACCACCAAATTCCTGTTGCTTCAGAGGATATCCAGAAGACGGCCATTACGACTCCTTATGGGATGTTTGAATTCCCAGCCATGCCTTTTGGGTTGAGAAATGCAGCACAGACATTCCAGCGTTTCATGCACAAGGTTTTGGAAGGACTCAACTTCACGTTTGCTTATCTTGACGACGTACTGGTGGCCTCAGCAGGGCTTGAGGAGCACAAGAAGCATCTGAGATTGGTGTTTCAGCGTTTCAGGGAGTTCGGTTTGATCATCAACGAAGAAAAATCTACTTTTGGACAATCTAAGATTTTGTTTTTGGGGCATGAAGTGGATAAGACAGGAGTCAGACCTACTCAAAAGAAGACCCAGGCCATTATAGACTTTCCATTGCCCAAAACAAAGGACCAGCTCAAACGGTTTCTGGGAATGATCAATTTTTACCGCCGTTTCACCCCTAAAGCTGTGGAAACTCAAATTCCTTTATACCAATTGATGGGTGGAAATATTAAAAATGATAGAACGCCGATTATATGGGATGAGAAAACACGGACTGCTTTCCAGAATTGCAAAGAATCACTCGCAGCGGCTGTTACTCTAAGTTTTCCGGTGGGGAAGGAAGCTCCATTATCATTGGCTGTCGATGCGTCGGATACAGCAATTGGAGGAGTGCTGCAGCAAGAGACCAAGATGGGGATGAAACCACTGGGATTTTTCTCCCAAAAACTCAATGACGCACAAAGAAAATACAGTACCTATGATAGGGAACTTTTGGCAATGTATGAGGGAGTAAGATATTTCAAACACGAGCTAGAAGGTCAGATTTTTAGCATCAATACAGACCACAAGCCACTTTCTTTTGCATTTTCTCAAAATTTAGACAAGGCTACTCCACAGCAAAGACGCTACCTCAACTTCATTTCTCAGTATACCACTGAACTGAGACATACAGCGGGGGAGTTGAATGTGGTTGCAGATGCTTTATCCAGAGTAGCAACTCTGTCATTACTAGCCGATATTTCCGGAAAGGAGCTCGCAGCTGCTCAGAAAATGGATCAAGAACTCCAGAATATTTTAAAAGGTCAGAAAACTTCGTTAAAACTAGAAAAAAGAACATGTGACTCGGAAGAGGTATGGGGAGAAATGAGGGAGATGAGATTCCGACCATTCCTCCCAACTATTTTCCGTCAGAACACCTTTGAAAGAATCCATAGGATGGCACATCCAGGTGTTAAAGGATCATTGAAGTTGATTCAGGATCGCGCAGTATGGTCAGGCATGAGAAGGGATATTGCAAACTGGGTGAAAGCGTGCATGGATTGTCAACTCAGCAAGGTAGTGAGAGACACAAAGAGTCCTGTCAGAAAATTTCTGGAACCAAATGAGAAATTCAGCCACATTCATATCGATATTGTGGGACCATTACCACCTGTGCGAGACAAACGGTTTTGTGTGACCTTCATTGACCGTATTACTCGTTGGCCAGAAGCTTTTCCGATGGCTGACATTCGGGCAGAGTGAATCGCACGGTTAGTTCACGATTCTTGGGTCCCACGATATGGAGTACCGTTAACCGTGACTACCGATCAGGGACCACAGTTCGAAAGTCAGCTCATGGCCGAACTTTGGTCCAGGATGGGCACTCAACGCATTCGAACTACTGCATACCACCCTCAGGCAGACGGGATGGTTGAACGCTGGCACAGAACGCTCAAGGAAAGGATTCGAACACCAGAAACTGGGTGGAGAGCCTGCCAAAAATCCTACTTGGCTTAAGAAGCACAGTGCACGAAGATTGGGGAGCATCTTCGGCTGAGTTGGTTTTTGGTGCAAATATAAGGCTCCCAGGGGATTTTTTTGGAGAACCTCGACAGTCGGAACCATCGACGTACGTAAAGTTACTTAAGGCCCACGTGGGAAGACAAGTGATGCCTCCAACAAGGACGCAGATACCGCGAATTTATGTTCCGAAGGATCTACGTACAGCGAGTCACGTTTTTCTTCGGGTGGATCGACCTAAGACGTCACTACAAAGACCGTATGAGGGACCTTTCAAAGTCATGAAGCGGAACGAGAAGACTTTTGAAATTGAGACTGGCAATCGAGTACAAACAGTTTCCATTGACAGGTTAAAACCTGCTTTCATTTCAGTTTCGTGAGGGGAAGGGGAATCCTGTAGTAGTTACACTACAGTTTCGAAGATCGTTACTAGAAGCAAGTAATTATTGTTGATATTACGGAATAAAATCTTCATTCTTTCGTGTTCTACAATTCAAGACTTGTTTGACTCAAAGTAAAATAGTCGTAATTGCTAGAAACACCAAACCGAACATAATGTTACTCGACTCACCATTCAGGAGCGAACCCGGAGTGATTGTGCCAAAGTTGAATCGTGTGCACTGGACCTAACGGATTTTTAGTTTTTATCAAAAACCAATCATCAAGTCCCATTTTTAGCACTCGTCTTCTGTGATGTGAGAGGATATGGACCTGCATGGGGAAGGAAACACCATCATTTAGTAAATTATAGATAACATCATTATTATGTTTAGGAAACATCGAACTACAAGACCTAGTCAACAGAAGTATTTAAGAATGAAGTTCGGAGGTGTGATACTCAATTAAAAACGGAGTATGTAGAAAGTCGTGTATTTCCACAATTTCGACGGTTGGGTCATCATTAGTAACAAACAGGAACTTAAGGAACATTACAAAGAGTACAGCTTGTATTATTCACAGGTGAAAGAGGAACTCGAATCCCATCCGTCCAGAAAGTGAAGGACATAACCAATCAGATGGATGCAATTAATAGTGAAAGAATGAAGTAAAATCTCATTAGGATAACAAAGTTAAATCCAAACGTAATATTAGTTTTGATCTGAAAAGTAGACAGCTTGTAGAATTTCCTTGAGGTGATTCCTTAAGGGGGTCTCAGTTGGTCGCCGTTCGTTCCTCGTACCGGATCAGTATTTCGCGTAATAGAAGGGGCAAAACATAAAAAGTTGTACCTAAATTTGAAATTTTAAAGGATTTTAGAAATTAATTAGTGTACGGCCATAGGGAATTGAAAAACTGAAATATTGCCGCCGGAATCATCAAAATCGAAAACAACGGTTTATGTTTTTGCCCCTTCAATTTCGCGAAATACTGATCCGGAACGAAGAACCGACTGAGACCCCCTTAACGCTAATTGGACCATGGTATCACTAGTGTCACAGGAAACATCTCAGGAACTCCATAGTTATCTCAAAATGTCATCGGACCAACCAAAATAATATTGAAATTTTAAATTTAATGAACAGCAGAATTTTTTTGGGCAATTAGAAGTCTTCGAATAGATTTATGACAAAATTTTTCCAAGGAAATCCTTGAAAAAAATTCTAAAATTTTTTGACTTCTATTAATTGACAAAAAATGGTTCAAGAAATTCAACTCTGTCCATTAATTTTCAAATTGCATTATAAATCTAGTAAATCTGGTGACACCTTGGGACACCTGTGTAGTTCCTGAGATGTTTTCGGTGACACATTAAAAGGAATGCTATAAGTAATGACGTCCTTTCTGCTTCCTCTTCCACATGAACTACAATAATAATATATAATGAGGTACATCATAACTGTCGATAATTATTCTATATTTATCATTTTCGAAAAAAGATCAAACTACTACGAGTGATTTAGTTCTAGTCAGTGGTTTGATACTCCTTGAATAGACTCGAAATCGTTAATCGTATCAGAACAGTTATTGATGCAACAAGACTCGGTCAAGACAACAATCACGTTGGTATTTGTTGCTGTTCCTTTACATTCTGATATCGCGCTTGAATATGGTTGTGCTTGTATGTAGTAAGTATTGTGATTTGGAAAATTAAAATGTTGATGAAAAAATAATAACTTACAATAATAACTGTAATAATTTGATCGAGAGGTTCTTGGTGAATTCTGCAAATTTTGTCCATTTTGTGCAGGTGTTGAGACAGGTCATATTTGGACCTCAAAAGTCAAATGCGACTATAGAAATCACTCAACTTCGGCTCTGAGTTTTCATCTTAACTCATACGTACTACGATTGGTTTTCTTTTCTATTATCGCCAAATATAATTATGATAAGCATAAGCATAATTATCTTGAATATTGAGATAAATACCTAATATAGTAATTGCTTGATGTCTGTTGAATAGAAGACTGCTTCAATCTACAACTCACCCGTGAATGACCTTTTTCACCAAACAACCTAATTGCGACGCGAGAAGTTGTTCCTGAACCCCATCTTTCACCGGTAAAAACAGCCAAGATGTAAGGATTGGTTTCATCGCACCAGTTATCCCTTAATACTGTAACGAAGCGCTGTTGAGGAAAGATTCACGATTTTAACAAATTGGTTGGTATCTAACCGAGTAAAATGCGTATGGGTGCGTTGGTCCCCTTAAATATATATAAAATACTCTCGCAGATGTTTGTGCAATTCCGCAAACAAAAACCAACACACATGTCCGTGAATAATTTCCTAAGTACTTGTTTCAGAATTATTTATAGAAGAAATATAAAAGCATTCGTGAGTTTCAACCAAAAACTAACACCGTCGATTTAGCACAGTGAACCGTTTAGCAAAGATTCGTGGGCACATTTGGATCGAGACCGTAATATTCAAAGTGGAAGAAGTGTGGGTGGGACTTGTTGTTACTATTCTGTATTGACCAACGGCCGTTAAGGCCGAGGTTAAGGCCAATGGGTCCTGGAGATTATCTGGGTTGATGACCGCTCGAGGGTGGTATCGCAGGTCTTGGGCTGGGCCATAGGTGAACCCCGGCCTACTCAAGCGGGTGAGGCGATAAGTAGCCATGAGCGAAAACATCAGATCTTCCCTTTGGAAGACAGCTGATGATATCTGCGATGTCAGGTATGGCGGTTGGACAAAAATCCAACCTCAGATGGTTGTTTACTTTACTTTACCACTGTTCTGCATGAGGGTTTGACTGAAATATTGGTTTTATCTGTTATTTAGTATTTTTCCGTCCCTCCACGGCACTTTCCTGAGTAATTATGGGCCGATTTTGATGAAATTAGGTATAATTTATACCTAGCTCATATTATGAGCTCCATTTAGGGTCTAGTTGTGCAGCAAAGCTTTTGGTTGATGTCATCCACTTCTAAGTAGTGAAAATAAGGGCTGAAAAATGAGGGCTGACATTTTCAAAACGCCCTTGCTTAAAAACCTTCAGTATAAAGGAATTGTTTTTTCTTCAATTTAAAATAGTATTGAATTTTTAGAATCGAATGAGACCACCCAGAGCTCTTAGACCATCCAGAGGACTTGAAATTGGGATGAATAATAGAGCAGAAACACGAGTGGGAATTGCAGAACAGGCCTAATCTCAGTTCAAATACTTATTAGTTGATCTTATCTTGATTTTATTTAAAATGATAGTTTTATTGAAAAAGCTTCTTTCTGTCCGGACGGGTGACCTGTACAGTAAAATAATAAACCATTGAATAATAATTTGCAGCGTTTTTGTTTAAATCTCTTGAGCCACCATGATGGGTGGACCCGGGCTTAGCCACAGATCAAAGAGAAAATATTCCTGATATCAGCGAATGGAATAGGGTAAAACCACCAATAGTCGGCACTGTTAAGCCCGATCTTCAACTTCAAAACGCAGTTATAAATCAGTTTTGAGTGCTAATCCATTATTTTTTTTTTCTTTACGTAGATAAACATCTGTACTTCATTTAAAAAAATACTAGGAAACTTCATAACAACTTTTGAATCGAGTTGTTAGGCAATTCTACACAAACAACAGATTTCCTAGTAGCCGGCACCCATTTTGCCATCAATCGGCACGGCTTTTAACCAATAGTGGGCACCAGTCCACCATTGATGGGCACTGCTCTCTACTAATAGTTGGCACCTGCCAACTGCCAATTCAACGCTGTCATACTAATAGTTGGAACAGGTTTAGATTCTGGTGAGGGATAGAAAAAAACGTAAAATGGTAACGAAAGGTAAAATAACGTTGTTATTTAAATCACTCTTTAAGGTTAACTTTGAGTTACCGAGGTACCGACCTACTGTGCAGTGAAATACCAGGTTTTCCTCGACAAAATTTGGTGTTGAACACTCTAATTATTTTGACATATCACATAAATTAAGTCCCAAACGATAGAGGTGAACGGATGAGACAAGAAATATCACAAAAGTTTGAATAGGTATAAAAGGAAATCAAACGTTGGTTTCAAACTATAAAGTTAAAATTTAATATTTTATATTAAATGCCAAGTGGGTGTGGCACATAGCTTCCTCGTATCCATAACCCGATTATACAGATGATCCGATGCATTGAAGTTAATCTCAAAACACCAATCTCTAAGTACCTTTCACTACCCTCATAGGTCTACATACACGCTTATCTGGACAATCCTAGAAAATTTCATCAAATTCGGATGAAAAATGTAAGTTTATGGCTGTTACAAGGATTTTACGTTTGCGCATGCGCAGAGGCTACTGTAAATTATAAGGCCTTGATTTTCATTGGGGACCATCACTACCTAATTCGCGTAATCCCTGAAAATTTCATCAAAATTGGGTAGAAAATTTGGACATTATGGCTGTTACAAGGAATTCACGTTTGCTCATGCGCAGAGGCTACTATCAGTCCGAAAGTGGTGATTTTCATAGGGGACCATCTAAATACTAATCTGTAACATTCCTGAAAATTGCATTGAAATCGAATGGAAAATGTAGAAGTTATGGCCGTTACAAGGAATTCACGTTTGTGCATGCGCAGTCGCTTCTATCAGTCCGGGGATGATGTTTTCATAGGGGACCGTCTACACACCAACCGCACAATCCCTGAACATTTCATAGAAATCGGACAATAACTTCGTATAGTTATGCCCGTTACAAGGAATTCATGACAGACAGACACGGAACCCATATTGTTCAGCAAGGTCTAAAACGCAAAACGCGAGTGAAAATTTTGATTTTGGAGATCTTTTTTTCATCCTTGAAAAGTGAAAACAAAACTTCCGCTACCTTGGTAGACTCGGAAGCAATTTAAGTCTCAGCACCCTCCCCCCTTCACCCCATCAGGTAGTAGGTAGGTAACCCCCCCCCCCCCCTTACACACCTCAGCAAAAAATACCTAGCGATCACCTCCAGTGTTAATACCGGGCACTGCCGACTATTGAGTACTGGGCATGCTGATTACTGGGTTCTACCCTAGTCGGCATGCCAGTTATTGAATGATCGGCACTGCCCATTATTAGTTTTATGGTGTGCCGAAATCTGGATAGAGCTACGGGATAACAATTTAATCTTTAGAAATTATGTTTGGTTACGAAAATTGATCAATTCAGATCAAAAGACTTCATGATGACAAATGCAAGCCGAAATCCAATAGTGGGCACCCCACGCCAATTATTGAAATTGAGGTTAATTTTTATCCAGAACTGGGCACATCTACAATCCCCAATATAATTCGATAAAACGTATCAAAAAATAATGCAAATGAAAGCTTTAAGGCTGGAGAATGCAACAGAATCGGAAAAAAGTACGAAAGAATCACTTACCAGCGAGCAGTACCCAAAACAGCACTGTCAGTCCTTAGGAAAAAAATAGCGGGAGGTCTGTTACGAGGACGCGCAATGGGTACTGTCAAAAAATGTTTTTCCATCTGATTTTACTCCTGCTCACGGCCCACAAACAAGCTGACGAGCTTCGTATTCAGTTGTAGCCCCTGAAAATATTTTTTTAAGCCTCCTAGGTCACTCCCAAGTCTTATTCTTCACCAGAATGTGTTGAGAGTGCCGACTATTAGGGGGGGTGCTGGTTATTGGTGGTTTTACCCTATTCACCTTCTGCTCCCACTTCCTATTGATATCACTTTCTATTCTGATTGAGACATCCTCTACCCTTATCCTATCATTTATCTTAAATTCGATAATGGCTAGACCTGAATTAAGAATTATGATAGAGAGATAATTGAAAATGATTACAGCTTTGGAATCCTGACGATCTTTTCCACGGCCCCAAAGAAGAAGAATCACGAGGAGAAGTAGCAAGAGTCCAGTTAGTAAAGCGACGTAAAAATTATCGGTGATGGTCGAAAACAAGTAAATGTCTTCGGAGAGTACGATTTTTTGAGGTGGAGTAATTATGTCTGAAGAAAACCAGGACAGGTGGTCACATTGACACCTTATTCGAGGTTCTTCTTGATCAGTATCTATGAATTCTTTGTACTGTTGGGACAAATCAGAATTATTAGAATGGAAATTATCAACATCCACGTCAAAGATATCCTCATTGGTGTCACCTCACGGAATAATTACATATTTTGCATAAAAAATAAACATATTGATTAGTAATACATGCTTCTTGGGGTCGTCTTTTATCTGTTAGTTTTGGTTGGTAGACCGTAAAAAATAACTTCCGTAGGTATTCAAGGTGAAACAGCCAAAAACCCACGAACAGCGCAGGTTTCTGGCGTTCTGGCACCACTGGTGGCACAAAGAATGGTTCATGAAAATCCAGAGGTATATTGATAATGTTCGATACGATGATGACGTAATGTGTGACTGGGAAGTTATCTGAGCTGAACAAAAAAAGGTCTCCCAAGTGGGTGTGGCACATCGCTTCCTTATAACCATAACCCGATTATGCAGATGATCCGATGCATAGTAGCTTATCCCAAAACATCAATCTCTAAGTGCACTCTATCTTACACTACCCTCATAGAGGACTCAACAGTCAACCCGCACAATCTCTGAATATTGTTAGAAAATGTAGAAGTGATGGCTGTTACGAGGATTTCACGTTTGCACATGCGCACAAAATACTTTAAATTTGGGGGCCATGATTTTCATGGGAGACCATCTCCACCTCAACTCGCATAATTCCTGAAAATTTCATCGAAATCAGATGAGAAATGTAGAAGTTATGGATGTAACAAGGAAATACTCGTTTGTGCATGCGCGGTGGCTACCATTCTGGGGGCAATGATTTTCATAGGGGGCCATCTACACAACGATCCGCACAATCCCTAGAAATTTCATCGAATTCGGATAAGAAATATAGAAGTTATGGCTGTGACAAGGATTTCACGTTTGCGCATGCGCAGCGGGTACTATCAGTCCGAGGGTAATTATTTTCATAGGGGATCATCTACACGCCAACACGCACAATCTCTGAAAATGCCATCGAAATCGAACATTGCTTCATATAGTTATGATTTCATGATAGACACACAGACAGACAGACACGAATCCAAAATTGTTCTGAAAGGTCTGAAACGTAAAACGCGAGCAGAAATTTCGATTTTGGAGAACTTTTTATCAACATTGAAAAATGAAAACAAAGCTTCCGTTACCTTGGTAGACTCGGAAGCAAAAAAAAAAAAAAAAAAAACGCAAATTGGTTGAGAAGTGAGAAAGTAGGAGCGAGCTTGGGGTATCGTCAAAATGAGCCTTATTTTCACAAAATAACCACCCGTTCCCCTCCCTTGAAGTCAAATTTTAAAATTTCGTCGACGTAGTGCACAACTAGATAGATTTCTGCACCGAAAAAAAATCCACTCAAACCGGTTCGACAATAAGGCCTGGTCACAACCTCAGTCACATACACGCACACACCTACACATACATCTATGGATTTTTTTGCATATTAGGATTCAGAATAGTCTGAAACGGATTTGAATGTGTTTTTTTTCTCCGTTGAGTGTTGTCCTCCTTCACTCCAGATTAATAGCCATCAGGTCTTACTGTGGGACGTCCTACAAAGGAAGAACGAAAAAATTTTAAGGCTCCCTCACTTCTCCACAGCGGTTTCCAAACTGAAGGCTCTTGGTGTCAAGACTTGCCATTAGAAGAGCTGCATTAGGAAGCTGCTCCGACTAGAGTTAAAATTCCCATTTCCCAAGAAACTTCCAAAAATTTAGTAATTTGTAGGTACTGAAGTTGGTATCCTATGGGTTTCAGTGAGCTCAAATCCCATGTACCATGTGCCACACCCTCTGGACAGGATTGCCTGCTCTGCCTCTCTTCCATCTCAACCTACATGATGCATTCTATTTTACCTCTACAAACTGAAAATATTCCATAAATTAATATGTATAATGGTGAATGACAAGTTTCTACTTGACAAAGATTACTTTCAGGGTAAGTGGCGTAAACATCATCTTACCTGGCATCCTGTTGCTTCAAAATTTTCGTTCTGGAATGTCTTACACTGAACTATTTTATACTTGAAGTTTACGGGAGTGATTGTGTACTGTAAGAAATGAAAATATAAATTATGTGATAGACACAATTAAGGGGGAAAAAAATTTCGTATTTTTAAAAAAATGATTTTATTTAAATTAAATTACCTATATAAGGAAGATATTGTAAAAATTTCAGAATTTTTTGGTAACTGTAAGTCGTACTTACAGACCACCAAAGTTAGTTACAACAAACATACTAATGATTATTTTGATAAACCTAACAGATAGGTAGCTGTTGTTGGTATTAATAATTCATCTATTTCTATTCGATGAAACGGGCGCGCGCACGGCGGCAGACCGCAGACGAGATTAGGTTGTCGGAAACACGCTCCTGTAGAATTGTGTTTTCGCACTCTAAGGTACTCTTATCTCCTGAATTATTCGGTGGATTTTGATAATTTTTTAAAAAATGTTCATAATATCAATACTATTGACAAGCTCTACAAATCTGCGGAAACGATTATTAACATTTTGGTCGACAAATGCAAGGATTCATGCGGAAATGGGAAAAATGTTGACAAAATTTTGTTACTGAACCCAACAATCAGGATCACGAAATTTCCAAAATGCGGTCGTTTTAAGATCTTAGCAAGATGGATACGTGGGGAAAGAAAAGTCAACATCGCTTATAGTTACTGAAGAAAATGTACCTAAGTGTGAAAAGTTGGTACCTAAAAACATCATCATTATTGATTTTTTGCATGTCCCCTATTATAATATTTTTCGTTTCCATCCTGGTTTTGTGTAACATACCTTTGATTGAACAAGTGATAAAAATATCAAGGTCTTGGATTGAATAGGAACGGATATAATGTAGATTAAAGTTCGACGTAGCGTCAGGCGCTGCCGGGGTGCACTGGTCACAAACGTCTAAATCACACCTACAGCATTAGTTCATATTTTCTCCGGTAGGGATAGTAAAGTATTTTTCAAGGGAATCAGCTGCATCGCATTATCTCAAGCTTTACCAAAATAGGTAAGTGAGCTTATCTCATGTGATTCAAAGGAAAAACGCTTTATTATCCCTAGCGGAGGATTCATGAACTAGATTCCTGCTGTAGGTGTGATTTAGACGCTCGTGGACTGGTCCCCTTAAGCGTTGAATGACATACTAAATTATGTTTATATTATTTTCTATCTAAGGAGCATCTATTATTGTCACCCTTAAGGGGTATTCGATAAGCCCTGATTTCAGCTGCCACTGCCTGCTAAGCAGGGCAATTGCTCAAAGAAATAATGGTCACTGTAAATCTCCAAATGAAACAATGTAAATTTCATTCAATGAGGGGAACAGAAATTGAAATAATCTCAAAACATCAATCTTTATGTACTACTCAATTTACAATCAGAGGAATACATCATTTGAATAAGAGAACTAACTATTGCAGAAAATTAAATTAAATTACAATACTCATAAGGAGCTGGTAGGGGGAAGCAAGAAAATATGGTTACAGATTGAAAAGTGAATTCAAGTTAACTGGAAAAGAATACACACTTTTACAAGGTTTAAAATTTGCGCGTTTGCATCCACCCGAGGGCGATTATTTTCAAAGGGGACCATCTACACGCCAATCCACACAATCCCTGAAAATTTCATCGAAATCTGGTAGAAAATGTGGAAGTTACGGCGGTGGCAAGGATTTCATGACAGACACACAGACAGACAGATACGGAACCAAAATTGTTCAGAAAGGTCTGAAACGTAAACCGCGAGTGGAAATTTTGATTTTGGAGAACTTTTTTTTCAACCTTGAAAAGTGAAAAGCTTTCAAGCTTTCCGCTACCTTGGTAGATTCGGAAGCAAAAATAACAGAGTATTATAATGAGACTTGAAACTTTTAAACTTTCAAGATGTAAATACGTATCTCAAAATAGAAACCTAACAAAGACTTTTCGCCTTTCGTACGTTCGTTTCATTATTCTAACAATCAATTTATTATTTCGTATAACAAGTAATTTTTCTGAGGAATAATAGCCTGGAATCTTCTCTTCGAAAACAATCTGAAGGAGTTTTGAATTCAGTCTACGGCGTACCTAACTGACACCAGCTCCGTCAAAGTTTTAACTTTCACACGTTATAAACTAAAATCTCAAAACTCATTCTCAAGACACAAGTTCAAGTTAGTGTGCTTTGCTTACTAACAAAACAAATGGTTTCTCACAAAATTCCACTGTTAGGGGAGATAATGATCCTCAGTCTTCGTCTCTTATGTGATGAGGGAAGATCCTTCGAAGATGGAAATAGGGACGCAACAAAACTTCACTGACTGACCACAGAACTGAATACAACTTGGCGAAGGAACTCTCAAACTTTCCTCTCGGAAGGAACAGGAATTGGTGGGGGGGGGGAGGGGTATCTTCCTTTCAAGGCGGTGGTTCGCACGGAGGCGGACACAGGGTGTTGGAAGACTTTTTCGAAGATGCTCGCAGTTTCATTATGGTGTTTTGGCGGATTGCACACGATAAATAGATATGTTTATTTGGCGCCATTTTGTACACTTTTACAAGAAGATAAATTCATGATGCGATGCAATTTGCTCAGATTTCCTACCCGACGTTAGGCTTGGCTCGTGTTGTAGGGTAGTATCTTTGCGAAATCGCTCCATATCGGTAAATAAATTGATATCTACTATACATTAGAGTGATAAGTAAATTACCAAACAATACATGATTGGACAGAAAAAAGGACGCATTTTGATATTCTCTAACATATACTAACTTACTTTATATTCTCTAACTTTAATTATTTCTAAACTATAATAGTCTTCCTATACATTATGCTGTTTAATATCCTCTCGCATCTAAAGCCCCCTTCTGTAACTAGCCAACTTAACACTTGCTTTTTGTATTTTAGTCTAGTGGACTTCTGGGGACTTTTCATGCTACAAACAATTTCTCTATGTAACATAAATATGTAGAATGAAGATGGGGCTGTGCGTTGTCAGAGTCAGTCTAGGTCTAGGGCCAAATACATTCCCTGCGGCGGCATATCTGGTGTTATATTTCGGATCCCTTCGAGAAACTTCAATTATGTTGGGTGCCATAAAGAATTGCAATACTAGGTTTTTCACATAAAGTTGTCTAATAGTAAATACCTTAACGATATCAAATAGATCTATGGATGGGGTCCTACGCGGTAATGACAAAATCATTTTTATAATAATTTTCTGCCGAACATGTAACTCATTTATATGAGTGGAATACGTTCCTCCCCAAGCTATACTGCAAATACAGATTGCAACATGGTACAATATATAAGTTTTATTGTTTGCTTCGGGAGCGTGTGTCTCACATTGTAGAATATATATTTATTTCCTAATCTTATCGTAATAGTCTATATGGGGCTTCCACTCAAGCTCTTCATCCAGAAAACTAACCTCAGATAGGTACTGATGCCTTGCAACTCTTTCTATCGATTCGCATGAGCATATTTGAAGGATACAGGGAAAAAACCATCTCCATCATTTTTTTTCGAAAATGAGATATTTATATCATTGGATTCAGAATGAGCATATCTTTGGAATGGTATAGCGGAAAACCACCTTTGTCAGACAGCAAAGCCGCCTTCAAGTTTCAGTGTGCAGGGAAAAACTATCTGTCAGGAGGTACAGGGAAAGAACCATTTTTGTCATCGATTTCTGCGACAGGTGGCACTATCTCTAATGCTGTTGCTCACTATCTCTGTCAAATCCTGTGAATCATATTTTTTCTCGATTGCGTTTCTAACACTCTCGTTTTGTGAAAACAATAATAATTATGTGCCATTAGTTGTCCGTGTTTCTTTGCTTCTTTGTTTCTTTGTTAGTTTTTTTCGTCAAAATATCGGTCAGTCGAAATTTGAAATTTTGCTGGGTTACTCCTTACATATCAACCAACATTTTATCATAAGATAGTTGGTAATTTGCCATAGTTTAAAATGTTTTATTTGGTTTTGAACTTTAAAACCTGTTTTTCTTGAAATAAAAAATTTTGACAAAGATAGTTTTTCTCTGTACCCTTCATTTGATCTTCTACACAAGAGTTCAGGGTGATTTTCAAGTGCTTTTCCTCAATTAGTGACTTATTTCCTCCGTAAACTATCAATTTGGTCTTGTTAGCATTCAATGTGAGATAACTCTTGAGAAACCATTTCCCTACTTGATTTAGTATCTGTTAAATCATACGAGAGTCTGATCACTGATCTTGACGATAGGCAAGCGTACGAGCAAACAAAGTTGTGTGGGTATAAATAATGTAAGCACCTACCTACATATAAATTCATTATAATATGAATAATAAATTACTCACGTTAACGGGTAGAACACCAACATAAATATCGCTGGTCCATTTTTTGTCTAAATTTTTGAAATCATGTGCCATATAATCGTTGTTAAGAACACCAGTACTGGAAACCTCTTCATATGTCGGTCTAGATGTATCACTAATTAAAACCTGAAAAAACTCTTGAATCTTAGGTACATAATAAGTGAGAGAGGCACAATGATAACGAATTATTCTAACACTAAATAGAAGAACTATTCGAATATTAAACATCCTATTATAGAAGAATACAGGGTGTCCCACGAAACGAAGACCCCCCCTCTAAAACCGTTATTTCAGTGGTAAAATTAAATTTTTTTTTGAATCCGCATGTTTTTTTCCAAGGACCTCAAATATGATTACGTTGCGCATTGCGCATTGCGCAAATTGTGCGCAATGCACACCAACTTCGTTTTTTTAAATGAGACCCCCCATTTTTTATTGCAGGCTTGGATTCTACGCAAAATTTCATGAATTTTTCACTCCTCAAAAGATTTTTTGTTTCAGACCCAGCCGGCACACGAGGCGTCCAAAGTTGCGCAATCGTGAATTTGCGCAATTTGAAATATTTTTGGTTAGGCCAAGTGTGGCACATGACTTAGCACTATTTTTCAACGCTGATTCACGTGGTGACGTCTGTTTTTCGATTGGTTAAGGTTCTAGTGCAATTCTTGAAGAAAATTAGGTTGAAATTCCCGTTTATGCTGTATTTCCTTCCCCTCCACTCTCTGGGAACTGGATATGGTGGAGTTAAAAGAAATAAAATCGCCTTCTAAAAAATGCCTTTTGAACGATAGTTCATTGTTGTCATTAGTAAGTTGACAATACAAAGCTTTAGAGTTGATAACGGCTAGTGTTTATCAAATCACTTTTTATATGCCCACTTATCCACTGGATTCATTCAGTCGTATTCTTTCTGTGTTGGCACCTTCACGTGATCAACATGCCTCGAGCTCCAACTAGGTACTCGGTATTCCGTGGAAGAGGGGACAACCATGGTCCAGATTTTTTTCCAGACCAACTCTCAGTTGCGACGTGCCGTTCGAGTGTACGCCGAGAGGTATCCTGGTAGGCGCCAACCAACCAGAAATGCTATTCGTCAGGCTGTTAGGGATTTTCAACATTCTGGAAACGTGTCTACAGGATTGTATTCCCGCCGTTCATCAATTCGATCCTTCGACGTAGAACTCGATGTACTCTTGTTTTTTCAAGAAAATACGTCGATTTCTCTTCGTCAGGCGAGCCGCACCTTGGGTATTTCCAAAAGTACCATACAGCGCATACTTATGCACTTCAATTATCATCCATATCGCGCACACGTTGTTCAGGGGTTGCGGGATTGAGATGAAGCCCACCGCTTGGATTTCCTTGCCTACATGGATCTTCTTCTTCAGGAAATCCCCGATTTCCTATCCATATGTCTTTGGACAGATGAGGCCAAATTCACAAACAACGGTGTTTTGAACAGGTGGAATTTTCGAATCTGGGCGACCGAAAATCCACATATTACGTATCAAACTCGTCATCAAGTTATAATTTCGACGAATGTTTGGTGCGGTCTCATCGGAAATCAACTGATCGGGCCTTACTTTTACGATGGCACACTGACTGGTGACCGATTCCTGCAGTTCCTCAGGGAAGATTTGACTGGTTTGTTGGAAGATGTGCCGCTAGCCACTCGGCTCAGGATGTGGATCCAGTTGGATGGTGCTCCCGCGCACTACGCCACTGACGTGAGGCGCTACCTCACCCGCCAGTTCAGAAACCGGTGGATTGGTCGCAACGCTCCTGTCCCGTGGCCTCCTCG
The DNA here is from genome assembly GCA_009739505.2 of Apolygus lucorum. Classification (NCBI taxonomy): domain Eukaryota; kingdom Metazoa; phylum Arthropoda; class Insecta; order Hemiptera; family Miridae; genus Apolygus; species Apolygus lucorum. Next base: position 50,903,687 of record CM019179.2, read on the forward strand.
TTCACCTGACCTCACGCCTCTTGATTATTTTCTTTGGGGTGCACTAAAGGATAAGGTTTACATGGATCTTACTCCTATCGGGACAGTGGAAGACCTTCGAGGAAGAATTGTTGAGGCAGCTCGAACCATCGATCGGCAATCCATTGCGCGTGCACTAACTGAGCACTGGTTGTCCCGGGCGCAATTTTGTTTGCAGCAAGATGGTGGATATTTTGAACAAATGCTTTGAAAAGAGAAGAAACCCTTTCTCTCTGTAGAATATTTATTTTTCTATTTTTAATTTTCACAGTACTTTAAGAAGGCAATTTTTTAAAAAATTTCTTTTAACTCCGCCATTGCCGGTCCCTAGCCCGGTTGAGAAAGGAGGAGGGGAAGGAAATAATCTGTTTCGGTACAGCATAAACGGGAATTTCAACCTAATTTTCTTCAAGAATTGCACTAGAACCTTAACCAATCGAAAAACAGACGCGCAAATTCACGATTGCGCAACTTTGGACGCCTCCTGTGCCGGCTGGGTCTGAAACAAAAAATCGTTTGAGGAGTGAAAAATTCATGAAATTTTGCGTAGAATTCAAATCTGCAATAAAAAATGGGGGGTCTCATTTGAAAAAAAACGAAGTTGGTGTGCATTGCGCACGATCTGTGCAATGCGCAATGCGCAACGTGGTCATACTTGAGGTCCTTGGAAAAAAAAATGCGGATTCAAAAAAAAAAATTCAATTTTACCACTGAAATAACGGTTTTAGAGGGGGGTATTCGTTTGGTGGGACACCCTGTATAATATTTCTTCTTCATGGTTGTGGGTTGGTGTATATTGTTAGGATCCAGGGATTTTAACGGGCTTAAAGGGAACCCCGTTATTGGTTTATTATTTTCAATAATATACCTTTGGAATCGATCAAGAAATTAAATTTTCAACCCTCCCTCGGAATTTGTTGGTTTACGTTTCAAGGTACGTAAAATCCAAAAATCGTCCGTCCACCGTACGAGGCACTTTCCTTGACACTGACCGATTTTGATGAAATTTGGTATGCGGGCTCTATTTGGAGTCTAGTTGTGCCCCGAAGCTTTTGGTTGATGTCAGTCTCTTCTAAGGGTTGAAAAATTAGGGCTTCAATTTTAAAAACGCCCTACCTCAAACAATGTTGATATAAAGGTATTGTTTTTTATTTTTCGAATCAAATGAAGCCATCCAGAGCTCTGTAGGACCGACCGTTCGCTCCCTATGAGAACTTAAGGGTTGGACATACGATAAATCAGAAACACGAGTGTGAATCGCAAAAGAAGCCCCGTTCAAATTTTAGCTGACCAAAAATGCGATGGCTGTTCGTATCTTCTAGTTGTACTCAGTTTTGTGTCCTTAGCAACCACTATTCAAATATCCTCATCCACAACCCCCTGCTTATTCGGATTGAGTGTGAAGCGATTGTTTCTTCCAAATAAACTTGATTGGGAAGCGAAAATATAGTTGGTAGGTGGTGACAATGGCAAAGCTGTGTTCTTTGCAGATGAACACAGAATGAAAAATAATAAACCGATGATAGTGATGATAATAATAATGATGAACCGTATAGAAAAATAATAAACCTTTGTGTAATAATTTGCAGTTTTTGCAATATTTGGAGTGGAAATGTTTGGTATTATTGAGTACCTAATGGTGATACATTTATGATTATAAAAGATGACGTTAACACCAACCCTCCAGACCACTCCAATTTGTATCTCTGACTCTATCAGAATAAATAACCTATTCTATCCAGCTGAGAATCAGCCAATCATAATAATTCTGCAATCTGATTTCAGTTAATCAGAACGATCCAGCATTCTAACTTGCTAAGCCGTAGCCAATCAGAACGCAGAAAATTGTGACATTTTTACCTTAATCATATTTTTGGGAAGCCTGCCGTTATTCGTAACATGTTAAAATAACAAAATCAAACGCACTTTGAGGTGCCCGAAGGAAGATTTGGGGAAACTGAGGTACACTACTCCGTCCCCTATTGGGGCTTTCAATTGGTAAACTTTTAGTACTCTTTCGTATCTCAGAGGCGTAGGGCATATTGGCAGCGTCCTCGTATGACCATTCACTGTTCCATAGTTTGTTTCAAAGTTTCTTAACTGCAAAAGGAAAATCCATAAAAATTCAAAGCTGCCAAAGGTTTACACAAAGAAAACAAATGAAAGAAGTTTTTTTCTTAACCAACTTGTTTAGAGGATCTTTAATTCAACCGTGGAGATATTACTTTCTATTATCCTTTCCTTCCGTCTTATAATCGTTTTTGTGACTAATTTCAATCGTAATTTGATAATATATTTCGAGAAAGGATTCTCTACATCAAAGAGTAGGGGAAAAATAAAAGAGAAAAATAGAAAGAATGGAAAATATTATATTCGCTTTGAAACATACAAGCTTTAGAAGCAGACTGATGCGTTTCTATCCTATCTCGCCAGTTAGCTCCTCAAACGATAGAAGGGAAGGGGACATGTGCGCATTCGGAATATGATTCGGAAACCTATTCGGAATATTAAATCGGAAACATATTCCGAATATTATTAAAGCTGTGATTTTAGTTCGACTATGAAAAGCTTACCTAAAATAGGAAAGAAGGAATCACTTTGCAATTACCTACTGGTTGATAAGAATGGTCAGATGATGTCTACCCCGAATGTCCCACGTCAAGAAGAAAAACGCTGAGCTTTTGATTAAATTCGGGAAAATGTACCTACTGGCTGATGGGGCGACGGTCAAAGTTGTCTGTCCACAATAAGCTCATACTGTAAAAGCAAGTCCTAAAGCCTGCCTGGACTTACGGTGCACAACTGTGGGGGTGCACGGCCCAGATCAATCGAGACACAATTCAGCGCTTCCAGAATAATGTACTGCGATGCTGCGTTGATGCTTACAGATACTTTAGAAATGACAGACTTCTCTACGAGCTGAAGATTGAATCTGCCGATGAGATCGTTCACAGCCAAGCAATGAATCACCTTTTGATGCTCCAAGATCATGTAAATGAGGATTTCGTCCAGCTTCTCAACACAGATGATCTGCTTAGAATACTTGAAAGAACCAAGCCACACGATCTAATCCTCTTAGTGTGACCATCATGAAGTGCAAATTTCAGGACAATAAGAACTAAGTGAAGTATCTTAGTTTTCTTAACGTACACTATGTATCAGAAAAATGTTGCTTTTAACCCTTAATTTCCCACTTGTTAAAAAAATTTTTTTTCGGATTTTTATTAAATTTATATGTATTTTGACAAATTTAAAGAATATTTGAGAAGGAGGTTCCTCAAAAGACCTATTACAGTGTGTCAGCTCAAGAATGATGTTTTCAAAGGCCACGCTAGCGCTATCTGCGTGAGCACAATCTGTCTTTAAACCCAATTTTGTTAGAGTAGAAGAAAGAAGGAGACTTGGAAAAATCTTTGGTTGGGGTCTGTTATTTCTCATAGAGTAAAGAACCAAGGAATAAGGTAGAGAAGATTCACTCCATAGAGGGCTCTGTACTGCCTAAGGCAGTGGAGCCATCTCTGACAACAAAACCCAACTAATAACCTGCAAGGTGAGAAATTGAGGTAGAAAGTACTTAGCAGGCCCTATTACAGTCTGTCAACTCGGAGGTTATTATTATTATCATTATTTTTTGAGCTATTATGTTTTTATTATTACGTTTTCTTACACAATCAAGATAACCAACGGTTATCAAATTTGGTTTAAAAGTGGAGAAAATATCGCTGGTAGAAATCGGACTTCCGGAAAGATACCTCAGGATATTAAGGGTTAAGTTGTAACTTGGTACAATAAAACAAGTAAAAGAAAGTCTTTCCTTCCGTCATATAATCTTTTTTGTGAAAAATTTCAAGCGTAATTCAATAATATATGTATAATTTGTGCAAAAGCAGTGATTTTAGTTCGACTATGAAAAGCTTACCTTAAATAGGAAAGAAGGAATCACTTTGCTATTACCTACTGCTTGGTAAAAATGGTCAGATGATGTCTACGTTTGTTTAGTTTGATACCTGAAATACATAGGCACCTTTAAATAAATGTTGAAAGGTCCCTCCATTTTGGTCCAGTTAGCATTTTCTTCGCCAATTCTTCGATGTTTTACAGAGACGCTGAGTATTCCAGACCAGTTTGGCAACCACCAGAACACTTGTTTGGTAGAAATGATCATCTGGAACGTTCCATTTTCAGGTTATTTTGACAATAAAAGATTTTGTTCCTTTTACCTCATGGTTCAGTGCTATCCGTGTCGGTTACTAGTGAAGTACCTAGCTCTTCAGAATCTCTCCAAGAAGAATAATTTAGACGATAGGAATTCAAATGTTGAGTGATCTTACCACTGTGGAAATTATAGCATCTTTGTATTTCTCTACAGTTTCTTGGGGTAATGTTAAAGTGTGTTCTTTGATCCTGTCTGGGGTAAACTCAGAATTGAATGTGCTTCCGTTATTCACCTAGAAAATGAGAATTACATGAAGTTGACCCGCACTTAAAATTAAACATGACTCTAAACATGACTATGTACTCGAATAAAAACAAAAATGAATGGTTTGGAACATGCATCATGTATTTGGGAATAGTTATTGACTAGAAATCGCCGATCAACATGGTATTGACCCTTGAAGGAATGATTACCTACTGAGATATTGACCTGCACTAACATGGTAACCCCTTTGTGAGTTGAGTTGAAAGTTGGCTGCAGTTGAAAATATTGCTTTTTTATTCTTGCTTCACCGATTTTCTCCATGGCTTGCAACGCGTGGAAGGAACCTTGAGACGCCTGCGGAAAAGTGAAGCACAAAGTTGAAAGGCAGGACGAAAACTTGTCGAAAAATTACAGCTGAGAGATCAGAATGGGGAACACCCAAGGAGAGTAGAGGAGAGAAGAATTACTGAAAAGACTGACTCATTAAATTCGAGTAAAATTTGAATTTGAAGGATTCACATCTCTTCGAACCGCACCAAGTAATGTACTAAAAATTTTCAAACAAAAATTTCTTGAAAAAAATAAACATAATTTTTTTCCCAAAAATTTGAAAAAATTCTATGATTGATTCTGTAGTAGGTACCTATTGTAGAAGACAAGAAATTCACCATAAAATGGATAAAATAGCTCTTAAACGCTAAATTTGAGTGAAAAATTTGAATTTGAGAAACCGGTCCACAATTCCCAGGTTTGCCCGATACTGGGATTTGCGGACCAGTGCCACATACAGAAACGTAACCAAAATTGTTCTGGAAGGTCTCAAACGGAAATTTTAATTTTTAAAATTCTAAAGTTAAAACAATAGGTAAGTACTTCCGCCACCTTGGTAGATTCGGGATTCAAAATACCTTCTCTAAAACCAAAAATTCCGGTAAAAATAATCTCCCTAGCCGTGAAGCGTGAGCACACCTCCTCTTCTATACTCACCTTGGGGAACACCTGTTGCTCCCCTTTGCATCACTGATAGTCAAAACGAAGATGGAAAAAAAAAAAATGATAATAATAATAGGTAATAATAAAATAATAAAAAAAGAAAAAACTTTTCTTAAAAACAAGCTGTCAATTTTGTTAATAAAATGAACTAAAAAGTTTAAAAAACTTACCTCTAATAAGAAACATAACACTTAAAAAGATAACACTATCACCGTCCCAATTTTATAAATAGAAGTGTGTTACATTTTGCATCTTCTTTTTTCTCAAAGCAATCGCAATGTAGCACGCTTTCATGAATGAATTTGGGACTGTGTTAGTGTTATCTTTTTGAAGTGTTATATTTCTTATTAAACGTAGTTTATTTTCAACTTTTTGGTTCATTTTATTAACAAAAAATAAAAAGTTATTTTTAAGAAAGAATTTTTTTCTTTAATTTTATTTTTAACTTTATAGTATTTTTAATTAGTTATGTAATCACTGATTAGTGATCTACGACTAAAAAGTTTATGAATTGGAAGATGGTCCCTTTTGAATTGGAGGATGATCATTATGAATTGGAAGATGATCCCATAGGAATTGAAGGATGGAGGAATTATGAAATGGAGGCTGCCCTTCATGAATTGGAAGATGATTCCCTATGAATTGGAAGTGTTATCCTACGCATTGAAGGATGCCCATTATGCAATGGTGGATGGTCTCATATGAATTGAAGATGCCCTCTATGAATTGGAAATCGTTCTCCTACGAATTGAAGTATGTCCACTATAAAATGAAGGGTGGTTCTCTATGAACTGGAAGATGGTCTCAGAAAGTGAATAATATTGCATTGTCATACGATTTATATAAGTATGCATGCAAAATTTCAGCTCAATCGGATACCGAGAAGTGGACAGACAACGGGACAGGTGAAACTAAATTAAAGCTTGTAAAAAGAAGTAGTAGTAAAACATACTCGACGGAGGGGTTGCTCCAGTTGGGCCGTCGTTACCATCATTTTGATTTTTTTAAAAATAAAATTAACCTTTGAAATAGAGCAAGAAAAAAACGTTCTGAACCCCCTGAAATTCGATGGTTCACGTTTCAAGGTGTGTAGGATCCAAAAAATGAATAACATTTTTATTGGTTCGTCCGCCGTACGCCGCACTCTTTTCAGTTCCCGTGGACCAATTTTGATGAAATTTGGGGCTTCATGGGGTCTAGTTGTGCCCTGAAGGTTTTGGTTGATGATAGTTACTTCTAAGGGGTGAAAAATGGGAGAAAACATTTCAAAATGCCCTAGCTTCAAAACTTTTGACACACACTTTCGATTTTGCTTTTTCGCTAATTCGCAACAATCTTTATCTTTATTTTACTTTATAATATATACTTCGACAGTATACCTGCAAAACCGTGTATGTCGATTTCCTGAAATTTTCCAGGAGACTATAAAAACCAGTCAAACTCACCCCACGATCGCATATCCTTATTTTTGAAAAAAATCGTACATACACAGTGGTTGGGGAAGTACCCGCAATTATTACAATTTACAAAAAATAATAGAAGCACAATGGTACATGGATTTTCCTAGGAAAATGATCGTGACTCATGATGGCGCCTCTCTGCAAGTTGACTGGGGCCCCAGTGCTGATTTCCTGTAGTAAATTGAAGACTGACGGGTGTACCGAAAGGGAAATTCTGAGGGAGGTATCACAAAACGAAACTTCTCGGAACTAAACATCAACTAATTAGTATTTGAATAGGAATTGGGGCGTCGCGAGGACTAGGATGTTCAAATTGCGGATAAAGAAGAACAATTAAACTGGGAGAAAGAATGAGGTAGGTAGGAGTGGAGAGAGGGGAGAAGGGGAGAAGGGGTACCACTGCTACCATCCTACAAATCATTATCTGAGATTAACCACACGGTTTTGCTGGTGTACTATCGACTTGAGCTTTGATCCTAGCCTTACACAAAATTAAATAAACGGTTTCATATTCGGTAAATAAACATTTGAAATATAAATTACTCTTTTCCTGTGTGCCTCGTGTACATCCTCACGTATCGTGTCATTGACTATAACAGTATCCGGGTGTTGCATAATCGTCGAAGCTATGCTTGTGAAGACCCTTTAAGTAGAAATTTTGAAAAATATTAAGTATACCTACCACAGTGAAAACTAATGGGGCATGTTAACCAAGAGGAAGCCGTGGCTTGTCACTTGGTGTAGGAAGGCAGCTGAATCGAACTATAGTTGCCACTTATTTGGTCTTTTGATTCGCCACAAACACCAATAGCTTCTGGCCAGTTGAAAATTCACTCACAAGTAACCTTTAGTTGTGATTGGATTTGAACCAAGAGAGTCCATATAATCTTTCTTGAAGGATGCTTCAACCGTCATTTGATTCCTTGGTGGTGATTTCAAGTGATTCGATCCTTAGGACAGTTGTCGAACGTTTTAAGTAAAGCACCATGGCCTTACGACGGATGTCATGTCTGTCTAAAAGAACCAATGTCGAACAGTAGCTAGTAATGTCAATAACCTCAAGGCTGACAAGGAAACCACCCATTGCCGTCTATTTAACGTCTTGTCCAACCAGTACTAAGCGATGAAGTTATTAAAGTATGTAATGGTTGCTTGAGGTAATTTCTCCAACGACCAGAAGCTATACCTGTGCCAGATCAAGAGGTCTAAACGGTAGCTATAATATTATGTTCATTATGTTGCCTTTATTCATCAGACAGGTTTGTGGGGAGGAATAAAGTGGCAGTTCCTCAGTGTGATTCACAATATACACATTAGGACAGCGAGTGCGGTTTAGGAGATACGTGTCCATCAGTGTCCTGACGATGCCTACCAACGGCGCAAACTAGCTCGACATAGTAATACATGAATCACACTGAAGAACTGTCACTTTATTCCTCCCCTCACCACAAACCTGTACACCGGCCAGCTGTGAAGATTGCTGATCACTGAAGATTGCTAAGAACAACAAAACGGCTTTCCTTTCCTTCTCACAATTTTTGATTTTTGGACGGGATGCCATTGTCAGAAGAGCGGTACCAAAAATTATCAAATTGTGCTGTATACAGGGGTCCAAGTAACTACTCTCCCCCTACTTATTTTCTCTAATTGTGTACGAAACAAAATCTGACCAACGCTATTCTTTATCATTTTTTGAGTACAATTGAAAAATGACAAAATTGCGCTACCGTGCGCAACCATATCAACTTTGTTTTTCAAATGGTAACCCCCTTGTTTTATTGCAGATTCGGATTAAATGTCAAATTTTATAAACATTTTACTTCGAAACTTTTTATGAACGCGCGCAAGACGCTCAGCGAGCGCTCAAAGATTCGCAACCAAGGGATTGTGCCGCAATTGAGATGCAGGTAGAACTCAAAAGTAGCACATCACTTTGCACTAATTTTCTATGCTGAATCTCGTGGTGATATCCCTTTCTTGATTCGGTTTCATTTTACCGCACTTACGGCAGAAAAAGTCACTTTATGAGGAGTAAATCATCGTTTTTTGTGGAATTTTTTACGAGTATTGTTTCCTTTACGAATTATTTCTCCTCACACTATTTTGGAAATTTTACAGTTTTTTACACTTTATTGAGATTGATTAATTACGCTTCATAAGAAAATCGATGATTTCCACCTCGAAATTGACTTTATAAACTGTAGCACTGTGCTGTGTTTAGCACATCACTTTGCACTGTTTTTCTATGCTGAATCTCGTGGTGATATCTCCTTCTTGATTCGGTTTCATTTTACCGCATTTACGGCAGAAAAAGTCACTTTTTGAGGAGTAAATCATCGTTTTTCTGTGGAATTTTTTACAAGTATCGTTTCCTTTACGAATTATTTCTCCTCTAACACTATTTGAGAAATTTTACAGTTTTTTTTACCCTTTATTGCGATTGATTAATTACGCTTCATAAGAAAATCGATGATTTCCACCTCAAAAGTGACTTTTTAAACTGTGAATGCGGTAAAATGAAACCAAATCAAGAAAGGGATATCACCACGCAATTCAGCGAAGAGAAACAGTGCTAAGTGATGTGCCACACTTGAGGTCTAATTGTGGCGCAATCCCTAGGTTGTGCATCTTTGAGCGCTCGCTAAGCGGGTTGCGCGCGTTCAAAAAAAAAAAAAAAATGTTGAAGTAAAATGTTCATAAAATTTGACGTAGAATCCGAAACTGCAATAATAAGTGGGTATTGTTATTTGAAAAAAACAAAGTTGATCACGGTTGCGCAATTGCGCGCAGCGCAATTTTTGTCATTTTTGAGTTCTACGCAAACAATTATGAAAAATAGCGTTGGTCAGTTTTTTTTTGTACACCATTGGAGAAAATAAGTGGGGGGAGCGTAGTTACTCGGGCATCCTGTGTACTGAAAGTCTCAACATATACTTCATCAAAGGGGCTTAGATGGCAAATGTGATTCAACATTCTTGCTCTCAATCATTAATCGTAAAGATTATCTCATCTGAGAAATTAATTAATTCCAACTAAGTACGAAATCTTACTCCGTCATTTGCTTTTGGTCGTAATACTTGACTTCCTTTTGAAAATGGGGAAGGCAAAGAATGTCAGCTAAATTGTGCAGCTGTTCTCCTCCGTACTTGAGAACAAAATCAGTCATCATCCGAATGTCCTCTCGTTGATTCTCGAATAAGCTTCTTAACACTATCATTGAACGATCAAGAACGGCAGGAGGGGCATTATGATCGACTGTCTAGTGGAATTTAAAACGCAAATAAGTTATTTGAAAAAAAAATGTCAAATTTTAAGTTTGAACATGATTATTACTCTAAATTTTATTTTAGAAAAATAATAAACTTTTTTGATGCTTAAGCAGCATGACTTAGTTAAATAATCAAAATTCAAAACCATTGCTTAGCTTCATGGTTTTCGAAAATTTTTCAACATGTGCATAGTAAGTTCAATTCCTTGAAAGTGAGCACAAACATGTCGCAGCACCACTCCAGAACAAGCTCAATCTGTTGAATGGAACGTACATTTGATAAGGCCTCAATGAAAAACACTTTCTGTTCTTCTTCAAAGCGAATTTTTTGATGATCGAAATAGCGCGTGTACTTCGCCATTTCTTCCACAGCTACTAACTTTTCATTCACGGCCATAACCGGGAGTTGGATGGTCAAGAATATGTTGATGTCTGGAAGCGGTTGGGAACCGGTTAACTGAAAAAAGATGAGAAATCGTCAAGAAAAGACGACGAGCGAAAACACAGCAAAGATTATTTCCTATGTTTTTGTTCACGCTGAATCAAATAATAACGATCACAGATTGATGACACCGTTAAAATGAGGAAAAAATAACATTTAGGTAACACTAAAAATGCTATCTTGTATGTATGTAAAGGCGTGTACATAGTAGATTCAACATTGGTATGTGGATTCCATGTATCTTCCATGAGTCCAACCGCAAATAACTTAAAAATTAACGTAACTACTGAACTTTGGTTGGTCTCGTTCGACTTGTTATTTCAAACTGAATGGGAAATGATTTCTTGCAAAGCAAATTTCTGAAATTGAGGTGAATCGTTGGGACCACAATCGTTGGGAGTAAAATCTACACCCTTCAATACCTGAAGAGTTATTTAGTGTAATACTCTTGGAACTTTTTTGTTAGGCAATTTTTTAATTGAATTACATTTTTTCCGTGCAAAATGAGTGTGTACTGTATGGAATATGTACCTATATTAGGTGTGCATTAAGGGGATCTCAGTCGGTCGCCGTTCGTTCCTAGTATTTCGCGAAATAGAAGGCGCAAACACTTAAAAAGTTGTCCCTAAATTTGAAATTTTAAAGGATTTTAGAAACGTATTAGTGCACGGCCCTAGGGAACTGAAATATTGCCGCCGAAATAATTTAAATCGTAAAATAATTGCCAAAGAAAACGCTGCAAATCATTGCCCAAAGGTTTATTATTTTCTGCGTAGATCACCCTTCTGTATAGATCCCTCCCTACCAACCATAGGTACCTACTACCTACAAGGGCATTTTTGAAAATTTCAACCCCAACCAACAACCAAATGGAAATGAAGGGTTGAAATTTTCAAAAATGCCCTTGTAGGTAGTAGGTACCTATGGTTGGTAGGGAGGGATCTATACAGAAGGGTGATCTACGCAGAAAATAATAAACCTTTGGGCAATGATTTGCAGCGTTTTTTACCTACCAACTTTTTTTACCTACCAACCATTGGTGGGTACTACCTGCAACACCATACTGCCTTCACACCTTCACAATCAAGTTTATTAAAAAGAACTAAAAGCTTCACACTCGATTCGAAAAATAGAGAGCCTCATAATATTTCCATACTATGGAAATTTGGTTACTGGTTACTCAGTGTGATATGTAATATCACGGATGACCTTGAAGGATCGAGGGGACATGGTGAAGGGGGGACAGGTTTCTCTTCCCCTCAGACCCCTCAGAAAGTTAGGACGCCTCTCGCCGTCCGCCGCCTTCACCATCGCCCCTCCTGCCCCCGGTGAGCGAATCTTTATTCAATTATACCCTCCTTATTCCCGTGAAACTGTATTGTTATTTATACTTATTCCCCTACCACGTCACATGGTAGCAAATAGCGTAGAAATACGAGACCACCTACCTTCCACTTATCTCTGCTTTTCTCACGATCCCAACTAATCGGCACATTATTAACAAACACACCCATTTGTTTCCACAACAAAACGCGTCCGTGATTATCAATCTTCACGATTACGAACACATTTTTCACCGATTGCTCGATAATTCCGCGAAATCAAACAAAATTCGAATTCCCGACCGCGAGAACGTGTGCCTTGATACGAACGTTGTTTTTAACTAGTCACCTGTACTCTGTTGTTTGATAACGCCGAACGTAGGTAGAGTTCAACCGAACGGACCCGACCCCAGCCGCCGACTAGAAACAATAATAAACCGCTCGAATTCAAACTCTCAATTCCTTATTATCCCAATCTAAATTATTTAGCCGAATAATCACATAATTTCAATTAACCCCCCTCTGCTCACTAACAATTTTAAAATCGTAAACCTTTTTCGACCTTCTTTCAACTACAAAAATTATCTTTTCACCCATTTTTCACTCGAAATTTTGATCCTTTCACACAACTTAGGTAACATTTCTCAACCCCCCCCCCCCCCGAATTACCATGGATCCCGAGCAACCCACTACTGGTATGACCCAGTTATGCACACTAATGGCCGCGAACATTCAGCAGCTAACAGCCCAGATGGCCATTCTCACCAAACCACCTGTTTCACCCTCCCCAAACCCCATGACTATCTATTCCCTCCCAGAGGGAATAATTACCAAGATTTCCGACCTCCCCCCATTTTATCCAGATAATCCAGAATCAGTTTACCGATTCTTGTGCAAGTTTTACCAACTAAATTCAGTTGCACCAACCCTATTCCCGAATATCCTCCAAAATTTGGCGATCAATCCAAAGTTCCCATATTTAGCCAAATATATTGCTTCAGCAACAGCCCCCACCTTCCATGACCTGGCAGAAAAAATGCGCACGTCATTTTTCAATGACGCAACTGAACCCGTACTTGTAATAAAATTTTTGCACCGCCTCCAACGTCCAATGGAGACATTCCGCACCTTTGTGGATTCACTCACGTTGGCCAACCAGGTACTACAAAAGTATGATGAGCCCACACTCATTCAAACAATCCTGTTGAGAGTAAATGAAGCCACCCAACGTGATTTCGGGTTTGCTACCCGCCCCACCACTCTGGTCGAGCTTGAAACACTGGTAGAGGCAACTGATCAACGGGCTCAGATCAGACGCCTCAATCAACCCTCGCAAGCACCCTCAACTATGAGTACCACTAACCCTAGGTGTCAATCGTGGTATCGACATGGACAACGTCCCGCATCACAACAAGTCCCACAACAGATCTCACAAAAAGCCCCACACCACAGACACCGTCCCGCACCACAACAGATCTCACAAAAAGACCCACACCACAGACACCGTCCCGCACCACAGCAAGAAGTACCACATCGCAGAACCCAACCCCCACCTTTAATGTCTCTTCAAGTGGAACCACCAACACCCACACCCAAAGGCCAATTGCTACTGAAGACAAAGTCGTTCAGTGGCACTGATGGAATACCTCCCATGGGCCTAGCCTCCCTTTTTACCCACACAGGGAACCCCCCTCCACTCCTACCTGTTAGACTTGATGACCATCAACTTGCAGCTTTATTAGATTCTGGCGCAGCAATTTCAGCCATAAATTTTTCCTTTTTCAACCAAACCATTGCTTCAAAAACCATTCGGTCTGTTCAATGCCCCTCAATATCCCTCACTATTGGGAATGGTGAGCTGGTAACAACTCACTTCATTGCCAAGGTCCCCATTTCCATAGGACCAATGCGTTGGGAGCACACCTTTTACTTGTTGCAACGCTTACCCCATGACATTCTTCTTGGTCTTGATTTTATGCGCCAAACAGGGATGATCTACAATGCGGCAGATGCAACAATATCATTCAAGACCGACCCCACTCCCATCCACCTCAGCAACAATCCCTCCCACACTCCCACCGCATCATCCACCCTCTCCTGCATCGGAGTTACAAATCCCCAACTATCAGAGCAACTTGCTCATGAATTCCCTGACGTACTTACAACCAAACTAGGGTGTACAGACCTCATCCAACATGAAATAGTACTGCAGGCTAATGCACCTCCCTTCAAACCTTGTCCAACGTACCAAGTGTCCCCACCCCTGCAAAAAATCATGCGCACTGAAACCAACAAACTGCTGGCTTCAGGAGTGATTGTTCCATCCTTAGCCCCAAGCGTGTCCCCCTGTTTCTTGGTCCCCAAAAAGAAACTCTCCCCAACAGAGGACCAAGAGTATCGACTAGTTGTAGACATGAGGGAACTAAATCAACGCATTGAGGCTATAGACTACCCACTCCCCACAATCCAAAACTTGATGGCGCATCTCAGCGGCGCAACAGTCTTTACCCACCTAGATCTGAATTCAGCGTACCACCAAATTGGAGTGACGAAAGAGTCCCAAAAATACCTCTCCTTTAAAACGCCCTATGCAACCTTTAGGTATACCAAAATCCCATTTGGCCTTAAGGTTGGCGGCCAACTCCTTAGTTCCTTAATGGAAAAAATCCTTGGTGACCTGCACGGCCTGTATGTCATCTGGTTCCTCGATGACCTCCTAGTTTACAGCCGTGACCACAAACTCCACCAAACTCACATACGTGAAGTCCTCGAAAGACTAAGAAAGGCCAAATTAACCGTCAACCCCGCCAAATGCCATTTTGCCACATCCCGCCTTGAGTTCCTCGGACATATCATTGAAAATGGCAGTGTCAGCATTGGTGACGCACGCATCCGAGACATTACTAGCATCCCACCCCCAAAAACTGCGAAACAAGTTGCCCAATTCCTAGGGGCACTGGGTTTTTTCAGTTCTTTCATCCCTGACTTTTCTGCAATTGCAACCCCCCTCAATGCTCTCCGAAAAAAAAATGCACCCTTCCTCTGGACTACTGAATGCCAAACTGCCTACGAGCTCCTCCGTAACAGGCTGCTAACCCCTCCTATCCTGCAACTTCCCGACTGCAACCGACCTTTCCATGTTTTTGCGGATGCAAGTGGTCATGCCTTGGGATGCGTTTTGGCCCAGACAGTAAGTGAAACTGACCCCACCCTACATGCAGTTTCCTTTGCTGGACGCTCGCTTGAGCCCCGGGAGAAAATTTTTTCGAGCTATGAACTGGAATTTGCAGCAGCCTTGTTTGCTATACAGAAGTTCCAACACTACTTCGGGCACACTCACTTTCACTTATATACCGATGCCAAGGCAGTCGCCACCTTGACATCGTTGAAAAACGCCTCCCCACGGGTTTCCCGTTGGGTAGCTGCCATCCTCCAATATAATTACACCCTACACCACCTACCGGGTAAGAAAAATAGCATCGCTGACTACCTTTCACGTGAATGTATTACACCACCAACCAAACCACTTGACGACCTTGCCCCTGACCCACTTCCAGATCACCTACTCTTACTCCAAACATACCCAGCCGTGGCCACCAAACTACCAACCCACCAACAGGCAGACACCCAACTATTACCCATCATTAACCGCCTCAAAGCTGGCCACACTGTCCCAAATTACTCGTTGCACAATGATATCCTCCATTACACCACCCCCAGTGGAACTTGTCAACCACTACTCCCCTCACACCTGTTCCCTATGGTCTTTGACTTCTGCCATGATTCTGCACTTGGTTCCCATGCGGGCGTGTCCCGGACAATCGCACGCATTAAAGATCACTTTTATTACCCCCAGTTAGACTCCCAAGTACGTGAACGTATCCGTTCGTGCCTCACTTGCACACGTTCAAAACATGCTCAAGTCACACATGGCTGCCAAGCCTCTATTGACCCACAGTTCCCAATGCAACATCTCTACCTTGACGTTGCTGGCCCTCTCCCACGAACGAGAAACCAACATACCCACATCCTCATTGTGGTCGATGGTTTTTCAAGATTCACTTATTTCATCCCACTCAAACGTCATACATCTGACGCAATCATCCAGGCACTACAAACCAGAGTCTGCTCTACCGTTGGATATTGGCAAACAGTCTGTACTGATAACGCATCTGTGTTCCGATCAAAGGCCTTTAGTGACTTCCTTCGTGCTCATGGAATGTCTGCCCACCATACCCCCCGCTATTACCCCAACCCCAACATTGCAGAACGTCAAATACGCACACTCAAAACAGTGCTTACTGCTTTCCATGCCGAAAATCAGACAGCCTGGGACACCAACCTCACCTTCTTCCAGCAAGGTATTAATTCAGTACAGCACTCTTCCACCCGTTTTACCCCAGCCCGATTGTTTCTAGGCCACGAACTTGCCACACCACTACAACTAGCCTGGGACCTTCCCCCATTCCACTCCATAAACCCCGAGGAACATCATCACACATGGACGTTAGCACTCGAAAACCTTGCCCGGGCACGTAACCAACGGAAACATTATTACGACCAACGCCACAATGCCCGAGAATTCAAATCTAACGATATGGTAGTCATTAAACAGTACACCCTTAGTTCACGAGTCGACCATGTTAACGCTAAATTAGCTTATAAGTATTCGAACCCGTATACCGTCACTAGACGCCTCTCTCCTGTAACCTACCAACTCACTAGCACCACTGACCCGTCTGATATCAAAACCCAGCATGTCAGTCAATTGAAACCGTACTCCCAAGCTACCAACCCACCCACCAACCAATAATAACCGATCTTAATATCTCATCAGTTACTACTCGCCACCCATTCCCTTATGTTCCAGAAATGAACCCCATCAACATCATGGAGATCGACCGTCATCACCCACGACACCCCAACTAGTCGTCCAACCAGTCGGACAATACCGGCTACCCACCCCCAGCCCACAACTAAATTGCAAACATGGCCATCGGCCCAAAATCCCGAATCCCTCCAAAGTATCATTATGTACGCGTGTTACCTTATTCCTAATCGTATTTATTTTTCTCTGTGTTTTCAAGTAGCTTAAGTCCACATCGTCACACTCCCTCCGGCATCAATCCCCTGGCCCCAATTAATTACCAACAGGCACTTCATGCACCAATGAGGGTCAAAAGTAGATTCATTCATTTTGGAACCAGGTTTTTCTCCCACCTCTCCCTCTGGACCACCGTCTGCACCAATTAGATACCTTGCAATTTTCTTTGAGCCATTAACGCCTTTCCCATAGTATTGCTATTTCATTTGACTATTCAACTCAACCACTCTAGCCATGGGCAGACGCTACCAGCGGGCGGGGACGGTTTTTACCTAGTAATACACCCTCCAAACTCTATTGTGACAGCCTACCCCAATCTATGGCCCCAAATTTTTTTTCGCCGGTGGGGGAGTGTGATATGTAATATCACGGATGACCTTGAAGGATCGAGGGGACATGGTGAAGGGGGGACAGGTTTCTCTTCCCCTCAGACCCCTCAGAAAGTTAGGACGCCTCTCGCCGTCCGCCGCCTTCACCATCGCCCCTCCTGCCCCCGGTGAGCGAATCTTTATTCAATTATACCCTCCTTATTCCCGTGAAACTGTATTGTTATTTATACTTATTCCCCTACCACGTCAAAACTGAATACAAATCGAAGAAATGAACAGCGATCGCATTTTACTCAGATAAAATTTGAACGGAGATTAAACCACTTTTGTGATTCACACTCGTGATTCTGTTTTATCGAAGGAAAACCCATAAGTACTCGTAGAGAGCGAACGGTTTGTCCTACAGAGCTCCGGGTGGTCTCAAAAATTTATAAGAATTCAATACTGTTTAAAATTTCCAAAGATTCCAAAGGCAATTTATTATTGAATAATCAATTTATTAATCAATAAATTATTGATAATTATCAATTATCAATTTATTATTGAAAATAATAAACCAAAATGCAAATAACTACTGAATAAACGGTTTTCCCATATCTTTCTGGCAATTATTGTTCAATTTTGATGATTCCAGCGGCAATACTTCAGTTTTTCAATTTCCTAGGGCCTTGCACTAATGAATTTCTGGAATCCTTTGAAATTTAAAATTTAGGTACAACTTTTAAAGTTTTGCGCCTTCAATTTCGTGAAATACTGACCCGGAACGAGGAATGAACGGCGACCGACTCAAACCCCCTGAAGGAAATGCGTTCACTCTCTTACATTGCTGGCAAATTTGAGAAAACGAACGACACATCTTCTATCTTAGTAGTAAGATGGTTGTTGTTGTGTCCTCGAGAGCTCCAACATTAATTTACCCTACGGAGATGGTCATTTTCCCTTAATTTTGAGGTGACCCTTCCAAGAATTTCATTACAACTGCTCACTTTCACTTTCAGCGGAATTCTCGTGTGCATCCCTTCATCGTCGAAAATCAACGCTGATACGTCTTCATTGAACAGCCGTACATCATTTTCCACAGTAACTCCAGACTCAAAAGTAAAGTATTGCAGCCAAGGCATTTCTGAAAAGTGTGTAGAAATACAGCTTGGAAGAGTTCTTCAAATAGTTTCAGGATTGTTTTATTACATCTAATTATTTGCCGAGAGAAGTAAGCGATTTCAAGTTATCACTACTTCAATTAATCATCTTGTACTCTATGAGCAGTTTATTAAAAGTACGAAGTTATTTCAGGAGTAACATGATTTTGTTATCGAAAAACAATTTATAAACTGTTGAAGTAATTAAAGCATAGTTCCTAATATGGCATTTATGTGACTGTGAAGTTTGCAACAGGATATTGTACTCCTATACTTGTTTTTTTTCCGACTGTAAAAACTTAATTTTTTTTAAATGATCAGAATATCGAAAAACGCTGCAAATTATTACACAAAGTTGTACTATTTTCCTGTATAGATCACTTTTCTGCAAAGATCACTGCTTTGCCTTTTGTCACTATTTTATTTATTTTTTCCATAAATAAAAATAAATGAACAAATCAAATAATAATGGGGAGGACGCCCAGGACTCATCCGACCCCCGAGGGATGAGGAAAGATGAGGAAGGTGGTGGTGGGAGAGAGGGATGAAGGGAAGTGCCTCTATAAAAAGACCACCAGTTCAAATATGAGCCAAGTAGTACGCGTCTGTTGTCACCACGGAGAACAACTACTGAGATTCCAGACTCTCGCAACTCCGTGGCACTTTTCTCCCAAACATTGGTAGGTACTACCTAGCTACTACATAATTCACTCCTTCATAATCAAGTTTATTTGGAAGAAATAAACGCTTCACACTTGATTCGAAAAATAGGGAGTTGAGTTTCCTTCATATGGACATTTGATTACTGATTGCTAAGGAAGGAAAACTGAATACAACTCGAAGGAACGAACAGCAATCATAATAATATTATATATATATTATTATATATTATCATATTATTAATATATATTAACATAATATGATCTCCTTTGAAATTTTAACTAATCAAAATGTTATTTTGAAATTTTTAAAAAATTCAATACTATTTCAAATTGGTGAAAAAACAATACTTTTATTTCGAGAGTTTTCGAGCTAGGGCACTCTTGAAAATTTCAACCCTTAATTTTCACCACTTGAAAGTGACCGACATTAAACACAAGCTTTGCGGCACAACTAGACCCCAAATGGAGCCCATGTACCAAATTTGAACCAAATCGGTCCAGGGTTGCCAAGAAAAAAGCCGCGTTCAGTTGACAATTTTTTGTTCGATTTTCGGATTCCAAGTACCTACCTACGTACGTTGCAATGTAAATCAAACAAATTTGAAGGGGGGGGGGGTTAATTTTTTTCTCTTGGTCGATTCCAATGGTTCATTATTGAAAATAATAAACCAAAGTAGGAGGTATGGCATTTCGGGTCTTATCGTCGTAGGTATGAAAATTGGCATATACGAGAGAGGTACCTATAATAAGAATACCTATTATACAAGATGCAGGCTCCAGCAGATTATTCCTATATTATTCTCTAAAACAGAATTTTATTTAGAAGATTCGAAAGAGATAAAATCCTTGATACGGTCGAAAACGTCTTGTCTACAACTTTTAGTCTCAACTTCGATGATTACTTTTCAGCGTGTCGATGTGTGGAGCTCTTACCATCCAAACCACCGGACTCAACCACCGTAAATGACAACGGACTATGATTGTCTGTGAAGTCCTTGCACTGCACGTGAAAAACGGACCCTACAACTCCTGATTCAGGCTGTATTGAACATGAGCCCGGCTTAGGTGGAGAATTCGCAGTGAAAGAGTACGAAGCCCTTCCCAGTTTAGCTGAGAAATTGATTTAAACAATTAGATAGGATTGTAAGGAACAAGTAAATAGTAGGTATATCTACGTAGAGAGATTTGTTAAGATAATGAAGCGATTCGTCAGATGTTAGGTTTGGGGATAATCTTACGGGTTCCTCAACAGTTTAATTTGTGCTATTGTGGGGTGAAAGAGTGATATGACGGTATGTTAGGATGGTATAACCGCTAACGTACTGAGTCGGATTGGTTACGAATGTGTCAAGTGTTACAAGAGTGTACAATTTGAGGTCGGTATCTGATTCCCTCCCAATTGGTTATTGATAATAAAATGAATAAATTAAATGAAATTAAAAAAACGTCTGCCAAGTTGGTGTGGCACATAGCTTCCTCGTATCCATAACCCGATTATATAGATGATCCGATACATAGTAGTTAATCTGAAAACACCAATCTCTAAGTACCTTCCACTGCCCTCATGGGGGGACCATCTACACGCTAATCTGGACAATCCTAGACAATTTCATCAAATTCGGACGAAAAATGTAAGTGCGGTAGTGATTGGATCAAAAAATTTCTTATCTTATCTAGGAGTCGAACCTAGGACTCTTGGGTAGGTGTCCAGAGCATTGCTATTTGATCTACAAAGGGGTTGGGAAGAATGGGGTTTGAGATCCTCAGGTCACACACGACTGTTACGGCTGTTACAAGGATTTTACGTTTGCGCATGCGCAGAGGCTACTGTAAATTTTAAGGCCTTGATTTTCATTGGGGACCATCTACAACCTAATCCGCGTAATCCCTGAAAATTTCATCGAAATCGGATGGAAAATGTAGAAGTTATGGCTGTTACAAGCAATTCACGTTCGCGCATGCGCATCGGCTACTATCAATCCGGGGGTGATGATTTTCATAGGGGACCATCTAAACACTAATTTGTAACATACCTAAAAATTTCATTGAAATCGGATGGAAAATGTAGAAGTTATGGCCGTTACAAGGAATTCACGTTTGCGCATGCGCAGTCGCTTCTATCAGTCCGAGGATGATGATTTTCATAGGGGACCGTCTACACACCAACCCGCACAATCCCTGAAAAATTCATCGAAATCGGACAATAAATTCGTATAGTTATGCGCGTTACAAGGAATTCATGACAGACACACAGACACACAGACAGACAGACACACAGACACACAGACAGACAGACACGGAACCAAAATTGTTCAGAAAGGTCTAAAACGCAAAACGCGAGTAAAAATTTTGATTTTGAAGAACTTTTTTTTTTCGTCCTTGAAAAGTGAAAACAAAGCTTCCGCTACCTTGGTAGACTCGGAAGCAATACAGGATGTCATCAGGATGTCTGTCAAGGTCACTCGAATTGATTTATTGTGTATAAATGAATTTATTCATTTGTAAGAGGATTAAGATCACATGCCTAGTAGACCTGTGAGATTTAACTTTCGTATTTGGTTATGTTTATAAACCGCTAGGAGTGTTTAATCTGCTTAACCGCCTCTTAAAGTTCTCTATGATTCCCCTTCCAAGTCCACTTGCCAAATTGTCCTTCAATTTCCTGATTTACTTCTCTTTTTACTGTTACGTCAATTTTATTGCGATTTCGTATTGGTAACAATTGATTCAGGCGAGATATTATCAAGAATTAACCGGTTAAATCGAAGTAACCAATGCTCTTCTTTTGGACGGTCCATTCCTAGATGAACATGAGCGTAATGAAATTCCTGACCGTCCTGCCGAACAGAACCGATTCCAGAGCCACCATAAGCTGTCTATAGAACGTGTTCAACAACTGGGAAAGAAATGCGCGAGTAGGATACTGGCAAAACCTCCCAGACCTGAGACAAGCAAAACTATTTGAGACGTTTTAACCCTATAAGGACCATGGTGTCACCGAAAACATCTTGGGATCTCCACAGCTGCCCCAACGTATCACCTGATTAACTAGTTTAAATTGCAATTTAAACATTAATGGTTAGAGTTGATTTTTTAAAAATCATCTGCAAGTTATTCAAAGTTGAAAATTTTTTTTCATTTTCAAAAATTTTATTCAAATTTATTCAAAAATTCATTCATTTTTTACAATTCATCATTTAATGATGAATTGAGGTGAAAATGATATCACCTGAAGATAGGAAAAATAACAATGGACATCTGCCTGTTCTGCCAATGGAAGATACCGAACATATCGTGCGCTATTGTGAAGCACTAGGTCGAACTAGATACACAATCCTTGGAAGTGACTTTCTGACTCTGGTAGCCTACGATAGAAAGCAGTTTTCAATAAATTAGATAGTAGATATACAGGGTGTCCAAATAACTACGCTCCCCCCACTTATTTTCTCCAATAGTGTAAGAAAAAAATCGGATTAACGCTATTCTTCATAATTTTTTGCGTAGAATTCAAAAATGACAAAATTGCGCAGTGCGCAATCGCGCAACCATGCGCAATCATCATCAACTTTGTTTTTACAAATGAGAACCCCCATTTTTTATTGCAGATTCGGATTCTACGTCAAATTTTATGAACATTTTACTTCGACAACTTTTTTTTTGGACGCGCGCAGCCCGCTCAGCGAGCGCTCAAAGATGCGCAACCCAGGGATTGTGCCAAAGTTGAGATGAAGGTAAACCTCAAGTGCGGCACATCACTTAGCACTGTTTGATTTGATTTCATTTTACCGTATCTACAGCCGAAAAAGTCACTTTTTGAGGAGGAAATCATCGATTTTCCGCGGAATATTTTCCGAGTATTGTTTTCTTCTCGAATTATTACTCCTTTGTGCAGGAAGACAATACAGTTTACATTAAGAGTTATTATTTATTAAGAGTTTATTTAAGAGTTCTTAATTTATTAAGAGTTTATCGCTTAATTGTTTCAATCATTGTTCATCCAATCATGTTTTTAGAAGACTGAAAATTATTTTGCAACATTTTGTGATAATTATGTAAAAGTTTCCCGTTATTTTACGATTTTAAAAATTTAATTTTTTTTTTACATTTTATTAGGATGATTCATTACTTTTTGTAAGAAAATCGATGATTTTCTCCTCAAAAAGTGACTTTTTCGGCTGTAGATACGGTAAAATGAAATCAAATCAAGAAAGGGATATCACCACGCGATTCAGCGTAGAAAAACAGTGCTAAGTGATGTGCCGCACTTGAGGTTTACCTTCATCTCAACTTTGGCGCAATCTCTGGGTTGCGCATCTTTGAGCGCTCGCTGAGCGGGCTGCGTGCGTCCAAAAAAAAAGTTGTCGAAGTAAAATGTTCATAAAATTTGACGTAGAATCCGAATCTGCAATAAAAAATGGGGGTTCCTATTTGAAAAAACAAAGTTGATCATGATTGCGCATGGTTGCGCGATTGCGCACTGCGCAAATTTGTCATTTTTGAATTCTACGCAAAAAATTATGAAGAATAGCGTTAATCCGATTCTTTTTCTTACACTATTAGAGAAAATAAGTGGGGGGAGCGATGTTACTTGGACACCCTGTATAGCATATAGTAGATCTATCCAGATCGTAGTGGAGGTAGTATATTAACCCTGGAATGGAATCGACACGTAAATTTTACACTGGAGGTCTTGATACGGTCACCCGGCCACCACCAAAAAGTGGTGGTTGGGGGTGGGGGGGAGAGGCTGCTGCCCTAGCTATGCTATCCCAAGGATGTCCCCCAGTCGCGCATCCCCTCTGCCCCGTGTGTCGCTGTTAAACTCTCACAGGTCAGTAAACTGAACTCGTTGTGTGTAATTCGTCGAAGTGAAATTATCGATAACGACGTCCCAACTCGGGTCAATCATTGCAAAAGTACGATTGAAGAAAAGAAAGGCTTGAAGAGAAAGTCCATTAAAGAGAGCCCACTTGAAACAAATTCTGCCCAAATTGTGCTGCATAATGTCAAAAAGACTGTGATGAAAAGAGTGAACTCAGCAACGTTGTTAAGTTTCTTTCTGTGTCCATTTATTGACTATTTTTACAGATCTGTTCTAATTATACGACTATTTTGCTGTTAAAATTACCGTACAGCTATTGAATTTGGACATTGAGCCCAGGAAAACTTATTGAAACCAAGGAAAAATGAGAAAGTAAAAAGGATTGGCTCATAATCCCCTCGTTTTGGTAGTGTTGAGGCAATATTTGACTCGAGAACGGCCAAAAATGTAGAAGAGAACTATACTTGAATGAAAAAAGTGTTAAACAATGCAGAGAGTTGAAGAAATGGATTGAATATTGATGTTTTCCGACAGGTGTAAAAATTTCACCAGACGTTTCCATTACGCATACGATCCATTCCAGGGTTAATCATTTCCCACAGTCCTCCCACCTTTAATAATAGGTAAAAATAGTAACAATGCTATTCTTACGGACATCCATTCCTAATTTATTATGATGAATAATGGCGAATCTGGAGAAGACTGTACAATGTAGGTACTAAATTTGGTTAATCTTTGGTTCAGAGCAGGCAGATAGTAGCTACTCTCTCTTGGTCACGTCACATCACGTAACTTACATTGACTAATGAGAAGATACTCCTTGTCTTGTTCCAGAACATTCGGTTCAATTATACAAACAAAAGTGCTTGTTCTGGGCTGTCGCCACTGCTTAGTTATTTTTTGTTTTTTCGTTGCTCCAGTCTTGAGACGTTGCAAAATTTTGTACAGCGTCCAATCCCAGATATCCGGTTCATGGGGGTTCGTGACGATGTAGAAATAATTAGGCTCGTCTGGATTAACCGTTTCTGTTTTGTGGCTAACGGTTAAAGTCCTGGATTGAGAAGAAACGACCAATTTTTAAAATTATCATCCAATTAATAAATTCCAATTCTAGAAACAAACAGGAAAAGTGTGACTTTTTTGCACATCTATTTTGAAGGTGGTTGTTGGTAGTGTTAAATTTGGAATACGAAACAAATTACCCGTCAAATAATCTAACCGTAAAAAGTGAACTCTCTCAAAATGTGATGTTTCATGTTTAAAGTTAAGAAGAGAAGAAAAAGCGAGTCTCAACTCCCGAATGACACTACTTGTAGGTTGGGTAATCATCTCCTATTACTAAAGACTTAATTTTGGTTGAAATTCGCGGTTTTCTGTTGGGTGATGTGAGCATGAACATAGCATTATACTGAAACCTAAATAGCTACCAATAAATGACTAAAAACGAGGATTCGGTGGATATTAATTACACTTTCACTGAAAGAAATCCACTATTATGTACTTGAAAGATAATTCCAAACGACCATCTTTAATTATTTTCTAATTTATTCAATAAAATTACTTCATTGTTATGTCTGGAACTATTATGTCATCTTCTTTTTCTTTTCCCTTCCGTTCGATAAATATTTGATACTGATTTGTACGATCGAATGATTCGATTGGTCTTTCAAGGTAATCAACTTTCATAACCCACGTGTAGTCATG
The DNA here is from genome assembly GCA_009739505.2 of Apolygus lucorum. Classification (NCBI taxonomy): domain Eukaryota; kingdom Metazoa; phylum Arthropoda; class Insecta; order Hemiptera; family Miridae; genus Apolygus; species Apolygus lucorum. The sequence goes on from CM019179.2 coordinate 50,929,370, forward strand.
ACATGCCAATGGAAGCTTATACGAGAAGTCTTCATATTCATTAAACTTATTAAATTCGCCTAAAAACGTGGCAAAAGATTTAGTGCACTTCGTTCAATCAATTTCAAAGAGCTGACAGAACCTATAAGATGAAGGATTACTGAGTATGTTAAGGTGAAAGTATCACTAGAGGAACACTCCTGACAGTTTCCACTTGCATGGCCCGTGGGTCTACTTTTTCAATCCGATGAGAAATAATAAACAAAACCAGTGGGCGTGGCACATAGCTTCCTCGTATCCATAACCCCATTGTATATAATATATACAATGCATATTATATACAATCATATATGATCTGATGCATAGTAGCTAATATCAAAACGAAAAGGTACTTGTTACCTTGGACTACCCCGAAAAAAGACCATTAACACGCTAACCCACAAAATCTCTGAAAATGCTATAGAATTTTGGTGAAAAATGTGTATGATTCTGGGTTTTCAAGTTTGGGCATGCGTTGAGACAACCATTGAAACGAGGGGGCGACGATTTCCGTAGGGGACCATCTACATGCCAATCTGCACAATCCCTGAAAATTTCATTGAATTCGGGTGAAAAATGTAGAAGTTTCTGTTACAAGGGTCCAAATCGTAAAACGCGAATGCAAAATTTTGATTTTGGAGAACATAAATTTTATCTTCCGAGTCTACCAAGGTAGCGAAAGCTTTGTTTTCACTTTTCAAGGTTGAAAAAAAAAGTTCTCCAAAATCGAAATTTCCATTCGCGTGTTATGTTTTAGACCTTCCTGAACAATTTTGGTTCCGTGTATGTCTGTCTGTCATGAAATCCTTGTCACAGCCATAACTTCTACAATTCTCATCCGATTTCGATGAAATTTTCTGCGATTGTGGGGGTCGGCGGTTAGATAGCCCCCTATGAAAATCATCACCCACGAACTCATAGTAGCCGCTGCGCATGCGCGAACGTTAATTCCTTTTAACAGCCATAACTTCCATATTTTCTATCCAATTTCGATTAATTTTCAGGGATTATACTGACTAGGTTTTAGATGGTCCCCAATGATAATCAAGGCCTTCAAATTGGCAGTAGCTTCTGCACATGCGCAAACGTAAAATCCTTGTAACAGCCATTACAGTTTGATGAAATTTGATGAAATTTTCTAGGATTGTTCAGATTGGCGTGTAGATGGTCCCCTATGAGGGTAGTGGAAGCTACTTAGAGATTGAGGTAAAGGGAGCTGCCGGGTTTGCCAATTTTACCAACATAAAAAGCTTCTGAGTTGGAGAATTTTCTAAAGATGAATTGGTGAACATCCTTTCGAGGGTGGCCTTCCTGACGGATTTTCCCCGTCTCCTTACCAGGTTACCCACTCTTGGGCCAGCGAATAAATAAACGATAAACTCTTTGTTTTTTATGGATTCGGGATGCCACAACGGTGGGCGGATCCGGGCGGGGTTGGGATTTTCCCCGGCTCTTATTTTCTTGGCAGGAGAACATTCTCTATGTCTCTTGCTTTTAGATTTTAGATTCCTCTTAGATCTTATTTTCGTTCTCTCTCTATTTGACAACTGATTGTACACTATGTGTTTTTGGGAAATAAAAAGTATTGATTGATTGATCGAGATTGGCACTCTGCTGAACCCCGTCACTTATATGAGTGATTGAAGTTCGTGTAGGTGAAGGTAGGACTCTCAATCACCAGATTGCACAATTTGCACTTTGGTTTTTGTACAAGGATGATTCCCTGACTGCTGAGGTTCCAGTTGCTGTGCATCTAGGGGTTGATAAGACAAAATTTAGCTAATCCTTTTTCCTAGTCTGTATACAAATCGCGGTGTTTCAGAAAAAAAACCTCTTGAGTTTGGGGATTAGAAGGCAAGATGGTTTGGAGCTCTCGGAGTATACTGTTGATCTTCTGTGCTCCTTAAAAGAATGTAGTGACCAATAATTTTGTCTGTATCAAAACCTTGCAGGAATCATTCTATCTTGGAGGAACTTTCGGGGATAGCCTCTCTCCACTAGCTTCCCTCGCAATCCAGCCAAAAAACGCTCCAGATCATTCCGATCAATACAGATTATGTGACCCGAATGATCGAGGGACAGAGAGACAGAGGGACAGAGAACGTTTAGTTGTGGGGGGGGGGGGGGGGTGTAGATATCTTAATGCAGTGATTCGTGGGCTTGATATTTACTGCTGACGAAAAGCGTCCATCCACCAGCACCATGTCTTCTTCGAGAAATGTGGCTGATGCCCTTGAATAAGCCCACGTGTATGTGACTAAAAATTGTGAGTTGACTTTGGGAAAATTTCAGAAAATTTTCAGAGAAGTTCATGCTAAAAAACTGGAGCTCATTGGAATGGTTTCACTTTCTTTGAAAATTCGCTAAAATGCTTTACTACTTATCATCATATTTATAAGCGATGCCAAAGTTTATCTATTTTTTGAAGAGGTATTATAAAATCACTTTTTGTTGTTTGAACTTTAGTACACGGATCATCGGGATCTTCAGGATCCAAACACCACCAAGATATCACAAACGGCTCTCGGAAGTAAAATGGTCTGGTAATCTTCAATTGGAGTTCACTTTCATCCTCGCATTTTTTAGATATATATTCGCTCACAGGCTTTATGATCTCCGGTAAATATCTAAATTTGAAGAAACACTGGGATGGGAAAAAAATCAAATTATTAGAATGAGCATAACATCTGTCCTGATGAAGTTGGAGAATTTCAATTTTTTTTCAGTGGATACGCTATAAAAATAGCGGAAGAAGAAAGGTGGAATAAAAAAACCGATTGCAGTTTGATTTCATGAGACTAACTGACCAATCAGCAGCTAGTTGTGTAAGTTTCTCAGCTATTAGTAATTTATATACTTACGAGGTCTCGGGTTATGTATGATAGGCCAGTCTGAAGACTAACATGACTGCGAGGGTGACCCTTTAGCTCAAAGTCGTGAACAACAACTATACTGCCGTTATATTGGAATCCCTGGAATTTATGGTATTCAAGTATGAAATGGTCCCACTTGATTCTTTTAACACCTCCGCTTTCTTCCGGGCCTGAAACAATGTGAGATGTATGCATGGATTCAATTACACTGTTGGAATCTGTCATGAAGTCAGCGCGTTTCTATGCATTTTTATATTTTATCTAATTATTTTCAGGAATAAACCTTTAGACTCGAACAAAAACAAGAAAATTACCCCCCTCCCGCCCTTAAAATTTGTTGGTTTACGTTTCAAGGTACGTGGAAGTCGAAAATCGAATAAAATGTTGCCATACGTCCGCTGTACGCGGCACTTTTATCGTTCGCGAACCAATTTTCATGAAATTTGGTATAAGGACTTCATTGCTGTGCCAAGAAGCTTTTGGTTGATGTCAGTCACTTCTAGGGGTTGAATAATAAGAGCTGAAATTTTCCAAACGCCCTAGCTTAAAAATGTCCGAGTGTTTTTTCATTAATTTAGAATAGTATTGAATTTTTGGAATCGAATGAGACCACCTCGAGCTCTGTAGGAGAAACCGTTCACTCCCCTTGCGAACTTAAGGGTTAGACTTACGATAAATCAAAAACACGAGTGTGAATCGCAGGAGAGGCCTAATCTCCGTTCAAATTTTAACTGACCAAAATGCGATGGCTGTTCGCTTCTTCGAGTTGTACACAGTTTTGTGTCCTTAGCTACCGGTAATTAAATTTCCTAATGAAGGCACCTACAACCCGCTGAAGATTTTGGTTGATGTAAGTAAAAAAAGTCTGCCAAGTGGGTGCGGCACATAGCTTCCTCGTATCCATAACCCGATTGTATAGATGATCCGATGCATAGTAGTTAAGTAATCTCAAAACATCAATCTCTAAGTACCTTCCACTAACCTCATAGGGGACCATCTACACGCTAATCTGAACAATCCTGAGGAATTTCGTCGAAATCGGATGGAAAATGTAGAAGTTATGGCTGTTACAAGGATTTTATGTTTGCGCATGCGCAGAGCCTACTGTCAATTTTAAAGCCTTGATTTTCATAGGGGACTGTCTTCAACCTAATCCGGATAGTCCCTGAAAATTTCATTGAAATCGGATGGAAAATGTAGAAGTTATGGCTATTACAAGGAAATTCACGTTTGCGCATGCGCAGTGGCTGCTATCAGTCCGAAGGTGGTGATTTTCATAGGGGACCATCTAAATACTAATCTGTAATATCCCTGAAAATTTCATTGAAATGGGATGGAAAATGTAGAAGTTATGGCCGTTACAAGGAATTCACGTTTGCGCATGCGCAGTCGTTTCTATCAGTCCGAGGACGATGAACCTTCGGCGAATAACTATAATGTGAGCACATAATTAGGCAACTGCTAATTGCATTGGTGAATCATTGGTACCTAATAATCAGACCAAAAGTGGAATTAAACTTGTTTATCGTTGTTTACGTAACAATTTACAGCTATTATTCAATGGGTAGTTCGTGAGAAATTAAATAGCAACACATTGAACTGTTATTTTAACCATCTCTATTACTTAAAGAGAGTTATGTTATGTTAAAGAAATAGTTTTGTATTAATGTCGGTCTTACCCTCTTGATAATTATAATTTAGTGCACTTGGATCACGATTCCTGGCTGGTTTTTTCCAGTCATAAGTACCATCCTCTGAAAAATTAAAAAAAGTCTGCCAAGTGGGTGTGGCACATAGCTTCCTCGTATCCATAACCCGATTATATAGATTATCCGATGCATAGTAGTTAATCTCAAAACACCAATCTCTAAGTACCTTCCACTAACCTCATACGGGATCATCTACACGCTAATCTGGACAATCCTAGAAAATTTCATCCAATTCGGATGAAAAATTAAGTGAGTAGATGTATGTGATTGGATCAAAAAAATACTTAGCATCGGCTGGGATTCGAACCCGCGACCCCTGGAAGACACTTGAAGTTATGGCAGTAACAAGGAATTCACGTTTGCGCATGCGCAGTCGCTTCTATCAGTCCGGGGATGATGATTTTCATAGGGGACTATCTACAACCTAATCCACATAATCCCTGAAAATTTCATCGAAATCGGGTGGAAAAAGTGGAAGTTATGGCCGTTACAAGGAAATTCACGTTTGCGCATGCGCAGTGGCTACTATCAATCCGGGGGTGATGATTTTCATAGGGGACCATCTAAATACTAATCTGTAACATCCCTGAAAATTTCATTGAAATCGGATGGAAAATGTAGAAGTTATGGCCGTTACAAGGAATTCACGTTTGCGCATGCGCAGTCGCTTCCATCAGTTCGGGGATGATGATTTTCATAGAGGACCGTCTACACACCAACCCGCACAATCCCTGAAAATTTCATAGAAATCGGACAATAACTTCGTATAGTTATGGGCGTTACAAGGAATTCATGACAGACAGACAGACACACAGACACACAGACAGACAGACAGACAGACAGACACGGAACCAAAATTGTTCAGAAAGGTCTAAAACGCAAAACGCGAGTGGAAATTTTGATTCTGGAGAACTTTTTTTTTTCGTCCTTGAAAAGTGAAAACAAAGCTTCCGCTACCTTGGTAGACTCGGAAGCAAAATCTTGAGTATCAGAATGCGTGTACGATGTGTTTGAGCACATATGATATGAATAATAATATGAATAATAATAATATGAATAATGAATAATGATATGAATAAGTGTCAGTCCTGCTTGACCTTCCTGATTCATTGACGGTTGGTAATAAAAAACAGTAATTTGAGGTAAACGGGCTTTGAGACCTTTCAAGCATCCAGATAGGATTATACCATTATTCAAGGTATTCGAAAGGGACTTAAACGTACCTGGCGACCATGAACCTCGCGATCTTGGGAGTTCAGTTTTACCTCTACATGAAATAATACGGACATTTCAGATAATCACAGGGTATTACAGAGTAGTGCTAATAAATTTCCCAACTTTTTTTTTTTTTTTTTTTTTTTTTTTTTTTTTTTTTTTTTAGCATGAATTGACAAAAAGCGTCACGAATGAAAAATCATATTATTAAAAATCGTAATTATGTTGGTGTTTTTCTCACTTTCATGGCTTCTACCGATTAAATCGTGACAAAAAAAAATAAGCAAACATGCTGGGCCGAGAATTTAAGGAAAATCAGTTCATTAGATTGCGAGAAATTTTGATGTTCAAGAAAAATCAAGTTTGTGCTAACGTGCGACGCTGTTTAGTCATATGACAGCTTGGTTTCTGAGTCCGAGATTCGACTCCGGACATCAGGGGTGAAGGAAAATATTGAATTAGTTTGTCCTCCAGTTGATGCTTCTTTTTACAGTGACATCAGCCGACGCTTATCCTCCCATTGGGTTGAGTTCAGCTCCAAGTTGCTCAAGCCGTGGTCTCTGAATGTCTCTGAACCCACTTTGAATGTTCCTTCAGTCAGGGTTTGGGACGTGATCCACCAGATCCTTGGCTGACCTGTCATGCCATATCCCACGCCAAGGAATCTATCGTGTCAACGTCCTATTTCTGAATTTTGGCAGCATTGTTCTCTGCAAGTGATCTCTGTCCAGAACCACATACCACCAAGATATCAATAAAAAAAAGGCTCCTCTTGGTATTATTAACAAGAGATCTGGACGATAACCTCGTTGTTCTGGGATGATGCGACCCTCCTAGCTCAGTAGATTTCACAAATAAAAGATCAGGATGAACAAGAGATGGGAGGTACTAAGCCAAGGGAGTGGAGGAAGCCGAAGGCTTTCCCCTTCTGGCACATAGATAGACCGATATGGCCTGCTTGCGACCATTCACACTGCAAATCTTGGACTTCCCATCAACTAACTAATCATCTTGCTTGCTCTCTTCGTTAATATTGCCATTTAAACATATCTCACCTTCTTAAGAAAGAATAAACATTGAAAACTGTGCCGGTCTTTCTTATCCTTTCTCACTTCTCTAACAACGTTGTTGGGTGGTTTTAGATAGTTTCCTGCCTTTCGATTAACGGTCGGAATCTTTGCCGGTCGGAATTGATTCGTCTCTATACCTCCTTCTACATCTTTCAACCTTCCACTTCGTTTTTGCTAGGGTAGTTTCCAATACGAAGGAAGCCAAGTATTCAATCTCAGTATATTAGGTTTCATTCAGTTCTAACACGCAAAAGTTCAAGTCAAATCACAACACTACGATCTATCGTATCCTATCTGGATCCTTCTCCTAGAGCTATCAAATAGGTGAAGGGCAGAGTTATGGTGGACATACATAAGTCCGGAGCACATGTGTGGCTGTTTCGAGTATACAACGCTTCTCACTTTTGGTAGTATGGAGGAAAAAACAATTATAAAATACGTACCGTTGAAAAACCTGACTGCAGGCTCAGCGTACCAATAATGGGATACTGTCTGCATCGTAGGGCAGCCTTTCACGCTCGGATGAACGTGTCCTTCTGCCCGAATAACAATTTCTTGGTGCTGATGATAAACAGGTTCGGTTTCTTGATTTGTGGAGCTACAAAGTGAAAACATATTGTTTAGTAATGCATTCATTCCAAGGGGCGTCCCATTGGATAAGCATTAGATCAGTTGGTAAGCGATAAAACTCTTTCACTCGATGTAATTTATTTAGTACATTAGGCAAGAAATAGTGGTCTCTCCCTCCCCCCCTTCATATTATCCACCATATCATTTCTAGCGGCATGGGAGTCTCAAATTTGAAGAGCATTTTGAAATCCATGATCGCCGATACCCAACATGCGAATTCGAGTTCACCCCCCCTCCCCCCGGAAATGTCATCAAAATTGGTAATTGTAATAAACAGTCCGGGACAGGAAAAATAAGTGGTCCGAGCAAATTTGGGAGAGAATGCAAAAATCTGACTTCTTCCATCAGCGTTTTGAGCGAATGCACTTCTTAGTATTCTGAAGAGTTTAATCTGCTAAATTGGTTTACAAGTTGTGGATTACATGAATAAATTAACTCTGACCAATTATACTCACCATCCAGAAAAAGTGAAAGTGAAGGTACAATGGCGGAAGTGCAGTAAGTACGTGGTGGAGTAAGTCAAAAAAGCTGGCAGCGTTAGGTTTTGCGTATATCTCCATGATATATGTCTGACAGCCGAATCATCCACAACTACAATCATAATAAATAGCTTGCTATAAATTCTATCGATCACACCTACAGAGTACTGGACAAGTTACTGGTCACACCTCTCGAAAAAAGTCAGCCAAGTGGGTACGGCACATAGCATCCTCATACCCGTCAACCTGCACAATATCTGAATATTTCTTCGAAATCGGATGGAAAATGTAGAAGTTATGGCAGTTACAAGGAATTCATTTTTGCGCATGCGCAGTCGCTACTAACTGTTCCGGGGCGATGATTTTAACAGGGGATTATCTACACGGCAATCATACAGCCTGAAAGTTTCCATCAAATTCGGATGAAAAATATAGGTGTTGTAGCTGTTGCGCAAACGTGAATTCCTTGTAACACCTATAATTGTTACATTTTCCATCCGATTCCGATGAAATTTTCAGAGATTATGCGGATTAGGGTGTTGATTTCATATGAAAATCATGGCCCTCGGACTAATAGTAGTGCGCATGCGCAAACGTTATTTTTTTGTAACAACCATAACTTTTCCAACCAATTCCGATAAAATTCTCAGGGGTCGTGCGGATTGGGGTGTTGATGGTTCCCTATGAAAATCATCGCCCCCGAACTGATAGTAGCCAGTACGCATGCTCTAACTTGAATTTTATTGTAACAGCAATGTTCTATCTTCGAATTCGATAAATCTTCAGAGATTTTGCGGGTTTACGTTTAGACGGCCCCCTATTAGGGTTGTACAAGGTACTTAAAGATTGGTGTTTTGAGATTAGCTACATATCATCGGATCATCTATACAATCAGGTTTCGAATACGAGGAAGCTTTGTGCCACACCCACTTGGCATACTTTTTTTGTAAAGCTAAAACCGAAAATGATGATAGATTTTTCCATTTGGCGCTGAAGCTGGTATACAGGGTGTCCCATAAGTTATCCACCAAACTTCGTGAGTGAAAGGAAACATGGAGAAGTGAACTTCTTCCTTACACAGTTCTTTAAAGGACATGGAATTTTTTATGCCTATTTGCATAAAATTGGGAAGGTACCTGCCCCAAAATGTCTACACTGCCAGAACAAAGATGACGATGATGTGTCCACACCTTCTTAAAATTCACCAAATGGGCGCCTGAGTTCAACACCAGAGGATGTTGTCAGCAGGATGCTGGAATGTGAAAGGAGATGGACTGCTGTGGCAGAGTACACAGAAAGCATCCTGACAAGGAAGATAATAGAACGAGAAAGAGAGAGGAGGGAGAGCATCTGGTCCGCCACCTCACCCAAAACTAATTAAACGCCCCAGGACTCAGCCAGAAGTAATGTGTTAAACGGTTCCGGGCTGAGCTCCAACGTGGGAGAAAAGGAAGTGTTTTTTTTTGGTGGGTTTGAATCCCACATAACCGGAAGATGCCGAACCTTCCAGGTATCTTACGAGAACCAACTCCACCTATGGATCTTGAAGATTTTATCACCTGCCTGCCAAAAAAAAAACTTCGGGAGTAGTTTTTACAACTAATTAGCAACAAAAAATGCCCCGCAGAGTTTTTTAACCCCCTTAAAATCCGACTTTTTTTACTTTAAGATTATTTTCGTGTTTTTGACCTTACTCTTACCTTAAAATGGTTATAACTCCCTTAAATTACACTTAAAAATTAAACATAAGGATACCGTAGGAAAGAGCGCAAAATGTTTCAATAGATGAGTTGTTGACGAGTCGAGAAAAATCGAACGGTTGAGTAGTATTTTTACCTCAAACTTAAAAATTTGCCAATTTTACGTTTTTGTGTAAAAATTTTGATGATTTTTCCTTATTGAAACAAGGTATTTTCCAGAGAGGCTCAAAAGCTTAAAAACTGCTTCATTTCATCAGCTGTCCAACGGTATAATCAAAAAATATTTTACAATCGAATTTGAGGGAGAAATTTATATTTGAACGCGGAAAAACGTGCATTTTTCTAACGAAATCGACGGTTTAACGAGGAGACTCCGGAGTCTTCTCCGTTAAACCGTCGATTTCGTTAGAAAAATGCACGTTTTTCCGCGTTCAAATATAAATTTCTCTCTCAAATTCGATTGTAAAATATTTTTTGAATATACCGTTGGAAAGCTGATGAAATGGAGCAGTGTTCAAGCTTTTGAGCCTCTCTGGCAAATACCTTGTTTCAACCAGAAAGAAATCATGTAAATTCAAAGAAAAAAAATGAAATTGACAAATTTTTAAGTTTGAGGTAAGAGGTAAAAATACTTCTCCAGCGTTATATTTTTCTCGACTGGTCAACAACTCATCTATTGAGAAATTGTACGCTCTTTCCATCGGTATCCTTATTTTTAATTTTTGAGTGTAACTTAAGGGAGTTATGAACGTTTTAATGGTGTAAGGTCAAAAACGTCGGATTTTAAGGGGGTTAAAAAATCCAAGAAACATTTTTTGTTGCAAATTAGTTGTAAAAACTACTCCCGTAGTTTGGTGGATAACTTATGGGACACCCTGTAGAGCGCCGAGCTTTGTTTGATAACCCCACCTCCAACGAGACGATTGATTACCAAGATTATTGTTCTTTGAGTGATTTGGCTCGCCCTATCTCTCTCCTTTTGCTGGCGTACTACGATGTATCACAGGTTTGGGACTTTCCCAGCTTGCCGGACTTTACGAGGGTACAAATTAATTTAACGAATATTCCTTATGACCTTATGGCACTTACTATCGAAATTGAAATTACTCCAACGCAGAGAGTTCGTCAAAAACATTCGCATTTTGAATTTTTTGCCCACCGGCAAAGGATCACCAGGAATCATGATAGCCTCTGGATTACTCGGATCAAGGTCGACCGTGAACCATTTATCGATGACGGAAATAATTCGGTAAGCATTTCCTGGAATCAATGCTCCAGAAAATATGTTGCTTGCTGTTGGTAAGGTCGTATACTACTTTCTTTGTGGTTTATTGTATTCAATAATGATCCTTTGGTGTCAAGCAAGAAAATTTGTCATTAGCTGATTTATGATGGGCTCACAAATAAAAAAAAGGTCAGCTTGGAATATGTCTGCGGTTAGTGATATCTTCACCACGAATCATTGACCGAACATATTTTTTTTTTAGTAAACCACTGACAATACTGGACAAAAGTAAATAATTTACTGTGGGGTTACGAAGTTCTCCACTCCATGAATTTGAATCGGTTTCTTTCAACCCTTAACTTACCAATGTGCACTTAAGTGCACACCCATTTTGAGAAGCTCTAAAATATAAGATTATGACTCATCGGGAAGAGATTGCTCAGCCGTTCATGTTAATCAGTGGCAGGTTATGTTATATAATTGGCGTCTGAACACGAAAGGTTGCACTCCAACGTCAACAACACCACCATGTCTCGCCACCATGTCCTAGTAATTGTGTAAGCCTAAAATTACATTGTCAGCTCATCTACGTGTTTTGGCTGGTTTATGTCTCTTAGAAAACTTGTGTGTACTTAGGTGCACTAGGTTCAGATAAAAAGCTGCTACAGTCGGAAAACATGTGCTCCACTGAATAAAATTACGATTTTCCAAGTTTTATTAATTTAGTATCATTCTATTTTCCACAGCAATTATTCAGAAGCCGAGCTGAACAAATTTCATCATTAATTCCCCGTCTCAACATTGATTCGGACATTCAAGCCCCTTCAAGCTGGGATGCTATTCTACAACTTACTGCCTGTTAGCCTGCGTTCCCTTCCTTTGGGACCATTCAAGAATTTTTATGAAGAAGATGCTCATACAAGCAGAACTTGATATTAATTCTCTTGATGTTGTAAATTGATCGCTGTATTTGTATTGCCGGTGGTAACAAATAAAAAATTTATTTATTTTCAATTATTAAATAGAGGTATTTTTCAGCCGTCTCTCCAGTCTTTCACTGAAAAATACTGACAGCGAGCAAGGGGATGTATCTCAAAACTTCTACTGCTATCTTACCAATGTGCACTCAAGTACTCACTTCCAAAATTAAAACAAATTCTGGCACAGAAATTTGGAAAAAATTATTTTTGCCTCATTGAAAGCCTCAAAAAAGAGAAAAAAGAAAACAATTTGAGAAAAATCTGATAATTCGATGCTTGGTAAGTTAAGGGTTAAAAGGGCGTAAGTCCTTGCAACCAAACTTTCGGGAAATCAAGAAAAACTTCCTGTATGCCGCTATTGATAAGAGAGTGAGAGCAATCAATTTGACGCGTTTTACGTATTTTTCAGATTTTTATCCCCCACCTAGGGGCTCCGAATTTGCTAATAAGTCCTCCTTTTTTCAACATTTCCTAATATAAAAACTTTTTATGAATTGCAGGCTTCCATTTATCATTGGCAACCCGTAAAGTCGTGAAATAATGGGACACAGTTGCTATAGAAATGGAAAAAAAGTCTGTCAAAGGGTGTGGCACATAGCTTTTTCGTATTCATAACCCCGATTTATAGATTGATGATCCGATACATACTAGATAATCTCGAAACATCAAACATCTAAATACCCTGCACTACCCTCATAGGTCCCAGAAATCCCAGAAAATTTAATCAAATTCGGTCGAAAAAGGTAAATGGTTGAACTGTTACAACGGTTCCACTATTGATTCAAGAGGGCGATGATTTTCAGAGACCATCTACCTGCAAACCCCCACATTCAATGAAAATTTCATCAATATTGGAGTTTTCGAGGATTTTATGACAGAGAGCATATCACACAGACAGACACAAAAAACCAAAATTGTCCAAAACGTAAAATGCGAGTGGACATTTTAATTTGGAAAATATATTTTTTTTAAACCTTGAAATGTTAAAAACAATCAAAGTTTCCGCTACCAAAGTAATTCCGGACTTACGCTCCTCTAAAAGAAAGCAGGATTTTCAAGGGCGATTTCTATCATGTTAGTGACGTCATTCGCATGCTCTTATAGTTGCAAACGATGCGCCTAGGGTCAAAGAACAGATGGCATTTTTGAGGACTTACGCCCTTGAAAAAATACCGATTCATTTATTCTAACTAAAATTTTGGTAAAAAAGTACGTGTAATAAGTAATGTTATAAGTATATGTAGGTAGTTGGTACAAACTCGCTGGAACCAGATCGCAAAGATATTTATCCGTGTAGTATATTCTCTCATCGATGTCTGTCAAACACTCTTCTCTGTTGAGGTGAGCAGCTCCGAAGTTCTTTACGTCCAGGTGCCAAATATTATCTTTCTTTTGACTGATGGAGCAAAATGCTCTTCCGTCTTCGAATGTGTAGTAAAGGCAACTACTCCATCCGTAATATGAATACTTGTCTCCGAATTTAGGTCTAATTGGCCAATCTTTCGGGCCTATTGGATTATGGTCGAACACGGTTATGAAGCCACGAATCCAGTAAGCATTGAAAGGATTGTAAATTGGTGAATTCATGAATGGAATCATATTCGGTTTGTACGGAAATACCCAGGGCGGTGCTAAAAGTAAATGGATATTATTATTTATTTGAAGATAATTGAAGAGGGAATGTGGAAAGTAAGTGAACTCTATAACACAGAAAATTTTCTTGATATTCCCATTCCTGACATTCTTGACATTCTTGGCCTAGGTGCCAGAATGATTCGTCAAAAGTTCACTCAAGCTGCACGAAAATTACCTAAAATTAGAAATTCACTTGACTTTAACTTCCTGACATGTATGTTGTTCCTTCCTGCGTTTCCATCAAATTATTATTGTTACAACTTTAGTTTTTTCATGAATATTATACAAGGCCTAACTGGTCTGCCATACTGCACGAGTCAATTCTACAACTAATTTGACAAAAAATTCCTCCTTAAAATTTTATTTTAGAGGCTTCTTTTCCGAGATATTTCAATTTAAATTTTTTTCCTCGTAATTTTGACCTTACATTACAACCCTTACAACCCTTAATTTCCCACTTGTTCAAACAATTTGTTTGTTCGGATTTTATTTTTAAACGTACATGTATTTTGACAAATCTACATGTAGAATATTTGTAAGCAGAAGTTACCTCAATCAAAGGCCTTATTACAATCTGTCAGCTCAAGATTAATCTTTCCAAGTATGTAGGTACCACACTAGCGCTATGTGCGTCAGCAGAATATGTCTATAAACCCTTATTGGAGAAGAAGAAGGAAACTTGTGAAAATCCTTGGTGGGATGCTGGGGTCTGATATTTCTCATAAAGTACAGAACCAAGGAATAAGGTGCAGAAGATTAATTTTATGCAGGGATCTGTGCTGCTTTAGACGGATAGCCTTGAAAATGAGATATGAGGGTAGAAGGTACCTCGAAGACCCTATAAAGTCTGTCAACTCGAAAATTATTTGTTTATTCTTTGAGTTATTATGTTTTTATTATTACGTTTTCGTACACAATCGATAGTTGGAGTATCAATATGGCCAGGGTATATCAGTTTTTGCTTATAAGTGGATAAACTGTTGCTGGTTACAATTGGACAACCAAAAAGATACCTCAGGATATTAAGGGTTAAATTAGTCATAACTAACTACACAGCACTACAGGCCGATGTGGCCCTTGGCTTCTCGAACTCCCCTCCGCCACCGAGTACGATTACCCGCCTGAGACCTCCGCAATCCCACCACCCGGAGGTCCTTCAAGACATCATCAAGCCATCGACTCCGAGGAAGACCTCTTCGTCTAGTTTCCATCCTAGCTCCAGCATCATTCCACCGGCATGCGGTCTACATGTCCCAGCCATGTCTACATGTCTACAGCGCCCAACCTTGATGAATCGGACTATGTCTTCTTGTTTTAATAATCCATCAATTCCTGCATTCTGTCTTGCTCTCCAACCTTGGCCCTCTCTGACCGCTCCACAGATCCTTCCTACAATCCTTCTCTCAAATATCCGCAGTCTAGCTTCATTCTCAGCCCGAAATGTCCAAGCCTCCGATCCATAACAAACCACAGGCCGCACTAGGGATCTATATAGCCTCATCTTCGTTGATCTGGAGATCACATGGCTCTTGAAGAGTTTTACATTGGCATAAAATGCTCGGCTGCCTGCCATTATTCGTGAGCATATCTCATCCTGTACTTGATTTAGTGACCAAGCTACCCAGATAGGTGAAGGACCTGACTTCATCAAACGCCACCCCTCTGGGCATCCGCTGGACACGGCTCGGGGGAAATATCTTGAAGTATTTAGTTTTGCTTTCATTTATCCGAAGACTCATTGGCTTTCCCCTTCTTGCATAACCCCGAAAACCTCCTGCAGGGCATCGAGCACCAACAAAGCAATGTTGTCCGCATAAGCCGAATTGTTCTGTCGACAATTGTTCCCTACTTATCTGCATTCTTGACATCCTTAAATCAGTCATAACTCCATTAATTTGCTGGGAAAATTACAATTTGAGGACACCGTTGGAAAAAAGCATTAAATTTCCTATCGGTTAGACGCTTTACCTTTTCTTAATTTAAGGTTAGAGACATGAAAAAGCCCTCTGAAAAGTAAATTGTACGAAATTTGGGGTACCTCGAATTTTTCCAATCGGAAATTGAACTACGAGAACCAGTATTTCTTCAAGATGCAAGAACGGTTAAAAACTGTGCCAAAATCTCAGCTTTCTAACGGCCTAATCATTTTTATTTTTAAAGTGGGGCTTAACAGAGAAACTTAGTGTTTGAACTCGGGAAAACGTGAATTTATTCAACGAAATCAGCTAGACGATCTGACGGATCGGCAGTAGACGGCTAGACCTCCGGAAACCCGCTGATTTCGCTGAAAAAATTCACGTTTTCCCGCGTTCAAACACAATTTTCTCTGTTAAGCCCCACTTCAAAAACAAAAATGATTAAACCCTTGGAAATTTCTTTGGCACAGTTTTTAGCGTTCTTGCATCTTGAAAAAATACTGGTTCCCGTTGTTCAATTTCCAGTTTACAAAATTCCAGGTTTCAAACATTTCGTAAAATTCTCTTCTCAGAGGGTCTTTTCATGTCTTAAATCCTGACTCAAAGAAAAGGTAAGGTATTCATTCTCTTTCCAACGGTATTGTCAATTTGTTATTTTCTGAGCGAATTAATGAAGTCCGATGTAAAGGCTTAAGGTCAAAATCACGAAACAATTTTGAAATAGGAATAACTCGGAAACGAAGCCTCTGAAAATAATTTTTAAGAGGAACCTTTTGTTGAAAATTAGTTGTAGACTTGTGCAGTATGGCAGGCCAGTTAGGCTTACTCCCTGTAGAGCAATCATGTTGAGAAAAAATGACAATTTCGTGCTCACCACGTTTGTGTTGGAATGGGAAATTATAGAACTGAACTCCAAGACCCCCATGGGTGGGTGTTCCCACCCTCCGTTTATAAATAGCATTGGAAATATCATACGTGAACTCTTTCTATTCTCATCTTTTTGAGGCCTAAATAATACCTTTTTATAATTATAAATGTATATTTTATTGATTGCCCTGAGTAAAACATAGTTGATAGTTTATGGAGAATTTTTTTGAAGCCCGAATCATAAATGAGCATTCGGGATCTTCTCTGGACAACGATTGTCCCTTTCTGGGAAAATGGCTCTATAACATACTGATTATAAAAGCTTGATTACTAATGTGATAGACATTGATAGTAATTTACAATTAAGTACTTACGATCCAATGGTTTGCTTTTATCGAACTTCCAATTGCATAATTGAGTTGGAACACTATCACATGTACAAGTGAAACTAGTTGCTCCGTAAGGAACACAAGGCTCATGACCTTTACACAGGTGATCTCCTTCACAAAGCAAGTTATTGACCTCTCCGCATCCTCTCGCTGGCTGTTTCCTTGAAATGAGCTAGTAAAGGCATAAGATTGATGAATGTAACTAAATCTGCAATAAAACATCCGTTTAATTGTATGCACATGCATTTAGCGTAACATTAACTGGCAGTTCCTGGAGTGACCCCCATAGAGGTAGAAGATAGAGAGGAACTGGCCTATGCCTTCCTCCGTTGGGTTTTGGTCGGGAAATGAAAGTGAAAGTTTACCCTCCTCTCGCCCTCGGAGGTATATACACTTACCATATAATTCCGTGTTAAAATATAGGAGGAATGTTTTTGAAATTCAATAGGTCGGAACGGGGGCCTCCAATCGAAAAACACATTGAAATAAACGCGAAAGAGCATCAATAAATCTATGGAGTCATGTGCATATCATGGAGCTACGTTGGAATACGATGGCATCGCAGGGGCTGGAAGTAAAAATAGATTTTGTGCTGCACATTGTTTCGTCTAGGTAAACTTATAGTTCCTAGTAAGCTCCAAGTAGGTGGCGACGAATGACTGGGAGACTTACAATAGACAACCAAGAATGTGGCTAAGAAAGAAAGTCCAGACCATTATTAATAAATCTATGTACAACAACAAAAGTAAAAAACTATCCTAGTCTTCTATTAAATATTCTGATTACTTAAAGGTTTATTTTTGATCAAAGAAATATCGACACTACCGAAAACCATCGATAGTTTAGTGCCGATGGTTTTCAATAATCGATGGTTGACTTCGATAGTTTTCAAACGTTGCTCATCCCTAACGCCAAAGATTGATAAGGAATTTGGCGAGAGGAGTTGTGTGGGATCTGTTATGATCCCGTGGAAAATTCTCTGGTGGTAATGTGGTTTCCCCATTACCAACCAATTGATGGAGATTCCGAATGATCGAGAATCGCCATACAACTCCCCTCTTCAATAAAAAGGGTTAGGGAATCACGTCGGGGTCACCACTTTATAGTGATATGACTCGTCTTTTTATTGTGCCGATCTATTGTGGGAAGTGAATTATTTATACAATTTATACAGCTCAACAGGTGCAAAATAGGAAACAACAAGTGGTGGGAGTTTATACAGGGTGTAACGGTTAAGGTCGTACCACCGGCCAGGGTTCAATTCTACAACTAATTTGTGACTTTTTTTGTCACTTGACTTTTTTTCTTAACCCCCTTAAATTGGACTTTTTCACTTTTATGATTTTTTCGTATTTTCGACCTTACGCCATTAAAACAGCCATAACTCCCTTGTTTTTCAGTCAAAATTCAAATGTAATTGTACCGTTGGAAAGAGCGTTAAATTCTCTATCTCCCTAGTGTTAAATAAATCTCGGACATTTCTCGTTTTTTCAAACGTTTGTAACACTAACTGACACTTCCGGTTAAGTTCTCACTGTAACCCTAAAAGTTGACCCAAAATCTCAGCTTTACAACGGTGTGGTCATAAAATTGTTTACAGTGGGCTAATGGTGTAAAATCCTCGTTCCCGTGCCAAAAACCGTGGATCTTCCAGTAAAAATCGACGTTTTTCGCGAAAGACATTTTTGCCCTAAAATGAGTTAGGCCATCTTTTTGTACTTTGTCTCACTGAGTCAAATGATGACACAAGATCTATCGAAAAAGCAGTCACTGATATCTTGTCCAATTCACTTTTCGAAAATTGTCTTAATTTCTGTTAATTTGTATGCCAATTTTTTTATTACTAGATCGGCCAAGTTAAACGTTACTACCGTTGACAATAAGGTCAAAGGTATGTTTTTAATGTCCATCCTCCTCCCCACATCGCAAGTAATCAAACCACCCTGTTCATAATAACACTAGGTTCCGATCATCAGATTAGTTATCTGATCAGTGATCACAGTGAGAACTTAAGTTACAGTGAGAACTTGACCGGCAGTTTCAGTTAGTGTTACAAACGTTTGAAAAATCGACAAATTTCCGGTATTTTCGAGATTTTACTATTCGGGCTCATTTTTCAACATCTTAGTCTTCTTTGAAAAGTTTTATTCAACACTAAGGAGATAGAAAATTTAACGCTCTTTCCAACAGTATAATTACATTTGAATTTTGATCGAAAAACAAGGGAGTTATGGCTGTTTTAGTGGCGTAAGGTCGAAAATACGAAAAAAATCTTAAAAGTGGAAAAAGTCCGATTTTAAGGGGGTTAAGAAAAAAAAGTCACGAGACAAAAAAAGTCACAAATTAGTTGTAAAATCGAACCCTGGCCGGATGTACGACCTTAACCGTTACATCCTGTATAAAATGAAGTGTCAACAACTGTAGTCTGTCACCTGGAACACCCCAGTACGATTCTCAACTATGTTGCAGCGGATAATTTATCAAAACCAAATTGAGATGGGCTGTTACAACTTTCTGCATAGCCTGTACAGAATATATCTAACAAACACATAGTTACAAAATATTTACACTACATACTCTTCACCTACTTTGACCCCACAGTTCTGGTGTACAATCGCAGAAGTCTTTCTGCCCGGTGTATTTAGCGTTCAGCTCGTCGTCAGTTAAAAACTCCGCGTACTCAAGTTTGTAATTGTTTTCGTAAGGAAGCTTGGGCATAGCCTCAAACATACAAGGTCTGCCTGGAGCGCATCGACGACATTTTTCGCTTTTTAGAACCGCTTCTCTATACGTCAGGTCGTAGAAGATTCGATTAGCAAGAGAGGGCCAGGGAGTCTGAGCCAGAATGAATCCGAAAACAAATTCGGTTATATGCTGCGTCATTGTCAAGAAGAATACTGTAAATAAAGGTAACTTGATTTAGACTGGTGTTGGATCAAACCATGCAACATTTGAAGAAAACCTCCTACATTCCATTTTTCCTTCATCTACGTTGATATTGGATATTTTTTTAACTTAATTTTACGAATTCAAACATTTATGGATATTTGTCCGAAAATCGTGAAAATGTTCTAAATACCAATCACCTATCTAATGGTTTATGACTCACATTGGAGATGTTGGAGAAAAAATCTAACTTGTGTTTAACGATCTAAGTAGTTAAAAATATACAATGAGTTAAACACAATTAGGTAGTAGGCATAGAAATACATGCTCGCATTCTCTCGCTTTGGAAAAATTATTCAATTCTTACCAGAAATTCCTTTTTTATCTTGTAGTGGATTGATACATTCAAAACAACAAAAACGAAACTTGTTTGGCAGATAGAGAAGTATCAAAAAAGGTTCGTACCAAAGTATTTTTGATTTCTCAAAATAATGTGAGAAGCACAGTTCGACCGTAACTAGGTAACTGCCAGTTAGCACTTTTTAACACTGTCAAATAATATCGGCTGTATACGTAATGTATTTTCTCAAGATGAAGGTTTTCATTATTTAGATTTTAATATTTTCCCATTATTTGTAGTTCACCGGAGAAATGCCCACAATTAAACATAATATGTTTAATTGTGGACATTTCTCCGGTGAACAATATTATTGTTTAGTAATGCATGCATTCCAGGGGACGTCCCATTGGATAAGCATTAGATCAGTTTAACCAGTTGTTAAGTGATAAAACTGTTTCACTCGATGTAATTTATTTATTACTTTAGGCAAGAAATCCTGCCCCTCCCCACCATTATCCACCTTCACATTTCTAGCGGCATGGGAGCCTCGAATCTGAAGAGCATTTTAAAATCCACGATCTACGACACCCAACATGCGAATTCGAGTTCACCCCCCCCCCCCCCCAACGCCAACAATGGTGCCAGTCTGGCACCAAAGCGGAAATACGTCGTAACATTGAACTTTCATCTATTAGTTATGGTAGGTAGTCCGTTGAAGTTCACATCCGTAATCAAGGTGAAACACAAAACACCCAAAAAAAAAAAAAAAAAAAACACGAAATAAGCGGTTTATGGCATCATGGCACCATGTCCTGGCACCTTGGTGGCACCACTATTAGTTCCATGGTGGTACAGAGAATAATTCATGGAAATCCGGAGGTATAATGAGAATTTTTCCTCAATTTCAAAGCTTGAGTACAATTAGTAAGCAGTAAAGGAACCGAAATATTGAAAAATCGGATATTTTGTGGATATTATCCCCCCACTCACCCCCTCCCCTTGCGAATTTTGGTACTCTGGTAAAATCATGTACAACTCTGAAGTTATTTGAGTCAAACAAAAAAAGAAACACGCAAATCGGTTGGAAATTGAGGCCTGGGCTGAGTTTACAAGATTATGCACGCAAACGAACGTTTTCTAAGCATTAACCCCCCCTTTCCCCCTCTTAAAAAAAATCCAAAATTCCGGCGCCGTAGTGCACAACTAGATAGTATTTCGCGTCAAACGAAAAAAGAACCACGAAAATCGTGTGAGAACTAAGGCCTGGGCAGAGTACACAAGATTATGCCCAAAAACGCAGGTTTTTCGAGCATTAACCCCCCCTTTCCCCCCCTTAAAAGGCAAAATTCTAAATTCCGGCGACTTAGTGCACAACTAGATAGTTTTTCGCGACGAACAAAAAAAGAACCAGGAAAATCGGTTGAGAACTAAGGCCTGTGCAGAGTACACAAGATTTTGTTACACACACACATACACACACAAACACACACACAGACATACACCTATGGTTTTTTTTCGCGGATTTGGATTCAGAATGGTCTGAGACGGATTACTGTGTGGTTATTTTTTTTTCTGTTGAGTGTTGTCCAACTTCACCCCAGATCGATCGCATAAGGACGCCCAAGTCTTACTGTGGGACGTCCTAAAAAGTGAACGTACTTCAATAATCTGATAGGGAGGAGAAGCTTTGTTCCGTACCAAGCTGCCTAGCTATAAAGAAGAAGAAAGAAGTACGAGTAGTTTGTGCACAAATTATGTGATTCAATAATGTACAGAAGTACCTATTCCCTAGAATGCTGTCCATATTCCCTAGCTAAATATTATCGTATACGTTAATAATTTGTTCCCAAGTTGATGTTTTTCCGATCATCTTTCTTCAAATGTGCGCCTACGAACTGATCGATTTGTGACAAAATCGATAAGTTTGTGACAAAATAAGGGAACTCGAACCGTTACGGTTATACATTTAAATACTCCATGGAGTATCCATGGAGTCCCCTGCAGGGGAAGAAGATTGAGGTTCAATAATGGAGGTTCAATATTGCCTTGAAGAACTTGCTTTGTGCTTTTTCATGGATATCAATGTAACGATGAGCCCAGGATTCGGCTGCTTAGAGTAATAGCGATACAATCATTGCCATGTATAGTTTACAAATTGTGTCCCATGAATTGCATTTGGATCCTGCCAGGATTCCCCTCAAAGCTGCTCCAGTACACCCCGCTTTTTGACAGGCTACTCAAAAAACGCCTTTTGTTGTGAATGGAAAAGGTACCCAAATATTATATGCATTTACCAATTCCAGAGGATATCTCTCATAATGGAATGGATCCATTTGTACCAGCCTTCCACCCCCGCGGAATATTGTTATTTATTAGTTATTTAGTTATTAATAGTAATTTAGTTTTACTTTCATTCAATTTGAGATTATTACGTGACAGAGCATTCAACTTGGTTTTGCAGCCCTCGTCCAATGTAAGCCAGGACAACCAAGTCATCAGCAAACAATAGTGCCAATATCTCTGTCTCGTGGTCAATGGAAACGCCTCTAAGCTCCTTTTTCTGGACAAAGTCCGGGGTGAAAAGAATGAAGAGTACTTAAGCGGTCCCTCTGCAGAACACCCATGAAATTAGGTATACGGGCTCCATTTGGGGAACTTCTAGCAGGAACGACTGGTACTCAATTTCGACAATTGTAATTATAAGTAGTATTTTTGAGTGCATTTGAATTTGAATAAAATATACTTTTCACGTTTTTGACATTGTTTCTGATGTAATCTAACGTATGTCCGCCTTCAGACTATCCGCTACTGTTATATATTGAGGAAAGTGGCATTAGCCATAAATAACCAAATATTCCTCAACTTGGGAAAGAAATAGAAAGTTATATTTTCGGCAAATTACAATGGAAAAAAACGTCTGCCAAGTGGGTGTGGCACATAGCTTCCTCGTATCCATAACCCGATTGTATAGATGATCCGATGCATTGTAGTTAATCTCAAAACATCAATCTTATATATTATATAAGTACCTTTCACTACCGTCATAGGAGACCATCTACACGATAATCTGGACAATCCTAGAAAATTTCATCAAATTCGGATGAAAAACGCTGCAAGTTATTACACAATGGTTTATTATTTTGCTTCCTCACTACCGAAGGTAGGGAAGCTTTGTATTCGTGAAAGAAGTGAAAAAAAAAAATGTCCTCCAAAATCAAAATTTCCACTTGCTTTTTGCGTTTTAGAGCTTCCCGAACAATTTTGGTTCCGTGTCTGTCTGTCTGTCTGTCTGTCGGTCTGTCTGTCTGTCGGTCTGTCTGTGGTCAATCCTTGTCCCGGGCAAAACTATACTAACCTGTGGTCCGATTTTGATGAAATTTTCAGGGATTGTGCGGGTTAGGTCCTAGACGGTCCCCTATAAATTTCAGCACCTTCGGACCAATAGGAGCGAGTGCGCATGCGCAAACGTGAATTTCCTGGAACCTCGGTTTCTCGGTTTCTAATGAACCGATTTTGCTCAAATTTGGAGGTTAGTTAGGGACTAACTTCTAAGAGACACCCTATAAGTTTCAATCAAATTGGTCAAGCAATAGCCGCTGCGCATACGCGAACTTTAAATTTATTGTTACAACCAAAACTCCGCAACTATTCAACCAATTTCGATGAAATTTTCAGGGATAGCGTAGGTTAGGTCCTAGATGGTGGACCGCTAATATTTTGGTATTCAATAACTCTTTGAATCATAATTTTTTCGCCAACTGATTCTATACGTCCATGTTACAATGAGTGAGGAAGCTGTACTGCCCACCCAACTTGGCAGACGTTTTTTATGAGATTAGACCTCTTTTGCGATTCACACTCGTGTTTCTGATTTATCGTACGTTTATTATTTTTATGGTTTATTATTTTAATGGTTTATTATTTTTCTATATAATCGTCTATAAAGCCACCAACCATCCAACATGAAGAAAAATACTTGGAAAATGTCACCCCACGCATATTTGAGCAAAAACCTCTTTTTTGGCCGGTTATTTGCCCATAACTTCTATACGAATTAAGCGATCGGAATAGTTCGACGTTAGGACCAACTAGACCCCAAATGGAGTCTATGTGCAAAAGAACGGGTTTTTTAGACCGATTCTAAGGCCTTTTATGGCCCGGACGGCGGACGGCGGACGGGGGACGGGGGACGGCGGACGGACATTGCAAATTTGGATTCTACGCACCTTGACAAAGTTTGAGGGGGGGTTATAAAAATTTTTTGCGATACGATCACATAGGCTTATTATTAGAAATAATAAACCAAAATGTAAGTGAGTAGGTGTATGTGATTGGATCATAGAAATGATTAGCTTCTTCTGGGATACGAACCCGGGACCCCTGGGGAATTATCCCACGCGCTATTAACTGAGCTATGAGGCCTAGTGATGCAAGAACAGGATTTGAGATTCTCACAGGGGACTATCCCTCTATGAATGATTCGCTCTATGAAGAATCATTCTCTATGATTTTCATAGGGGACCATCTAAACACTAATCAGTAACATCCCTGAAAATTTCATCGAAATCGGGTAGAAAATGTGGAAGTTATGGCCGTAACAAGGAATTCACGTAAGCGCATGCGCAGTGGCTACTATCAGTCCGAAGGTGGTGATTTTCATAGGAGACCATCTAAATACTAATTTGTAACATCCCTGAAAATTTCATTGAAATTGGATGGAAAATGTAGAAGTTATGGCCGTTACAAGGAATTCACGTTTGCGCATGCGCTGTCGCTTCTATAAGTCCGGGGATGATGATTTTCATAGGGGACCGTCTACACAATAACCCGCACAATCCCTGACAATTTCATTGAAATCGGACATTAACTTCGTATAGTTATGCGCGTTACAAGGAATTCATGACAGACACACAGACACATAGACGGACAGACACACAGACAGACAGACACGGAACCAAAATTGTTCAGAAAGGTCTGAAACGCATAACGCGAGTGAAAATTTTGATTTTGGAGAACTTTTTGCTTCCGAGTCTACCAAGGTAGCGGAAGCTTTGTTTTCACTTTTCAAGGATGAAAAAAAAGCTCTCCAAAATCAAAATTTTCACTCGCGTTTAGCGTTTTAGACCTTTCTGAACAATTTTGGTTCAGTGTCTTGTGTCTGTGTGTCTGTCTGTCTGTCATGAATTCCTTGAAACCCGCATAACTATACGAAGTTATTGTCCGATTTCAATGAAATTCTCAGGGATTGTGCGCATTGGTGTGTAGACGGTCTCCTATAAAATTCATCATCCCCGGACTGATAGAAGCGACTGCGCATGCGCAAACGTGAATTCCTTGTAACGGCCATAACTTCTACATTTTCCATCCGATTTCAATGAAATTTTCAGGGGTGTTATTGATTAGTATTTAGATGGTTTCCTATGAAAATCACCACTTTCGGACTGATAGTAGCCACTGCGCATGCGCAAACGTGAATTTCCTTGTAACATCCATAATTTCTACATTTTCTACCCGATTTCGATGAAATTTTCAGGGATGTTACTGATTAGTATTTAGATGGTCCCCTATGAAAACCACCACCTTCGGACTGATAGTAGCCACTGCGCATGCGCAATCGTGAATTCCTTGTAACGGCCATAACTTCTACATTTTCCATCCGATTTCAATGAAATTTTCAGGGGTGTTATTGATTAGTATTTAGATGGTTTCCTATGAAAATCACCACTTTCGGACTGATAGTAGCCACTGCGCATGCGCAAACGTGAATTTCCTTGTAACATCCATAATTTCTACATTTTCTACCCGATTTCGATGAAATTTTCAGGGATGTTACTGATTAGTATTTAGATGGTCCCCTATGAAAACCACCACCTTCGGACTGATAGTAGCCACTGCGCATGCGCAATCGTGAATTCCTTGTAACGGCCATAACTTCTACATTTTCCATCCGATTTCAATGAAATTTTCAGGGATGTTACAGATTAACTTGTTTTGATGTTTTGAGGTTAACTACTATGCATCGGATCATCTATACAATCGGGTTATGGATACGAGGAAGCTATGTGCCACACCCACTTGGCAGACTTTTTTTTCTTCCTTGAAAAGTGAAAACAAAGCTTCCGCTACCTTGGTAGACTCGGAAGCAATAATAGTAGATTTAAGCGGACTGTAAAGAAAATTTATGGATAGAATTACGATTTGCCTCAGCTGAATTGAATTAAACGGAAAAACAGAGCTCCTCACAATTTGTAAGTACCTAAGAAAATTTTAGATAAGAATTTGATCAAAATTGGTCTGCTAAAGAAAATTGAATGAATTACTGGTAGAAATGAAATTGGACAATCTGACCCGATTTTGGCGAAGATAGGTAGGGTAGTGGGCGAAGATTCTTGATGCGATTCCTGGCGGTGGTAGATGGGAGTCCAGAACCAATCCAAGAGGGGATTCTTCAGCTTCGATTGAATTATGAAGCAAATGAGTAGTGTAGATGGTGATCCGAACAGGGTGTTGAATCAGTCCGAAAGAAATCCGAATTTGCAGTCGAGATACTCGAGTCAAGTCTCTTTAGATGTGCAATTGGCGGAGGTATCGAATAATTCGTTCTCGTTGAGGAGCAAACAGCGACTGGAGCTCTTAGGAAAGGATAGAGGTGATGAACTAACGAGGACCTGTCGTTTCAAGCGCAGTACACTTCGTGAGAGCTCAATAAGGACGGCCTTGAGCGGATGCGATAATAGCTACTCCCAAATTTGAAAATTTTTGTGTCCATTACTGGTGATCTGATGATTTATTTATTAAAGCAGATAACTTATTAGATATTTTTCAATTCCGAATGATAAAGCAGCTATGGATGATTAAGGAAAGCTCTCAGAAAATTTTGTGTGTTCCACATAAGATGTAGGAATCCGAAAATGGTCAATGAGTCCTTAACATGTCCGCTATTGGGGCTTTTCCCTCCATAATTCATTGGATTCGAACGAAAATCGTGGATGTTACGTTGGAATTTGACTCTTGTTCATATTGTGGTAAACCCACACAAAATCCATATGTTTTTGTTAGAGACTTGTTTTTTTGATTTAGAAAATCTGGTTGTTGTGTTTTGGAACTTGAAGCGGAAAAATAGATTGTTTTTGTTAACTCATTGTTGCGTGTTCTTACAATTTGGGGGCCCGTCTAAAAACGCAGAGACAGAAAACAAGGGAAAAGGAAGGAAGTGTGACAGTAACATGGCTCCTACTCGTCCTCCGCAACAGAATGATCCACCGACTAGGTACGCGTGCTATGTCAGCTCGCCACCTTGCTACCTCTAGCAGCACATCTCCGACTCCATCGTCCAGGCCCATTTCGGTACGATGCACAGGACGTTCGGCAAGAGCCCCAACGTTGTCAGTCCGTTTGGCAAATCTAGAGACCCTTCTTGAAGGAATACACGAGCAATTATTGCTGTCTCGTAATGCTCCAACCCCACTGCCATCTCAGTTCGTGCAAGAGGGAAGAAATAACGTGTCACCCCCTCGTCACATAGAAATGGGGCAATCTTCATGTAACCCTCACAGTACATGAAGGTAATTTGATGCCGTATGATGGAAAAATTACCTGGGAGGAGTACGAGGTCCATTTGGATGTGACTGTTGAAGTTAATGGATGGACAGAGGTCCGAAAAGGAAAGAATCTGGCCAGCGTTCTTCGAGGTCCTGCACTGACTGTTATGGCTGATTCGCCTGCCAACATTCGCACTAACTACGGTGACTTATCTCAGGCACTAGCAAACCGTTTTGGCCAACGCAATCAAGCCTCCAAGTTGCAGACTCTCTTAGAGACTAGAGTACAAAGGGATTCTGAAGAGCTTGCAGATTTGGCTACTGACATTGAGCGGCTTGTGAGAGGAAGTTTCCCAGATGAGTCTAAGGCTTACAAAGATAAGGTTGGTGTTAGAGCTTTTATTAGATCTCTGAAGAATAAGGATTTGGTGCGAGCTCTTACAATGGCAACACCTACCACCGTGCAGGAAGCTCTAGCTAAGGCACAACTCGTTGAGGGATTGTTACCATCAAATCCCCTTACACGTTCCAGTTTACCTCTTAGGTGTTGGGGATGTAATGTCTCGGGGCATGTGAGGGCAAACTGCCCCCAGGATCGGAAAAGGATCGAGGGCTCTGTTAATAGGTCGGAAAACTAGGTAGTGCTAAGGCAGTGGCCTGTGCCTCAGCAGAACAACCTAAACAAGGCCCAACTAAAATAATAAGTGTTGCCAGAACAGGCAGCGAAGCTCTTTTTGTTGAACTGCAGGTAGAAAGACAGTTGTGCGCAATGCTTGTGGACACTGTTGTAACGTGACTCGGGAAATTATTAGTTCAGTGAGTGTTAATGTTGTTGTGACGTTGCCTAGAAACGAGAATAGAATGATGTGGATAAAAATAATAAAGTAATTTGAGTTGATATTTAGCTATGAATGCGTTTATTTTAATTGATCTTGAATAATTTACGGTTCAAACCCTATTTGAACGTTACATTATGGCGCAGTCGTTTTCAAATACCTACTGCTCTACGTCCCTCCGTGAAATGGAAAGTTTGATGGACACGCAGCTACAAAACAACACGGCTTTTGTGAAGAGGATGATGGATTCCATGGCTCAGACTTTCAAGTCCTGTCTGGATGAGGTAAGGTCTACTTCTTTATCCGTTCAAATGGTAGTTCCAAAATTCGATGGGAAACTTCATGATCCAGAAACATGGATGAAAATGTATGAGAAGGCTTGCTCTTGCAATCATTGGAATACAGACGAGAGGAAAATAATCAATTTGATCTCACACCTCACACCTGGAAGTATTGCCGAAAAATGGTATTATTCCAAGCTTGGTGAAGAAGAAAATGGTCAATGGGATGTGTGGAGGTCATCATTCCTTACCGCTTTTGGTCAGAATCGTATCCAGTTGGCAATGAATGCAAATAATTGGCACTATCGTGGTGGATCTTTGTTAGAATACTATTATGAAAAGCTAAGGTTATTAACATTAGCATATGGGACTGTTCCCGATCGTGTATTGATCACTATGGTAGTTATGGGCCTTCCTGAGCATATGCAAAGCCTTCTGACAATGTTGGATATTGAAACAAGAGATCAGCTCCAGTCTGCAATTTGCAGATTGAAGCCAAACTCCGGGAGAGTATATATTCAGGGGGACGCTGCTGGTAGAAGTATAGGTGAAAGGAGTAAGACTAGATATGAACGCACGGATGATAGTTCTGATACTAGGACTATGAAATGCGTTCTTTCGTCTTTCTCTTCCATATCAAGCCCATGTCCAGCAGTGGAGGTGTCAGTTGATGGCAATTTGGTTCGTGCTTTACTCGATACTGGAGCTTCTGTAAACCTGATTAAGCCCGATATCATCGAGAAGCTGGCTTTAGTAGAATATCCAACTAGAGAAACGTTAAAGAGCTTCAACAATTCAAAGGAAGTTGTCAAATATGTCGTTAAATTCCTGTTGTCTGTTCCTCATCTTGATCACTCAGGAGTTGAATGTAAGGCTTTCTCAGTACCTTCATTATCACATGATCTAATCATCGGAATGCCAACACTTCAAGCCCTGGGGTATACTTTATCGAGTAAGTATGAATTCAAATCCACTAATTCGGTTCAGGAAATCACTGGCGCCTCGCATGGAAGTACTGTTTTTGTCTGTCCCATTTCATTCCATTTGAAAAATGGCAGTTCAATTGTTAAGTTGAAACCATACAGACTATCCAGAGAAAAATATGCTTGGGCTCAAACGAAAATCGAAGATCTTCTCGAGAGGAATATAATTCGACCATCACAATCTGACTATGCCTCCCCATGCGTCATAGTTCCTAAGGAGGATGGCTCTTGGCGCCTTTGTCAAGATTATAGAGAAATTAACAAACATACCGAGCTGGACCCCTTTCCGTTCCCTTTAATAGAGGACATCATCAGCAATTTTGGAGGGTGTTCGTTTTTCTCGAAAATCGATCTCAAAGATGGCTTCAATCAGATACCTATTACTGAAGAAACTAAAAGGTGCACTGCTTTCGTATTGCCTTTTGGCCACTACGAGTATAATTTTCTTCCTTTTGGCTGGAAAAACTCTCCCCCTAAATTTCAGCGTGTGATGACCCAAGTTCTCGGGGATTTGCTGAATGACCCATTGATTTGGGTGTACATTGATGATATCCTTGTAGGAGGCAGATCAATTGAAGAATGTTCCAGCCGGACATCAAAGGTTCTTGCACGTTTGAAGAGAGCTAACCTCAAAATTAATGAAAAAAAGAGTTCTTTTAACAAAACCAGTGTAGTTT
Source organism: Apolygus lucorum (assembly GCA_009739505.2). Lineage (NCBI taxonomy): Eukaryota > Metazoa > Arthropoda > Insecta > Hemiptera > Miridae > Apolygus > Apolygus lucorum. Next base: position 50,959,620 of record CM019179.2, read on the forward strand.
TCTTAGGAAGAGTGATCGACGGAAAAACAAAAACTACAAAGGAAGAATCAATTGAAAAGGTGAGGAACATGAAAAGACCCCACGATTTGCATTCTTTGAGAGTTTTCACTGGGCTAGCTGGACACTTTAGAGCATTTATTCGTGATTTCGCCCAAATAATCAGACCTTTAGAGCGGCTCAAATCCAAAGACGTGAAATACGTTTGGGGGCCTGATGAAGAAAAGGCATTCAGATTGATCACGACTAAAATAACCAGCAATCCAATATTACAACTACCTGATTGGGATCTGAAATTTGAATTATGCACGGATGCCTCTAGTTATGCATGTGGGGCAATCCTCTATCAGAGAGAACCATCAAAACCCAAGAATCAGCAACTCAGAGTGATAGGATACTATTCGCACCTGTTCACAAAGCCTGAGTTGAATTACTCCGTTACTGACAAGGAAGGTCTCGCAGTTATAAAAGCCATAGAATACTTCAGAACTTACCTTGAGGGACGTCCATTCCTCATTCACACAGACCACCAAGCTCTGAGTTTCATTCTGAACCTGAAGGAACCGAAAGGTCGTCTAGGTCGTTGGCAGTTATTCCTAATGGGGTTTGAAGTTGAAATAAACCACCGCAAAGGCAAGGAACTTGAAGACGCAGATGCCCTTTCCCGGCTATGTGTTGATGAAGTTCCGAGCATAAATTTCGTTACTGGTGCCAACGGTAAACAGCAGGTGGACAGGGACCAGGTAATTGAGGTACTCAAGGCATATCATGACAATCCTGATTCGGGGGGACATGATGGATTCATGCGCACGTATCTGAAGCTCAGATCAAGATTCAGTTGGCCAGATATGAAGAAATCTATTCGAAATTACGTCAAGAGCTGTAGGGAATGTCAATTTTCAAAATTCAAGTTCCGAAAGAAGCCTGATTCAATGTTTATACCACAGCATTCTTCCATGCCTTTCGAAACCATACATCTGGATTTTGGAGAGCTAAGCAAACGTAAAGAAGGTCAACTTACCACCCGGTCTTTTCTTATTGTTGTTGATGAATGTACTCGTTGATGAATAGGGTTTGAACCGTAAATTATTCAAGATCAATTAAAATAAACGCATTCATAGCTAAATATCAACTCAAATTACTTTATTATTTTTATCCACATCATTCTATTCTCGTTTCTAGGCAACGTCACAACAACATTAACACTCACTGAACTAATAATTTCCCGAGTCACGTTACAACTGTAGCCACAGTTTCCATTCTACGACCTGATCTAATCGACAAGTACCACTTGAGGCTGAAACCCACAAAGTTCATTGACCTTCATACAGCCGGGTAAGGCACCCTCAGAGTTGATGGGGAGTGTGTAGTAACAGGAAAAGTAGGTAGAAGAAGATTTACTCACAACTTCCTTGTTGTCAACATCAGAGATAAGGGAATCTTGGGATTAGATTTCTTGAACAATTCAAATAAATATTCCCAAGGAACTGTTTATAATGGAAGGAACAGCTTCCATACCTCTGAGAAAAAGATGGCAATGCGTGGAACGAGTACTGCAAGCGTCAATCAACTCGAAAGATTTGAATTGGATAGAAAGTGCACTGAGCTCATCAGCACTGGAAGAAAGTTCAGACAAGTATCAAGCCGCAAGGTCTTTGTTTTTGAAATATGCACAGATATTTGCCTGTTCTGGTCAGCGTCTGGGGAGGACTCATGTTGTGGAACATTCCATTGATGTTGGAAACGCCCACCCCATCAAGCAAGCTTCAAGGCGTATCCCTTTCACACAACTCGGTGAGATAGACAAAATGTTGAAGGACATGATCGACCAAGACGTAATTGAACCATCAAAGAGCACATGGGCGTCACCCATCGTCATTGTACCCAAAAAGGATGGTTCCAAACGTTTTTGTGTGGACTACAGGCGCCTCAATTCGGTAACAAAGAAAGATTCCTATCCTCTACCATGTATTCAAGATCTCCTAGATACACTCAATGGGTCAAGCTGGTTTTGCACACTGGATTTGAAGAGTGGATATTGGCAGGATGATCTGAAGGAAGAAGGTAGGGAGAAAACAGCTTTTACCTTGTATCAGAAAGGGTTATGGCAGTTCAAGGTTTTACCCTTTGGCCTATGTAACGCCCCAGCCACCTTCCAGTGACTGATGGAAGCAGTAATACCATCTGAACTAGCCCTACTTTACCTCGATGACATCATTGTGTATGGCCCCACATTCACAGCAGTCATAAGTAAATTAGAGGGTGTCTTCCAGTGTCTAGCTGATGCAGGCCTCCAGGTGCATCCTGACAAATGCTCCTTCTTCAGCAGGGAAACCACATATTTTGGCCACATCATATCAGGAGATGGAATCCGAACTGACCTTAAAAAGACCGAGGCAGTGAAGAATTGGCCAATACCTCAATCAAAGCGAGAAGTTCGCTCCTTTTTGGGCCTATGCTCATACTATAGGAGATTCGTCAAAGGGTTTTATAAATTTGCCCGGCCCCTCAACAAGCTAACCGAAGTCAACACCCCCTTCATATGGGACTCAACGACGCAATCAAGCTTTGACACGCTGAAGACTGCCATGGTGACAGCTCCAATCTTGTCATATCCTGATCTTGAAAAGCCTTTTATCGTTGATTGCGATGCCAGCGGTCACGCTATTGGAGCAGTACTTTCTCAGGAGAGAGATGGGGAAGAAAGAGTAGTTGCTTATTTCAGCAACACCCTCAGCAAGGCTGAAACCAATTACTGTGCGACCAGGCGAGAGCTGCTTGCAGTGGTCAAAAGTGTTCAGCAGTTCCATCAGTATCTATTTGGACAGAAGTTTCTGGTTCGAACGGATCATTCAGCGTTGACTTGGCTCACGTCGATCCGCCATCCAGAAGGACAGCTTGCCAGGTGGTTGGAGACCCTCCAGACATACAATTTTGAAATTGTACATCGTATGGGAAAGCAACATTCAAATGCTGATGGTCTATCCCGTCGCCCCTACAGTGGCTATTGTAATTATTGTAGAAAACGTGAAGGAAAAACATCAGAGGAACTGAGTGTTATAACACTCCTTGGACCAGAAAATAGTGCCCTTCAAGCAGATGATCCAAATATTCAGTGGATTGTTCAGATACTGAAAGAGGAGCGGAAGCCAGATCCAGTTGAAGCCTTAACTAAGGATCCCATCATTCGACAACTGGTAGGTCGTTGGGAACTATTGCAAGTGATAGGTGATCAGCTCTACTATAGATGGGAGGAGCCCAAGGGAAAATGGCGCACCCAGTGGGTTGTACCAACAGCGGCTATCAAGCAAGTACTGACACAGTGTCATAGTAGCCCTACTGGAGGCCACTTTGGATACTTGAAAACCATTCGTCAAGCCTACTTCTGGCCAGGAATGAACCAGGATGTAAAGGCGTGGTGCAAAACATGCCAGGAATGTTGTAAGGTCAAGGGTATGGGGAAACGCAATCCAGCCCCGTTACAACAGAGAGTAGTGAGGGGACCATTCGAACGTATGGGACTTGACATCTTAGGGCCTTTCCCCCAAACTGAAAGAGGCAATCGGTTTGTGCTAGTCGCATCTGATTACTTCACAAAATGGCCAGAGGCTATAGCGATTCCAAACCAGGAAGCTCAGACTGTAGCTCAAGCCCTGGTCGAACATGTTTTCAGTCGAAATGGGGTGCCCCGGGAATTACACACTGACCAGGGTCGTAATTTTGAGTCAAAGTTGATGGAAGAAGTCACCAAATTGTTGGGAACTAAGAAAACTCGGACAACCCCACTACACCCACAATCTGGAGGATTGGTAGAGCGGCTCAATCGGACCTTAACAAAATATTTGGCCATATTTGTTGGGGAACAACAAACCGACTGGGATGAGAAGCTCCCACTGTTCCTGCTGGCACATCGGTCAGCTCCCCATGCCACTACAGGTTTCTCTCCAGCTCAGCTGTTATTTGGACGAGATCTACATCTTCCAGATTCTTTGGTTTGACCTCCAGCTAGAAGCGAGCCTTGTTCTAATACGAGCTATGTTCTCCAACTTCGAGAAAAGCTTGAAAAAATTCGGGAGTTTGCGCATAACAGGATGGGAATCAGGATGAGGGCACAGAAGGAGTACTATGACCGCAAAGCAAAATTACCATCCTTTAAAGAGGGAGGGTGCATGACCCAAAGAGATTCCGAGGCCGTTGTCCAAAACTTCAACCACAATGGACAGGTCCAAGGGTGGTAAAAAGCAAGAAGACGGACGTCTTATTTCTGGTTAAAATGGGCAAACGGACGAGACTCCTACATGCGGACAGACTCGGGACAAACACGGGCGGAAGTACGGCCCGAGGACGGGCCACTGAAATCAGGGGAGGGATAGTGTGGTAAACCCACACAAAATCCATATGTTTTTGTGAGAGACTTGTTTTTTTGATTTAGAAAATCTAGTTGTTGTGTTTTGGAACTTGAAGTGGAAAAATAGATTGTTTTTGTTAACTCATTGTTGCGTGTTCTTACAATATTATGCACTACACGATACGATTTGTTGGGCCGTGTAGCCGTCCAGTGTCCAAATAACGCGATCCTTTGAAATGTCATCGAAATCGAATAATCACAACTATGATCATATAGTTGGTAGGTATGTATTAAGAAAAATTAAGTCAATTTATTGTATCAGATGGGAAAATCCGTACAGTCTACGTGTAATGTGAGCAAAAAAATGTAAAACTCGAAATTGTGTACTCGTAGTCTATTGAGATAGGCGATTTTCATGATGTGTATCCCAAATAGCAGACCCAATATCTGTTGAGTATTATTTGAAGCCTTTAATAGCTTTTGTGGACTATCGTAGATTGTAGCTGAATCCGCGGATCAAGGTGATGGAAGCCCAAAGCGCTGAAGCCTAGAGGCTTATTGTTTGGCCAGTAGCGGTTTGGCTAGATTTGTGCTGGGAAAAGCCTCCATAGGTGTAGGTGACCCGAGGAGGTGAAACCTGCGATTTGATAGCATTTCGCAATCAAATTTGTGGGAGGCTGTCTCTTCTGCCTCTCCACACAGCCTGTAGAGGGTTGTATTCTGGATTACCCCAATGCAGTTGAGATGGAATCGGAGTGGAGTAATGCCAGTTATCAGGCCAACCACTAAACTGACTACCTTGCGGCTTAGCCGCAGCAGCTCTTCAGTGGCGCTGGGGTTAGGTTTGGCCACCATGCGCTTACTTAGAGCATGCTCTCTAAGGTTTGACCTTCTACTAGTGGTTTCATTGGTGACCCACCGGTTTATGGTCGCCCTAAAGGAAGATTTGGGAATGCCGAAGGCTGGCTCTGGACCAATGAACGGGGTTAGTGGGCCCCTTCTGGCCAGCGCATCTGCTTTCTCATTTCCCATTACTCCGCTGTGTCCTGCCACCCATTGCAGAGAGACTCTGTGTGTTGTGACACGGAGCAGAGAGTTTGGAAGCAGTCACACACTAACTTTGCGTTAATGAAAGAAGCTGCTAAAGCCTTCATCGCAGGCTGGCTGTCCGAGAGCATGCGGACGTGTACACCTCGGTGTTCCCTCCGCAGATTTTTCCCAGCGCAGACCCTAACTACAAGTACTTCAGCTTGAAATACCCAGGCATACATTCCCTGAAGAGCTCCATCTGGGTGGCTCCATCTGGGATTAGCCCCGTAAATTCCAATCACTGTACCATTCCCCATTTTGGAACCATCTGTATACCAGAATAGGTCGTTGGGACATCATTGAGAGATTCGCCGCCCCTCCGATCTATAGAGAGGCTATAGAAATGAATTATTTTCATGATGTCCCAAATAGCTGACCTAATATCTGTTGAGTACTTACTATTTGAAGCCTTCAATAGCTTTCGCTATTTTTGCACCAAAATATTCCTTCAGTTGTCAAAGTTATGTCATACATTTGCTGTGGTCCGCAATAATACTGTTTATTATGAGTATGATATCGCGGACAACTGTTTTTAATTTTTCTTCTTCGATTCCTCTCCTATCGGAGGTTGGAAATTAAAATGGCAATCTCATTTTTGTTTTGTCTCCTGCAATCCGCATAAACTCGTGGCCATCACACTCGAACCATTCACGTAGATTGCGGCTCCATGATTTTATTTTATACCCAAGTTTTATTCAAACCAATCAAAAATGGTGGCTCTGTTAATTACTTAGGTAACAATTCTGTTTCCTTGACAGCTGGAAACTTCCTGCATTTTTCAAAGAAATAATAATTAATAATAATAATAATAATAATAATAAGACTAAATAATTAAGTACACAGCTCCCAATTTCGATAAAATTTATTTTAAACGTTGACAGAGAAGAAAACGATGATCCCGCGTCCATCTGAAGATAAAAACATGATTTACAACAAGACAGTTACAAATGAGACTCGCAATTTTTCGATTCTCAAGATTATGATGTCTTCGGAAAGTTTGGCTCTAGCCGAAGAACTTCCTTTCAAACGAACTGCACCACGTTTCTTGGATTTTTCTCTCTCCGAATGTTTTTTTCTGTTTCTAGTGGCTCTTTCGTAAGTTTGTTCGGAGTACCACAGGTGCAGGAAGATGACACAAGCTGCGTTAAACTTGGTTAAGACTACGATCAGAGGGAAGATAAACACGTAGAATAACCTTGTGTTAGCTTCGTCTCCCCTCACTGTATATATTTGGTCTCTGAAACACAATATTCATAAAATTTATTCAAATTCTTATATTCATTTAAAAGAAGTCTAACAAAAAAGATTTTACCATGCCCACAATATCAAAGTTGATATTACAAATCAGCAGAGTTTTGATTCCCCAATGTGAGCCATCAAGTCTCACAGGCCTACTCTCTTACCCAAGACTTTATGAAATGGCGTCTAACCGTTGGCCTTCATGGGAGAAAGTCTCCCTGAACCACCACCCAGAAAGTCCGGGTGGATGGATCCTGCAGTGCCGTGGCATCACTGTTCTGGCCTTCCCTCACCTCCTGGGAAGCTGCTGTGAGCAGAGCCCCCTTGGCGTCCGAAAGAAAATTGCCCGAATTCCTTCTCCCTGAACATCTCTCCGAACCTCTCTCAGTGATTGCACCTAAGGTCATAGGGAAGATGGCTGTGGAATCGCAAAATTTCGTCCAAACAACTTGCATGTCTTGGACTGTGTCTCCCGCACGTTCCCTGTCTTGAAGATCTCTTTCCCCTCAGTGGCAACTAGTGGAGAAAAATGAAACCAAACATTCTGATCACGGCATACTTCCAATCTGCAATGCCTGTATTCTACAACGTGAGTTTCTTATTTTTCTACCTTGGCCATGGTATTCATAGCACGCCTCATATTTAATACTTGGGCGACACACTGCATTCAGATTCTGATAGCTATCAGAATTAACTATAGTTAAATTCTTCTGGTTTGGAATATACTCGTACCCTTCCTTTTCTTTACTTTTTCACTTTAGATTCAATTCAGTCATTCCAATCTTGATACGCTTCTGGTACCAAAAGACTTTCCTTGTCATCATTATTTCACTGATATAGAACCACGCTGTGCCTTCCTGGTAAGTACATCTGAGTATATACTATGAGGCTTTAACTTGAAAGATAACGGATAATTTCATCAAGAGAAACGAGACATGACTTGCTTAAAACTAAAGGGTTACATCACCACTACTAAAAAAGGTACTTGTGTCGGCAATTACCTTAAAACGGTTTGCAGGAAGAATATTTGTAATGGTTCACGGTCGACGGAATATGATGTGTAGTGGATGAGATACGACATTGTAACGTTCACCGCGATTATGACCAACAGAAGCCCGTAGATTGCAGAAAATACAAAATAGAAACTGGAATTCAAAAATCAGGTATGAGTAAATAAATATCAAAATAGTTACAGTAGAGCTTAGTAGATTACCTATTCCAGAAATTAAGACAACTCGAGGTACAAAATCGAAGCTTTCAAAGTGCACAGAGTAGTCTGTCTTGGGTGTCAAGCCTAGAGATTTTTCAAAAGTTCTAGGTACCTCAATAAATTTCAATAAAAGGATAATTTTTTTCTTTGGACGGTTTTTATTATTCCTTTGTAAATAAAATGAGAAAGCAAGAAGCACTTGCAATTCTTGGCGGATTGTAGGTTTTCAAGATATATTGTTGCTAAAGATTTGAAAAGAAACGACTGGGAGTCTGGGTGGTTTTAGAACAGTACCCGATAGGAACGAAGCATCTAAAGTATATCTTGTGAGATCAGCTTACCTACAAGTTCTATGATCTAGTCCCTCTCCCTGTAATGGAGAAAATGTTCCAATCCGGAGCTCTCTGGTCAAATGAGCCTCATTATGGTTAAGAGAAACCCTTGTCTAATAACAGTAATCTAAAGTCGTTTTCAAAGATTGATAAGAAGATGCCAATTATGGTCAGTATCCCGTAAGAGCACTAAGAGAGCACCAGTCTCTGGAATCTCAGTGTATGCCTTCTTGCCAACTATATGATTGGAGTGTTCTCATGGGCGATGGAAATTCTTGTAAACGGGCGATGGAAAACTAGGCACAAACCTTTCCGACGAAAGGAAAAGTCGGCCCTGCCCCGATAACGTCCTGCCTCAATATCAATCGCGAAAGGAAAACTCGGCCCAACTCAGTTAATGACCAAAATGGCCAAATTGGAGTAAGGAAAGCTTGGCCCACAAGTGAACTAAAGGAATTGACACTCATAATTCAACACAGCGCAAATTATTCAGTATTGGCCGCATAGTGGCTGATGACCCTCAAAACCAACCCATACCGTGCCAAAGCTCCACTTAAATATATTTCAAGTAACTGACTTAAGAATAAATTGTTGTCTTTGCTTAGTATGAGAATTTTTTGTTATAGACGGAGATTGGCAACTATTCATTTTGACTATAATTCCTTTTTTGTAATCGAGTAGTTCTCGTGAAAAGGCAAAAATGTTTTGGTGTGGGTTTGGGAAATTAAAATGGAAATGAAAGGATTCGCGGAGGATATTTGGATTTCGAAGTAATGAAATTTCAGCGGATTCCATGTCAGTTACTATTTTGGACGGCAAAAACAACAAATTATGTTCGTTTCATAATTCTATGATCATTTTTACGTAACCGTTCACGAACTAACTGATGGTGGGCAGACTTTTCCAACTTGACACCCGTCGTTATCTTAATTGCTTTAGAGAGGGACCGAGTTTACCTTTTCGTGAAAGGTCTGAACCGCGAACCCTAGTAGTTTGGGCCGACATTTCCTCCGCCCATTCAAACCAATAAGTACTTGTTTTGGCGTTCTTTAGGCATTTCGTTAGATTGATGTGGTTAGTACCTGCTGTTTTAAATTGTATGCAAGGTGGAAACTTTATTAAAATTTCTTACTTTTTTGGCCACAATGCCTGATATGTCAACAAAGCCAACGCCATGGCCGTAATGAGTGCAAAAAGGCCAAAGAGAACGTGGGTTTCTTCGTCGATTTTAAAAGGTGTGAAAAGAGAAGTGTATGTGTCGTGCGGAGCAGTTTCCAAGGTGTCGAGGAACAGAGAAAACGTCAAAGCGCGAAGGAAGAAGTGCAGGATCACCATGAAGCCCAGAAAGAGGATGAAGACGTCGAAGTACCCTCGCAGATCAGAGAAATAGTGTTGGCAGCTCTCTTTGGAGATTTGACTGGTCACAAAGAGTGCGTAAACCAGAAGTACTACAAATCGGATAATACTCGTTAATCATAACGCGTTTTACCATAACGCGTAGGTACTACCTAATCAACAGAAAATGTTTCAAACGGATGGCAATATCTCACAACTATTTAAATCCCATTGTGGCCTTACTATGATGTCTGTATGAATAAAATTTTCATACATTATGGTGGCCCTAAAACTAAATTCATAGAAAATCATATTATACAGGAATGGTAGAAGGTACAAGTATGATGAAACGTACCTATAGCCATGATCAAGGATAAAATTATTATCTCCTGTGCGTCTGCATTGGTCGCGAAGAAAAGAGATGTTGCACGGGACTGAAAATTGAGAATATTTAAATGTTAACTGTAATCTTAATCTTAACGAAACAGTTTCAAAATTATATGAATTTCAATTAATAATTTGTATTGTCTAATATAATTTATGTCTACATTGTGGCACCATAATGTCATAAATTGGATTATAGTAACCTCATGCCTCCATTGGGGACAGAAGGGACTTCATTGGGGGCATAAGTAATTTTCTATTTGAACCCAAATTCTTAAGCCTAAAATTCTCCTTGGTAGCCTCATCATCAGGGAACTGGAAATCTTCTCTTCAGGGAATAGTATCACTATTTTTAATCTTGTAAAAGTTTTTTAGAGAGAGAGAGAAAAAACACTTTATAGAACATTGTAGAAGCAATAAAAGTGGACAAGGACTCCAGTAGTTGTCGAAACGTAATGGATTTGCCGAAAGTTCAAATTGGTATGCCAAAAGTTTGCCAAAAATTTTTAAATTTCAAATTTAAAAAGAGTACTATTTTAAGGCAGGGGGAAAAAAGAACAAAACAAAACTTCTGAAAAGGAAAGGGATTTAACTTTAGTGGATTCTGGGTGAGACTATGGGGATGGCTTTGGAGGTCTCATAAGTAGTCTCTAGTTCCCTTTCCTACAAATTAAGAAAGTTCTGGAATCCAGAAAACTGACTCCTTTTTCTTAACGACCTTCACAAAACGTTAAGACATAGTAATGGGTTCCTTCTCATGAGGGACGGACTAGAAGGGCCAAAATTTCAACTCGCATTTCTCGTTTCTGAGCCTTTTGATCAAATTTCGTTTCATGAATTCGCATTCAAATTTGCCCCAAATTGACAATCCGCTGCCAACGAACGTACCTTAGCCGCCCACTGATTCACTGTCTTTCCCGGTTCCCGCACTGCACCATAAAATTTGAACCTGTAAGCGTAAATTGAATCACCTGGTATGAAATGGGTGTCAAACAACTTAGTCAGATCATCGTAAGTCTTGGTTGATGGTTTGTCCGGAACACAAAGGTTTGTCATCAATTTATACGCTTCTTCATCAAGGGAGTTGAGAAATAACGCCCGTTTTCGCGTCACTGATGAGATACCGTTTGGCTAAAAAAAATCGCCCATCCTCGACTTCGCGATTGTCCAACTATGTTTCAGCGAAAATTTCCGCAACTTTCCGACAAATCCCACAGATTCCGTGGTTTCTTCTGCGGTGGTGTTTGGCATGGTTTTTATTTGTCAAATCAAAACAAACGAACAAGAATTTTCCCGCACAACGTTTCACACAAGGTCCCAACTACGTAGATTCGGTTTGATTTTAACTTTAATCAGTTAAAAAAAACTCATCCTTGTCGCCAAATTTGTAACGAGTTGGGTAAAAGGAATAATTATGAACAAGACCGAGCTAATTAGAAACGTGAATCAATTATATTTTTCTTAACCTGCAAGTCCCAGTGAACAGTCTGGGAGGTTAGCATTGTGGGCGCTGTCGGCCTATAGTGGATCTAATACAGAAGTTCGATCAAATCCCTACAGAAACAAAATGGCATTTTTAGTGGGGATACCAAAAAATGTCGGGAGGCACCTTTTGTCGGGAATTAGTTGTAGAATACGTGGGAGAAAGGTCGTGAACCACTCGTGTTACACCCTGTATATTGTAGGTCCAATATAGGTTCACAATATTCAATGACAACTGTGAAAAAATAATGTTGCTGTTGTCGATTCCAAAGGTTCGTTATTGAAATCTCAGATTTTGATTTGAAAAAATTGGATCATGTTTCATCTGTTTTTTCATCGTGAACAACAAAATGTTAAATAAAATCACACGGTTCTAATGAGTGATAAACGATTTTTGTACGGTGAAAAATGGGGAAGATAATTCTAGCAACAAATGGGTTGACAGCCAAAACACATAGAGGCCCTGCGCGTGATCCCCTCCTGGTCATCGCCAGGGTCCTGCAAAATCGCGGGCCTCAGACATGAAGAACTTCAATTATTGTGTGCTATACTGATTTACTGTACCATCAATCTGGAAGTGTAAACTCCATTCGCCAAAACTTCAATGATAAAACGCAGCTCGGTGTACAACTTGATATCGTTGTTATACAGGTTAGCTTCGAAAAACACAGCTCGAGTCGCGTTGTCCGTCCATTTCTCCAGCTCGAGGCGAGTGATGGTTCTCCACGAGTGTCCCAAATTCCAGGAGAGAGGCACCACGTAGCCAGCTCCACTGTACACCCAGCCAGTTTTCCCTGTAAGCCGATCATTTACCAGGCTGGAAAGAGTATTGGTGTGGAGGGCCCAATCTACACAGTAGAGGCGCTATGGGGTTCAGGTGCTATGACTCGATAACAAGGGGTAAAGATGAAGAAATTTTAAGCATTTAGCTTAGTTTTTTCTTATTATTTTCATTAATCGAGCAGGAATTTTAGTTTACCCCCGTCAAAATTTAATGATTAACGTTTCAAGGTAGGTAGTTACCATGGACCGGATTTGATGAAATTTGGCAGGTATATGATCTCCATTTGGGGTCTAGTTGTGCCGCTAAGGTTTTGGTTATTGTCAGTCACTTCTGGGAGGAGAAAAATAGGGGTTGTAACTTTCAAATTCTCCTAGCTCAAAATTTGCAATATAGAGGTACCTATTGATCAATCGTCTGAAGGTGAGGTACCGATCAAGAACCTCGAAATAGAACTATTTCGGCCGCGGGAAGGAGTCACCGACTACAAGGGTATCTCTGTGTTGGAGGACTTTTTGAGGTCCTCCTGAGGCCCTGATTCATGTGGGCTCGAGTCAAAAGTAATTCCAATATTGAATTGAATAATATACAGGATGTCTACACTACAAGGTTTATAGAGGCACTTCCCTTCATCCCTCTCTCCCACCCCCACCTTCCTCATCTACCCTCATCCCTAGGGCCGGCATCCCTGGGCATCCTCCCCATTATATTTGATTTATTTATTTATTTTTAGTTATGGCGTAACCCCTGCGTCTTTCAGGGGAGTTTCTAAAAATAAAAAAAAAGAATAGTGACAATGACAAAGCTGTGATCTTTACAGACGAATGATCTATACAGGAAAATACTAAACCTTGCAGCATTTTTGCTCTTCAAGTTGTAATATTATCTTTCTATATGTCTGATTGTTTTTTTATACAAATTTCAAAGAACGAGTTGATAATTCAGAGGACCCTATCCCCAATCAGTTGGCGTAGAACGATGCTTTGCTGGTAGGTTTTTTCAGTTTCAAAATAAACTTGATAGTGAAGTTTGCGTGAAAATATGGTTGGTAGATACTAACAAAGGCAAAGCTTCGTTCTTTGATGGCGAGTGATTTATACAGAAGAATAATAAACCTTTGTGTAATAATTTCCAGCTTTTTAAATTCTTTCCAATCATCCCAATATACTCCGGTCACAATAACTTTAATAATTATCAACTTAAATCCACCACATCCATCAAGGACTATCTTGAAGAATTCAGTCTAAAGGAATACCAATCATCGACTCACCATAATTGTAGCCTGTTTTGGTATATTTCATGGAAGTATAGTTCCACAACTGTGAAATATCTCCGTACCACTCTTCAGGTTTTGTCCATTCTGGCAAATAAGAGGCTTTGTCCTCTCGATACTGGAAATAGTGACCATACGCTTCACGCTTAATAAGTTGAAAAGTTTGGGCGATTTTTATTTTGTCTGGAAAGGAGAGACTTTTAGATGTTAATATCAATGAAAATTCTATGATCTTCTTCATATCTTCCATTCCAGGAGAACAATTTCGTAGCAAACATAAATTCCTCGATTACGAAGTTTTTAAAACCACTTTTAAACAAAGGAAATTCGATCAGCTATATATTATCTGATAGTCAATACAACTCACGTTTCTGCAACCGCAGAAGTCGTAGCCGTGGCACTCCGACTAGCTTGTTTGTATAATCCTGAGTGAAACCCTTCACATTACTGGTAAATCTTGGGTTATCCGGTACAGCCTTGCGTTCGCTCACTGAAATTCGTAGCGTAAACAGACACACTGTATCCATCAAAGCTTGCTTTGTTTTGTCAAACCAAAAATGATCCTCGGGATTCCTTGTTTGATATTTTGAGACAAATATTGCCTTCATCCTCCAGTCGAACCACAGATTCTTTTTTTTCAAGTTTACTTACCCAAATCCCCCACTTTCTTCCTTTTTTACTGACCAAACTAGGTTGCCACTAACACCTATTGAGTTTTTTAGAACATTCGTTTCGTAATTACTTGGGTATTACCCAGAGTCTTGATCATTTTTCAATTTTCATCGACCGAAACTCAGTTTCATGTTTATGATAGTCACTCCCTAAAGCGCATCGTAGTGAAGCCCACAAGGAAAAGACACCGGGGATAAATTACGAGAAAAAAAAACGCTTTGTCTCCTTCATTACTTTTTTGGTGAGTTTAATAAATCTATAAAATTTACAGAATACTCCTCTTGTGTAAATGACAAGATCTATATTCGCTTTGTAACGCAGATGAGAATGAAACGTTATTAAATTTCTAGGCCAATTGTCATATTTTGAAAGGCAGAAGGAGAATATTAGATTTTGGTTCGTATTACCTTACAGAAGAGGAAGCTACAAACTACCTGAGAGGAGAAAATTGGGCAATTTTGGCATATTTTTCAAAAGATGCATTGAACTGAAACTGTTCTGTTGTTACTGTTCTCTTGTAATAGGATTTAATTTTGAATAAATTGGTTTCTTTGTCCCTGACTGTTTTTTAGTCAATAATAATGTTCAGGGTGTCCAGCAATTCCCCCCCAAAAAAAATCTCTGAGTTTCCCAAGTTTTCCAGTGTGAAGTTTCGACGTTTTCCAGTGTTAAATTCATTTAAAATATAAATAAATTTTAAGGAATTTTGAAATTAAAAAGCATTACGAATATAGTAGCTTACCGCAAACTATCAATCAACTATCAGTCAGGGGCGATAATTTTCATCTGCACTCAAATCCGAACAATCCCTGAAAATTTCATCGAAATCGGAAGGAAACTGTAAAAGTGGCTATCAGTCAGAGGGTGATTATTTTAATAGGGGCCATCTGCAACCCTAAATGCAATCCTGCTAAATTCCAGAATATTTAACCGCGATTGAAGAATAACTTCGAATAGTTTTGCCCGTTACAGAGATTTCATGGCAGAAACAACACAGACTTCGATTTGTAGATAAGGTCGAGAATGATCGTGGAAATCATCGAAACTTGTTGGTTTACTCGAGAGAAACTACCACTTTAAATCCTTGTTTTCACCTTCAATTGTTCGAAAAAGTCGAGAATGAACTTTGAAATCATCGAAACTTGTAGGTTCACCAGAGGGAAACGACCACTTCACAGGCTGGTTCTCCCCCTTGATTGTTCGAAAAAGTCACAGTTTCACCTTGGATACGGATGTGAACTTCAACGGACTGTCAAAAAACTAATAGATTCGTTAATACGACGTATTTCTGCTTTGGTGCCACAATGGTTGTGTTTGGGGGGGAGTGGTAAGCTCGAATTCGCGTGTTGGGTATCGTAGATCATGGATTTTAAAATGCTCTTCAGATTCTAGGCTCCCATACCGCTAGAAACGTTATGGTGGATAAGGGTTAGGGGGAGGGGACCACAAATTCTTGCCTATAATACTAAATAAATGACATCGAGTGAGACAGTTTTGTCGCTTACCGACTGGTTAAAATTGATCTACCTTTTATCCATTGGGGCGTCCCCTGGAATGCATGCATTACTTAACAATATGTTATGTTTATCTTTTGATTTTATGTTTTTGGGAAATAAAAAATGATATCATTCACTCTTCTTCAGTTTTGCAAAAGTCTCTTTGATAATACAAAGTTGGTGATGTAGTATTATATTTGTTTTAGTAAATATAAATATGAATATTTTTCTTATTGTGGTAATATCATAGTATTATTATAATATCACAACAGAATATGTATATCCCATCCACAATTGAAAATTACCAATATCTCCAAGGGGCATATGTAAAATACAAGATCGGATGACTGAAATAAAGTCCGGCCTTTTAGCAACGATTATAACTCAAATAATTATTTGATTTACCAACTAACCAAACTTACCTAGCGTACCTAAAGGGCTATACAAAGGCAATCGTTTTTCAACGACAGCAATAATCAAGAATTCTAATCGTTCCAAACGCACATAAAATTTTGATTTCTTTTTTCAATTTGCAAAACTTCGGAAATACATGGTGGCACCCATCTTATTTTCAAATAAAATAATTGTCGGTTTGTTACCTTCCAGCGGCAGAGGTGTTTTCTTGTTGTACCAGTACACTCTGTTCAGAGCCGGAATCACATTGTAGTGGAAGAGTTTGTACATTCTGTGCAAGAAATCGCATTTATTTGAATTTCGTGTGCTGTGATCACGGATTAAATCTTACCTGCACCAGAGCACTGAAGTAGTGACATATTGAGTTAAACTATTGGCAAATCGATTTGAGCTTTATTACATTCAGTTCACGTAATTGCCTATGTTAGTAGCTATAAGGATTAGTTTGAATAGTTTAATCAAACTAATGTCAAGTTTCATTATTTTTTTAGCATCTAAATTGATTAGCCAAAGTGTAGAACAGGAGGGTCAACACTATTTTACAAAATCCTTGCTACGCTTATATAGCATTTACAAATTTATTTCAACCGTTTACAAACATATTCAAACTTTTGACAAATGTATTTAAACCATGTACGATTTTATTTAACCCTTTGACAAATATATTTAAACCTTATCCGAATGTACATATCTAAGCCATTACCTGCCCCAAAAGTTGAACAGCAGTAGAGTTTCTGTGAAACCACAAAAAACTAGGGATGGGTATCGATTAATCGAAGTAATCGATTATTTGTCAAATAATCGATACTTATTTAATTATTGCCCACTGGGTTCGTTAATCGGGTAATCGTTAAATTTCTTACGATTATTCTCTCTTCTCTTTATCAATGACCACTGATTAGTTAGGTTGTTAATGTTAGTACTGACTTAACCTGTAACGTTATTTTCTGGCAAGGTATATGGACGGGAGAACATAGAGGAAGGTTGCCTGCCGAAAAAAACCCGTTATTTTCTACCTATTATTACCTACTTACGTTATTGTAAAACACATTTTGTAATATCTTTGCATAAATCCAACAAAATCTGGTATCATATTGGAAACGGATGGCGGAGATTTTTCTTGAGGTTTCTAAAATTCCCTTGAAATACGAGCCTGAAGTGGCTACCTCTGTTCCTTCACAAGGTTTTTTTTGAAGCTAGCCAAATTATAAGGAAACAGAGGACCACCGACAGGGGCCATCATACTCCTTTTCCTGAAGGACATTGATGAAAAATATTGGAACGAGTAATTAAATCATTGTACGTGTATTATTTCTTTTCGTTTTTGAATCTTTACTCATCTTTACTTTTTTCACTTACTTGGGATGTCATTTTAAATTTTAATCATTTTACGTTGAGTTTGTTGTTTAAATTGCACCTACCCAATTTCATCCCAATCTTTTTTATTTGATCAGTTAATCGATTTAATCCAGACGAATTAATAGTTGATTTCAATAATCGATCATTCTGTGATCGATGCCCATCCCAAAAACAGGTACAATGAGCCGACTAGTTGTTATGGGGAGTAGGGATGTCCCTAAAGTATCATAACTTAAAAGTATCGATACTTTTAGAAAAAGTATCGATACATATCGATACTTCTTTTCTCTGATATATATCGTAGTATCGATACTTTTTTCTCCAGTATCGGAGGCGATACTTTCTTTTTTCTCACATTTTGGCACTACCTCTTCTTTTCTACTTGACAGCACCGCTATCTCTACGTAGATTGTTGGGAGGCCAACCACTTCAACAAATTAAACAAAGATGATATACCACCACCTCCAGCTCGCTATGATAACCTGCTGTCCTCCATCATCTAGGAAGGACCACCAAAATGTTAACCCAACCAAGTGCAATACAAAAACAAACCAAAAAATCGAATAAAAAAGAGTTATTTATTTTTTTGTTCTTTCTATATTAATTATTATCTTCGCGATGGAGAGATGTCACACTGATAGAGAGAAAAATAAACGGAATTTTCACTCATTTCTGTGTAAGTGTCGGAAAGTATCGATACTTCAAAATATCGATACTTTTTGATTCTTTCTAGATGTATCGATACTTTTGAAGTATCGGACATCCCTAATGGGGAGTGAACACAAATATATTGGATTTGTCGTCCAGTTGCCGCGTCGGGCAGGAGTAAGAAAAAATTAATATTCATCACGTAATTCGTGCAGTGTTTGAGGTGTGATAGAAGACACACTTCTCTGAATTACTTCCTTAATGTGAGGTTCTTCTTCGCTGTTTAAGGAGGTCTCAGTCGGTCGATGTTCGTTCCTCGTTCTGGGTCAGTATTTGGCCAAATCGAAGGGAAAAAAACTTGAAAAGTTGTACTTAAATTGGAAATTTTAGACGATTTTAGAAATTCATTAGTGCACGGCCTTAGGGAATTGAAAAACTGAAATATTGCCGCTGGAATCATCAAAATCGAACAATAATTGTCTAAGAAAAATGGGAAAAACCCCAAATTCAGTTGTTTTCCCCATAAAATTTAGCTAAACGTAGCAAAAACGTGAGGGTCATTTGAGAAGATTCCGTAAATGTTGTAACCGCGGCTGATCGATGAATTTATGCATTGTCATAGAACAATAGCACGCCTTGAAGTGTTGATGATTTCCCTTTTGAATGAAAAAAGAATTCTCCCGCCATTCAGAAGGGATGTAATTGGAGCCTACGCGAATCGGAAAATCTACTGGTCCCTTTTCATTCCTAATGATTCAAATACAATTGTAAATGGTTTAAATAAATTTTGACAAGGTTATTTAAATATGTAAATAGCTTACATAAATTTGTTCAAATATTTTTGTAAATAGTTTAAATGGATTTGCAAACAGCTGA
This sequence comes from Apolygus lucorum, assembly GCA_009739505.2. Lineage (NCBI taxonomy): Eukaryota > Metazoa > Arthropoda > Insecta > Hemiptera > Miridae > Apolygus > Apolygus lucorum. Next base: position 50,978,555 of record CM019179.2, read on the forward strand.
GTTATTTTCGTAAAGGGTTGAAATAAATTTGTAAAAATGGTATACATGTATAATAGAAGTAACTAAATAAATTGATAACGATAACTTATAATATTTAAAGTGTTTACCCAGCTTTCGATTTCACCTGGTCGGATTCTTCCTTGAAATAAGAATTGATTTGTCTCAGCCCCTGATGGGATGTGTTTATACCCAACGCTTGTATGAGTAGTATCACCAGAAGAAGCAGTAAAAGCAGTGTGACGACGTAATAAACTATATACCATGCTCTTCTACTTCCGTATAGAGCCCGTACTTTCTGAAATTAAATAATATTATATGGTCGGATGAACAATAGATGAAATGAAAGAAAAAAAAACTCGGCGCTCCGCGCCTCGCCAGGGGGCAAGCCCCCTGGACCCCCGGTTACCTCTATTTACATACTTCGGACGAAATTATTGAAACACAGAATGTGTTTTAGCTCACGCATTTCGAAAAATTTCGCTACTTTCCTCCCACTAAATCAGAATCTCAATCAGAATCAGAATCACCAGGTTACACGATCCCTAGTTCCGTAATATCGGTATCCATGTTGTCGTCCCAGATTTCGTTAGCTTTTTTTTTAGTCAGTTCATGGCTAAACACTTTCTGTATTAAAACAATTTCACCCACCTTTTAGCCCATTGCTAGCCAGGAAAAAGTCTTTTTTATTATATGTACGGTCAAGCGCCTAATTCTCAAGACAATAGAAACAAATGAACAATGGCTATTATCAGTCTGGGGGCAATGATTTTCATAGATGACTTTTCATGCCAACCCGCAAAATTCCCGAAAATTTCATCGAAATCGGTTGAGATATGTAGAAGTTATGGCTGTGGCAAGGATTTCATGACAGACAGACACACAGACAAACACGGAACCAAAATTGTTCAGGAAGGTCTAAAACGTAAAACTCGAGGGGAAATTTTGATTTTCGAGAACCCTGAACTTCGAGAAAAAACTTCCTCTATCTTGGTAAACTCGGAAGCAAAATATTTTAACACCCCTCAAAATTAGTTGGTTTACGTTTCAAGGTACGTACAATCCAAAAATCGAATGAAAATTTGGCAGTCCGTCCGCCGTACGCGGCACTTTCCTAAGTTCCCATGGACCGATTTTGATGAAATTTGGTGTATGGGCTCCATTTGGGTCTAGTTGTGCCCGAAGCTTTTGGTTGATGTCGGTCACTTCTACGGGTTGAAAAATAAGGGTTGAAATTTTGAAAACGCCCTAGCTCAGAAAATTTTGATACAAAGGTATTGTTTTTTCATCAATTTAAGATAGTATTGAATTTTTAGAGACCACGCGGAGCTTTGTAAGACAAACCGTTCGCTTCCTACGAGTACTTAAGGGTTGGACATGCGATAAATAAGAAACACGAGTGTGAATCGCAAGAGAGGCCTAATTTCCGTTCAAATTTTAGCTGACCGAAATGCGATAGATATTTCCTTCATTTTGGTAGGTGATAATAATGGCAAAGCCGTGTTCCTTGCAGACGAGTGATCTGTATAGAAAAATAATAAACCATTGTGTGATAATTTGCAGCTGTTTTTTTTATTAGTCTCTTCGGTGTTAAAAGTGCAAGTAGTAATCGCGGAATAAAAAATTAATATTTACCAAAATTCTACTCGTCAGTGCAGGGTGGTAAGGTTTAGTCATTCTCGTGTGCCACATCTTTTTCAGACAGTGATTCCAATCGAAATTTGAACTTTTTTCCTTTGCAACGTCGTCGTATCGAATCTCCATCACAGTTAAATCCGTGTTTGATCTCTGGGGAAGATTTTAATTTTTTCTTAATGAACTCAAATCCATTTGATATACTATACAAATCACTAGATTCCATCGCAGGCCATTGATTGAAACACATGATACCTATATCAACCTCCTCCCAATCTCTTCAAACCCACTCTTCTGGAATTTCGAGGTTCTGGGCATTATTCTCAGGGGATAGGAAGAACAGCATGTCAAAAACTGCTTTACTAAAAAAAGGGCTGCGATATCTCAAAATTTTATTTTTTTCTGAATACTAACCTCAGAGTAAGTACCTATTACTTGTATTTCTCATGGATTCATGAGCTACTCTCAGGCCAGCTAAAACTTGCCTTAGAGTTGCATCAATTTGCAATGTGGTAGAAAACATGTTTTGTTGGAGTGGATTGGGTTGTTCAATAAGGTGCAAATGGAGTTGTTGATTCGAAGTGTAACTATGAGTGTAATTTATTCAACAGAACAATCATACTGTATTGCAACGGAAGCAATTGGAGCAATGGAAAGATAATTTATTGAAAGGACGATATGACGGGGAAATGATAGTAGGAGCAGATAAAGTGTAGTAGGAGTGGCACCCAACAACATCAGGGTGATGGCTGCAACCTTGTCATGGCGCGGGAAAAGTGCCACGGAGTTTCGCGAGTTGGGCACCTCAGTAGGTGTACTCCGTGGTGTCACCAGACACGTACTGCTCGCTTATGGATGAAGTGAGACACTAACCTAAAAAAACCTTTGGAATCGAGAAAGATGAATGTTGTTTACACCCCCCCCCCCCCTACATTTTCTTGGTAGATTCCAAAGGTTCATTATGAGAAGTTATAATTCAAGAACAAGGACTCACCTTCAATATGAGAGAGAAAAGAATGGCGAACACGATGCACTTCACGGGTTGAAAAAAGAGCGAGTCTGTGACTATTCCACTAACGAAGGTTGCAATCCACACTAAGCTTTTCTTCTTTCCGAATCGGATACCGAGTAAAATAATCACAATGGAGGATACTGAAATGATGATTATGGAAAGAATCCTGAAAACGTAGAAATATAAAATATCAAAACCAAAATAATAATTGATGACATATTCAAACATGAAACAAAGTGTGTTTCACAACCGGCTCTTTGGGCTGTGAAGGAAAAATGAGTTTCTATTATATCTTCCCGACTGTTTGGTGTCATTTTATTATACAGAGAAACAGTAATGAGCCAATTTGTATCTGTTTAAGCCGGGTACATTAATATCAAATTAAGACCAGAATAATTGGACTCTTACAATGTAGTTACCCACTATTCATAGAATGGAACCTCAAAGACGAAGATACTGGGGTTAAAGTCCAGCTGGGAACCCAGAACCACAGGAGACTTTCAAGTAATCATCATACGCTTATAGTTCAATATTATTGGTAAGCATGAATGGTGGTAATAACTCCAGTTAGGAACTGACGACACTGGAAGAACACTAACCATGCCAGATACCAGAACTTTTTAGCCAAATCAGTTTTTTCCAAATGTCTAACTTGTCCAGCGACGACTTTCTCTTCTGCGCTTTTATCTGAAGTTTTATCCTTTTTTTTCTTTGGTGGTCGATGCTTCCATGCTACCGGTTCTTTGGGGTTCGGAGCAGGCATAATCATCATCATTCTATGTTTCACATAAACTGCAACAATTGTTTTCTGTAGTAACCCGAAGAGAAAGTATTATCAATAACTAGGGGAATATGTATTATCAATAACTAGGGATGGCAAATCGAATGGAATATATTGATATACTGATCAAATGATATACCGACTATGAGATATCGATACCTTCGATATACCTTTCGGAGAAAATATATCGATGTATCGATATATCGGAAACAGACTAACCTACCTACGTTACTGGGTATGAATTATCAAAATTCATAGTTAAAAATTTTTTTAAAAATTCGAAAATGTCATGGTTTCAGAGCACTATGTCAATAGTACTGGGTTTTCGGGGTTACAAATTTTGAGATAAACTACCCTCAGGGGTCCTAACAACATATAAAAAATCGTAGCTACACTCGTGATTGATGTTTGATTTATAAATTGATAGGGGTTTACTATAGGTGTAGTCCTTCAAAATTGAAAATAATTGTTAATAAATAAATAAATAAAATAAATAAAGCAATGTACAGGTAAAGGAGTCCCTTCTCATCCATCCATTTTAATATTCAATTTTTAGTTGAAACAAGTCACGATATAATCGGTTAATATATCGATATTGGCCGATAAACTATATCGATATTGACTAATATTATATATCGATATATCAACAGTAATATACTGATATATTCGATACCTATATCGTTGCCATCCCTATCAATAACACCATATCACTATTATTTCATTAACCATAATGTGGAAATAACCTCCTCTGCTTTTTGGCTTTCTTTTAATCTCGGCCTTCTCGAGCTTTTCTAAACGCTGTTTTTCTCGTTTCTTCAATTCATCACTTTTCGTCTTCTTGCTCATCCTGCATAAATGACGACGTAGATACTCATTATTATACATTGTAGTCGTTGGGCCATGTGCATACAGAATAGTTTAAAGACTGCTCATAAATGACTGATATAGTTGAATATTTTCCTCGCCATAAACAATGAATATATACCTTCATAATATATTAATGCACATAGTCGAAATAATTCAGCATTCGTGTTCAGCAACTGACTTACTTTGCTGATTCTGATTACATAAAAAGGATGATTAAGTACATAATACTCACCGGAAACAAAAACCAACTACGAATATCAATTTAGCTATAAGAATGCATTTGATTCCGTTCCACCAGTCTTCTAATGTAAAGTTGAACGAAGTGTAATCGGCGGGACCACCTTGAAGGAATGAAACAAAAATAGCCGTAACTCCACTGTATAAGCAAACAACAGGTTGGTTTTTTGCAATGTAGCTGATCTCAAATCTTAAGATAGCGATGATTTTTAAGAATTTTCTGGGTCTCCCAGATATTTGTGAGATGAACCGTTTGCTTCCTAATACCTAAATTTGTAAATCAGTGAATAAATAATTAAAGATTTAAAAAAAATTGATTCAGGATGGTATTCGAGTTTTAAAAACGATACCATCCATAGCTCTGAACGATGGTATTTGTAACCTGCACAGGAGCTTTTCGACGGCTGGGAGAAGCCATGTTCTTCGCAGACGGTTGATCTCTACAGAATAATGGGGTGGGGGTAGCGCCTGATTTTAAAATTTTTAATCGAAAGTAGACCTCATTCTGAGAATTTTGACACTAGCCGTTCTCTTTTCGGATGAGTAAATCTTTTTCTATGATTTTTCATAGTTTCGAATGTTAATGACGTCACGCACTCCCCCAGCCCACTGCGACGTCATGAACATTCGAAACTTCGAAAAATCATAGAAAAAGGTCTTCTCACGCTAGAAGGTTGCTGTTGGTGTCAAAATTCTCATAATGAGGTCTAAATTAGATTAAAAACAAAACAACAGACAGTTTTTTCTACCCATGCGCACACCCCTTACAACATAACGTTGTGTAGTAATTTGCAGCGTTTTTCGTAAGTTTATTCGCCTTATTTCGTCAATTTCGGTTATATTTTCAAGGTGTATGTTTTTACAAAATTTCTTATTCGTTATATTTCATGTTTTTTTCCAATAATAACGAGGCAATATTTTTTGCGTTTGAGAAACAATGTGGTTCAATAAAGCGCTTGATGTAATCAACCCCAGTCACAGGACTATCCCAGGAAATCAATATTGTTATTATTTGCCAACTTCTATGATTTTTTGTCAATAAAAGTTTTCTATTCTAATTCCTTCGTATGAACTCAATAAATTCTAGATGACCAACAAGAAAAAAACATGACGGGTGGCTATTTGCTGTGTCAAAGAAGGCGCGAGCGGACGAAGGCCAAATATTATTGTTATAAAAAAAATCCAACTATTTACTGACTATCAAATTTGAAGAACAGCATGCTGAATCCCATCGCGGTCATCACGAGACCGATCGCAAGGACTGATCGCTGGCATCTGGTATACAAACTTCTTGGATGCCTACAACGTCATAGACAAATGAATTTTTTGTATGAAATATAAAAATGTATAGCTCTGCGAGTTGAAAGAATATAATTGAATGCCGGAAGAACGTGTCTTGAGGCGAATTTTCCAGAACTGGGGAAAACTATAGAGCATTATTGTAGTGCTTGAAATCTTGTCAACATACTCCTAAATCAGTGTTGATTTCGACATATATATTTCAGCGTCCTTCCACATCGTTTCAATAATCGCTTAAAATTTATGAAAAACCAAAATTTACTACCAACTTATGTACAGAATGATGAACAACTTCAATTACTCGAGATATGATGAGTTTGTATTTTTTCTAGGTTTATTACCTAGTAGTGTTGTTGAGGTTTAATAAATACGTTAAAAACTCAAATAATTTACCCCTCAACCTAACCGAGGGCATTCACCACCGACTCTGCTTTCGTGGGAATCGCTGTAGCCGCCACAAATAAGAAGCAGTTCTGAAAGTAGAACGCTGCCGTCCAATAGTAAAGAAATACATACGGTCGATTTTTGACGATTTTTGGTGTGGTTGGTTTCGTAATTTTGAGTTCTACTTAATCATTCAGAAAAAAATTCAGAGGAATGTATTAGAAAAAAATACCTTAATTTGTTGGAACAATATTATTATTAGATCGATGGAAAGTGTGGCTTTTTCTCGATTGATTAATCTCATAGTTGTCTGAACTGATAGACATTTCAACGTTGTAATGTGCGCCTAAAGCTTCAAGGTGCCCTCTACGGGCACAATGAGATCATTCCATACCTTGCAACAGTGAAAAGCTGTAGCAAGATCGCAACAGTTGTACGCACAATATACTAACGCTGCCAGTACATGGAAAAAATAACATAAAATAATAATAATAAAATTATGTGCTTGAATCCAAAATGCATGCTTCTTTGGGAAAAGACGTAGAAATGTGCTCTGAATCATCTCGCGAAAGAGTCAGGTAAAATTGTTGAGAAATGACTATGCCAGAGCGAAAAAACTTTGCCTGCGTTTTCTCGAAAAATGAATTTCTCGGTAGATAAAGTTCTACGGATTTTTTACTTTGGACGGCAGAACATCTCGAGTCAGCAGCTCCCCATCTACGTGGGGCCAGGGTCCCCCAGTTAGGAACCCAGCATCCCCTCGTAGGAACCTTGAAAAGGCATGTGACAGCGGGAAAACGTCTGCCAAGTGGGTGTGGCACATAGCTTCCTCGTATCCATAATCCGATTATATAGATGATCCGATGCATAGTAGTTGACCTCAAAACACCAATCTCTAAGTACCTTGCACTACCCTCATAGGGGACCATCTACACGCTAATCTGGACAAACCTAGAAAATTTCATCAAATTCGGATGAATAAGTGAGTAGATGTAAGTGATTGGATCAAAAAAATACTTGGCATCGGTTGGGATTCGAACCCGCGACCCCGGGGGGACAGTTGAAGTTACGGTTGTTTCAAGTAATTCACGTTTGCGCATGCGCAGTCGCTTCTATCAGTCCGGGGATGATGATTTTCATAGGGGACTATCTGCAACCTAATCCACATAATCCCTGAAAATTTCATCAAAATCGGGTGGAAAATGTGGAAGTTATGGCCGTTACAAGGAAACTCACGTTTGCGCATGCGCAGTGGCTACCATCGGTCCGAAGGTGATGATTTTCATAGGGGACCATTTAAATACTAGTCTGTAACATCCCTGAAAATTTCGTTGAAATCGGATGGAAAATGTAGAAGTTATGGCCGTTACAAGGAATTCACGTTTGCGCATGCGCAGTCGCTTCTATCAGTCTGGGGATGATGATTTTCATAGGGGACCGTCTACACACCAACCCGCACAATCCATGAAAATTTCATTGAAATCGGACAATAACTTCGTATAGTTATGCGCGTTACAAGGAATTCATGACAGACACACAGACAGACAGACACGGGACCAAAATTGTTCAGAAAGGTCTAAAACGCAAAACGCGAGTGGAAATTTTGATTTTGGAGAACTTTTTTTTTCGTCCTCGAAAAGTGAAAACAAAGCTTCCGCTACCTTGGTAGACTCGGAAGCAAAATTCGGAATAGGAATTCGACGGAAGCCCGGTGAACGTGAAAGACTCTTTTGGCGCTCTAGCATCTTCAGTAGTTTCATTCGGTAGGTACTCCGAATCCTAACTTCAGCTCTTAACCGAGAGAAATCGCCAGGGCGAGGAGGTACACCAGCATCGTCTCGGGGGAGCCAGAGCACCCAGGGGCGTCGCGTGATAATATTCGTCAGGCAAACAGCTAGGCTGCAAATTATTACACAAAGGGTCATTTTTTCTGTATTGATCACGTGCCAGCAAAGAACTCAGCTTTGTCATTGTCACCACCTACCAACCATGTTTTACCTTCACAATCAAGTTTATTTGGATGAATTAAACGCTCCACACTCCACTGGAAGAAATAAAGAATTCCTTCGTTTAGTAATTTGATCACTGGTTGCTAAGGAAGCAAAACCGAGTACATCCCAAAGAAACGACCGGCGAAAGCATTTTGGTTAACTAAAATTTGAAGGGCGATCACGCCTCTTTTGCGATTCATACTCGTTTTTCTAACTTCTAGTAGGGAGCGAACAGTTTGTCCTACAAAGCTATGGGTAGTCTCATTCGATTCCGAAAATTCAATGGTACAATATTAAATTTCTGATAAAACAATACCTTTATATCGAGAGTTTTCGAGAGAGGGTGCCTTTGGAAGTTTCAGCCCTTCCGTTTCACCGCTTAGAAGTGACCTACATCAACCAAAAGCTTTGCGGCACAACTAGACCCCAAATGGAGCCCACATACCAAATTTCATCATAATCGGTCCATGATAAATAAGGAAAGATCCGCGGACGGACGGATTTTTTTTTATATTCGATTTTCAAAATCTACAAGTACTTACCTACCACAAACGTAAACCATCAAATTTGAGGGTGGTCAAACTTTTTTCTTGAAAATAATTAACCAAAAAGGGAGACTCTGAATTTAGACCCAATAAGATGTGAAACCTTCATTCTACAATGTTTTGCAATTATTTCCTAGGGTCTATCAAAAAGAAAAACGATTAGGTACAGTGAAATCGGGAACGGGACACCAGTCAACGTCATACAGCTGATATTTGCGGCGGCGAAAAAACGAACTGCTTTCCTTCTTTGAGATAATGTGGGTGGATGGATATGTTATGTCTTCATGCGTGAGCTAATTAGCATCACAGAGTAATGGAGACTAGCATCCATGGCTCATATTCCAAGTATTCAAGGTCACGAAACAGTTTCCCTACTGTTTGCAACAGCTGAGAGTATGGTAGTGGGGGTATAGCAATACTGGACCCCGCGCTGACCCCCCGCCACCCCGCCGATCGTCGCCTCTCACTCTAAACAGTCCCGAAAAATTCATTTTTTTGAACTGCTTGCCTTGCATCCAGCGATGCAAGGAGGACCAGCCCCCGCGCTAGTTCGCTTATCATCCGCAATCATCTACATTACCGACCTCTCCAAGTCTCTGGTGTGTTGCGGGCTAGTATCCAAGGCAAAATACGTTCTTTCTTATTCCATTCTCTTATTTAATCTAAATACCTTGATAATAATGAAATAGTCCCTAAATATTATAAAAGTTTTCCAAAATCAGCTAAATATTACTTACAAAAAATGGAAATATAGGAGAATTTCAACAAAAATTTATTTATTTATTTTGCATATTTGTAGTAAGGCAAACAGTGTTTGCTATGTTTGCCTGGAGGAGACGCCACTGAGAGCACCGAACAAACTATGGTCAGTCCATATTTTCAACGATTCATTTTTAAAGTGCAAACCTTCCAAATCTTGCATACCTTTCGAATCTCAAACCTCTGATGTTTTCCTGACTTCACTCCTAACAGTAATTTTTAATCAAAGACGGGTTGAAGACAAGTGAAGTAAACAGACAGTAGCAGTCAAGTCAACTGGAAGGACCGCGCAACTACGACACGATACGTGATAATTTTCTGTCGAAATACGACCCTTAGACAAGTATTGAAATTTCAGAAAATTTAGACGAAATTAAAAAAAATTGAAGAGTACAAAACTTTTACAAAGTATATATAGCTTTTTCCCCACTCCGTTTTATCCAGCAATCATTACTATAACAACATCTCAGGAGATAAACAGCGAGACTATTCGCATCGTTCAACATTCACGAACGTATTTTACTTAATAGTCCTTATAATTGACATAATTTTACTTAACTGCCTCTTTCTCTCGATCCTAGCAGAAGTAATATTGTAGTCAAATAATTATAGTGTAGTATTTACCGTGAAATGATACTAGCCCAGATGTACTTCTCTCGGAATTCAGAATATATCCACCCAGCTATGTGATATTGCCATTTGCTGTACGCATCTTCGGGCTTCAGAGTTTTCACTTCATCCATCCGTGCTTCATCAAGAGTTAACCTACTGTCGAAAGTGAACCAACGTTCAACAATAAACGTGTAGGTTTCTTCTGTTTTTACGTCGTAGATGACTACTTTTTGGCAGTACCTGAGAGTGCAAGTGATACATGACATAGAAAATTTCTATATATAATATAGAATATATGTCTAATTCGAATGGTTGCATCACTGATAACACGTGGTAGTCTAAGATCTTTAGACTGGGTCTTTCTAGCTGCAGTGAAACAACAATGATAAGGAATTATTTATATTCAGACATAAGTAGATTGGTATTTAATAACAAGGTACTCACTATAGAACTATCTACTCGTCAACCTATCTATCTTCAACTCCTAGATACATATTTCATCAACCACATGAATATTTCGTCAACTACCCACACTAGACGTAATTTTGATGAAAAATTGGCTTGTTTTACCCTCATTCAATTGACAGTTAGTATTTACACGCGGTAAGACTCACCATTCTGGGGAAAGTCCTGAATGGCTGTGCCACAATTGTATTGATGTGAGTTTCCCCAACGGTTGAGCAGTTTTCATCAAAAACCAATCATCTTGTCCATTTTTCAGTACCCGCTTGAACTTGGAGTAAAGAGTGTGAACCTTCAAATTGAAAAAAAAAGAATCAGTTCATTATTGAAGATGTTTATGAATGATGATAAATTGATTAAAGGTACACCTTGTGATCCCCAGTCTATTTTCTTTAATAGCCGGAGTAAAAAATTCAGTTCAAAGCTATTCTTCATAATTTTTTCTTAAATTTCAAAAATGACAAAATTGGCACAAACGTCCCGCAACTGGATTTCTCAAAT